>CAWUFW010007993.1:0-476297 GCA_963921515.1 Calotriton arnoldi | reverse complement strand
AAAGGAGGGATGCAGGAGGGAAGAGTCTAGAAAGGGTTATTTGGGGATCATAGTAGTAGAGATGAGGTTTGGGATGAGTGAAAGGAGGGATGCAGGAGGGAAGAGTCTAGAAAGGGTTATTTGGGGATCATAGTAGTAGAATGAGGTTTGGGATGAGTGAAAGGAGGGATGCAGGAGGGAAGAGTCTAGAAAGGGTTATTTGGGGATCATAGTAGTAGAGATGAGGTTTGGGATGAGTCAAAGGAGGGATGCAGGAGGGAAGAGTCTAGAAAGGGTTATTTGGGGATCATAGTAGTAGAATGAGGTTTGGGATGAGTCAAAGGAGGGATGCAGGAGGGAAGAGTCTAGAAAGGGTTATTTGGGGATCATAGTAGTAGAATGAGGTTTGGGATGAGTCAAAGGAGGGATGCAGGAGGGAAGAGTCTAGAAAGGGTTATTTGGGGATCATAGTAGTAGAATGAGGTTTGGGATGAGTCAAAGGAGGGATGCAGGAGGGAAGAGTCTAGAAAGGGTTATTTGGGGATCATAGTAGTAGAATGAGGTTTGGGATGAGTGAAAGGAGGGATGCAGGAGGGAAGAGTCTAGAAAGGGTTATTTGGGGATCATAGTAGTAGAATGAGGTTTGGGATGAGTGAAAGGAGGGATGCAGGAGGGAAGAGTCTAGAAAGGGTTATTTGGGGATCATAGTAGTAGAATGAGGTTTGGGATGAGTGAAAGGAGGGATGCAGGAGGGAAGAGTCTAGAAGGTGTTATTTGGGGATCATAGTAGTAGAATGAGGTTTGGGATGAGTGAAAGGAGGGATGCAGGAGGGAAGAGTCTAGAAAGGGTTATTTGGGGATCATAGTAGTAGAATGAGGTTTGGGATGAGTGAAAGGAGGGATGCAGGAGGGAAGAGTCTAGAAAGGTGTTATTTGGGGATCATAGTAGTAGAGATGAGGTTTGGGATGAGTGAAAGGAGGGATGCAGGAGGGAAGAGTCTAGAAAGGGTTATTTGGGGATCATAGTAGTAGAATGAGGTTTGGGATGAGTGAAAGGAGGGATGCAGGAGGGAAGAGTCTAGAAAGGGTTATTTGGGGATCATAGTAGTAAGATGAGGCTTGGGATGAGTCAAAGGAGGGATGCAAGAGGGAAGAGTCTAGAAAGGGTTATTTGGGGATCATAGTAGTAGAATGAGGTTTGGGATGAGTCAAAGGAGGGATGCAGGAGGGAAGAGTCTAGAAAGGGTTATTTGGGGATCATAGTAGTAGAATGAGGTTTGGGATGAGTCAAAGGAGGGATGCAGGAGGGAAGAGTCTAGAAAGGGTTATTTGGGGATCATAGTAGTAAGATGAGGTTTGGGATGAGTCAAAGGAGGGATGCAGGAGGGAAGAGTCTAGAAAGGTGTTATTTGGGGGATCATAGTAGTAGAATGAGGTTTGGGATGAGTGAAAGGAGGGATGCAGGAGGGAAGAGTCTAGAAAGGGTTATTTGGGGATCATAGTAGTAGAATGAGGTTTGGGATGAGTGAAAGGAGGGATGCAGGAGGGAAGAGTCTAGAAAGGGTTATTTGGGGATCATAGTAGTAGAATGAGGTTTGGGATGAGTCAAAGGAGGGATGCAGGAGGGAAGAGTCTAGAAAGGGTTATTTGGGGATCATAGTAGTAGAGATGAGGTTTGGGATGAGTCAAAGGAGGGATGCAGGAGGGAAGAGTCTAGAAAGGGTTATTTGGGGATCATAGTAGTAGAATGAGGTTTGGGATGAGTCAAAGGAGGGATGCAGGAGGGAAGAGTCTAGAAAGGTGTTATTTGGGGATCATAGTAGTAGAATGAGGTTTGGGATGAGTCAAAGGAGGGATGCAGGAGGGAAGAGTCTAGAAAGGTGTTATTTGGGGGATCATAGTAGTAGAATGAGGTTTGGGATGAGTGAAAGGAGGGATGCAGGAGGGAAGAGTCTAGAAAGGGTTATTTGGGGATCATAGTAGTAGAGATGAGGTTTGGGATGAGTGAAAGGAGGGATGCAGGAGGGAAGAGTCTAGAAAGGGTTATTTGGGGGATCATAGTAGTAGAATGAGGTTTGGGATGAGTCAAAGGAGGGATGCAGGAGGGAAGAGTCTAGAAAGGGTTATTTGGGGATCATAGTAGTAGAATGAGGTTTGGGATGAGTCAAAGGAGGGATGCAGGAGGGAAGAGTCTAGAAAGGGTTATTTGGGGATCATAGTAGTAGAATGAGGTTTGGGATGAGTCAAAGGAGGGATGCAGGAGGGAAGAGTCTAGAAAGGGTTATTTGGGGATCATAGTAGTAAGATGAGGTTTGGGATGAGTCAAAGGAGGGATGCAGGAGGGAAGAGTCTAGAAAGGGTTATTTGGGGATCATAGTAGTAGAATGAGGTTTGGGATGAGTCAAAGGAGGGATGCAGGAGGGAAGAGTCTAGAAAGGGTTATTTGGGGATCATAGTAGTAGAATGAGGTTTGGGATGAGTCAAAGGAGGGATGCAGGAGGGAAGAGTCTAGAAAGGTGTTATTTGGGGATCATAGTAGTAGAATGAGGTTTGGGATGAGTGAAAGGAGGGATGCAGGAGGGAAGAGTCTAGAAAGGGTTATTTGGGGATCATAGTAGTAGAATGAGGTTTGGGATGAGTGAAAGGAGGGATGCAGGAGGGAAGAGTCTAGAAAGGTGTTATTTGGGGATCATAGTAGTAGAATGAGGTTTGGGATGAGTGAAAGGAGGGATGCAGGAGGGAAGAGTCTAGAAAGGGTTATTTGGGGATCATAGTAGTAGAATGAGGTTTGGGATGAGTGAAAGGAGGGATGCAGGAGGGAAGAGTCTAGAAGGTGTTATTTGGGGATCATAGTAGTAGAATGAGGTTTGGGATGAGTCAAAGGAGGGATGCAGGAGGGAAGAGTCTAGAAAGGGTTATTTGGGGATCATAGTAGTAGAATGAGGTTTGGGATGAGTCAAAGGAGGGATGCAGGAGGGAAGAGTCTAGAAAGGGTTATTTGGGGATCATAGTAGTAGAATGAGGTTTGGGATGAGTCAAAGGAGGGATGCAGGAGGGAAGAGTCTAGAAGGTGTTATTTGGGGATCATAGTAGTAAGATGAGGTTTGGGATGAGTCAAAGGAGGGATGCAGGAGGGAAGAGTCTAGAAAGGGTTATTTGGGGATCATAGTAGTAGAATGAGGTTTGGGATGAGTGAAAGGAGGGATGCAGGAGGGAAGAGTCTAGAAAGGGTTATTTGGGGATCATAGTAGTAGAATGAGGTTTGGGATGAGTGAAAGGAGGGATGCAGGAGGGAAGAGTCTAGAAAGGGTTATTTGGGGATCATAGTAGTAGAATGAGGTTTGGGATGAGTGAAAGGAGGGATGCAGGAGGGAAGAGTCTAGAAAGGGTTATTTGGGGATCATAGTAGTAGAATGAGGTTTGGGATGAGTCAAAGGAGGGATGCAGGAGGGAAGAGTCTAGAAAGGGTTATTTGGGGATCATAGTAGTAAGATGAGGTTTGGGATGAGTCAAAGGAGGGATGCAGGAGGGAAGAGTCTAGAAAGGGTTATTTGGGGATCATAGTAGTAGAATGAGGTTTGGGATGAGTCAAAGGAGGGATGCAGGAGGGAAGAGTCTAGAAAGGTGTTATTTGGGGATCATAGTAGTAGAATGAGGTTTGGGATGAGTGAAAGGAGGGATGCAGGAGGGAAGAGTCTAGAAAGGGTTATTTGGGGATCATAGTAGTAGAATGAGGTTTGGGATGAGTGAAAGGAGGGATGCAGGAGGGAAGAGTCTAGAAAGGGTTATTTGGGGATCATAGTAGTAGAATGAGGTTTGGGATGAGTGAAAGGAGGGATGCAGGAGGGAAGAGTCTAGAAAGGGTTATTTGGGGATCATAGTAGTAGAATGAGGTTTGGGATGAGTGAAAGGAGGGATGCAGGAGGGAAGAGTCTAGAAAGGTGTTATTTGGGGATCATAGTAGTAGAATGAGGTTTGGGATGAGTGAAAGGAGGGATGCAGGAGGGAAGAGTCTAGAAAGGTGTTATTTGGGGATCATAGTAGTAGAATGAGGTTTGGGATGAGTGAAAGGAGGGATGCAGGAGGGAAGAGTCTAGAAAGGGTTATTTGGGGATCATAGTAGTAGAATGAGGTTTGGGATGAGTGAAAGGAGGGATGCAGGAGGGAAGAGTCTAGAAAGGGTTATTTGGGGGATCATAGTAGTAGAATGAGGTTTGGGATGAGTGAAAGGAGGGATGCAGGAGGGAAGAGTCTAGAAAGGTGTTATTTGGGGATCATAGTAGTAGAATGAGGTTTGGGATGAGTCAAAGGAGGGATGCAGGAGGGAAGAGTCTAGAAAGGTGTTATTTGGGGATCATAGTAGTAGAATGAGGTTTGGGATGAGTGAAAGGAGGGATGCAGGAGGGAAGAGTCTAGAAAGGGTTATTTGGGGATCATAGTAGTAGAATGAGGTTTGGGATGAGTGAAAGGAGGGATGCAGGAGGGAAGAGTCTAGAAAGGGTTATTTGGGGATCATAGTAGTAGAATGAGGTTTGGGATGAGTGAAAGGAGGGATGCAGGAGGGAAGAGTCTAGAAAGGGTTATTTGGGGATCATAGTAGTAGAGATGAGGTTTGGGATGAGTCAAAGGAGGGATGCAGGAGGGAAGAGTCTAGAAAGGGTTATTTGGGGATCATAGTAGTAGAATGAGGTTTGGGATGAGTGAAAGGAGGGATGCAGGAGGGAAGAGTCTAGAAAGGGTTATTTGGGGATCATAGTAGTAGAATGAGGTTTGGGATGAGTGAAAGGAGGGATGCAGGAGGGAAGAGTCTAGAAAGGGTTATTTGGGGATCATAGTAGTAGAATGAGGTTTGGGATGAGTGAAAGGAGGGATGCAGGAGGGAAGAGTCTAGAAAGGGTTATTTGGGGATCATAGTAGTAGAATGAGGTTTGGGATGAGTGAAAGGAGGGATGCAGGAGGGAAGAGTCTAGAAAGGGTTATTTGGGGATCATAGTAGTAGAATGAGGTTTGGGATGAGTGAAAGGAGGGATGCAGGAGGGAAGAGTCTAGAAAGGGTTATTTGGGGATCATAGTAGTAAGAATGAGGTTTGGGATGAGTCAAAGGAGGGATGCAGGAGGGAAGAGTCTAGAAAGGGTTATTTGGGGATCATAGTAGTAGAATGAGGTTTGGGATGAGTCAAAGGAGGGATGCAGGAGGGAAGAGTCTAGAAAGGGTTATTTGGGGATCATAGTAGTAAGATGAGGTTTGGGATGAGTCAAAGGAGGGATGCAGGAGGGAAGAGTCTAGAAAGGGTTATTTGGGGATCATAGTAGTAGAATGAGGTTTGGGATGAGTCAAAGGAGGGATGCAGGAGGGAAGAGTCTAGAAAGGGTTATTTGGGGATCATAGTAGTAAGAATGAGGTTTGGGATGAGTCAAAGGAGGGATGCAGGAGGGAAGAGTCTAGAAAGGTGTTATTTGGGGATCATAGTAGTAGAATGAGGTTTGGGATGAGTGAAAGGAGGGATGCAGGAGGGAAGAGTCTAGAAAGGGTTATTTGGGGATCATAGTAGTAGAATGAGGTTTGGGATGAGTCAAAGGAGGGATGCAGGAGGGAAGAGTCTAGAAAGGGTTATTTGGGGATCATAGTAGTAGAATGAGGTTTGGGATGAGTCAAAGGAGGGATGCAGGAGGGAAGAGTCTAGAAAGGGTTATTTGGGGATCATAGTAGTAGAATGAGGTTTGGGATGAGTCAAAGGAGGGATGCAGGAGGGAAGAGTCTAGAAAGGGTTATTTGGGGATCATAGTAGTAGAATGAGGTTTGGGATGAGTCAAAGGAGGGATGCAGGAGGGAAGAGTCTAGAAAGGGTTATTTGGGGATCATAGTAGTAGAATGAGGTTTGGGATGAGTCAAAGGAGGGATGCAGGAGGGAAGAGTCTAGAAAGGGTTATTTGGGGATCATAGTAGTAGAATGAGGTTTGGGATGAGTCAAAGGAGGGATGCAGGAGGGAAGAGTCTAGAAAGGTGTTATTTGGGGATCATAGTAGTAGAATGAGGTTTGGGATGAGTGAAAGGAGGGATGCAGGAGGGAAGAGTCTAGAAAGGGTTATTTGGGGATCATAGTAGTAGAATGAGGTTTGGGATGAGTCAAAGGAGGGATGCAGGAGGGAAGAGTCTAGAAAGGGTTATTTGGGGATCATAGTAGTAGAGATGAGGTTTGGGATGAGTCAAAGGAGGGATGCAGGAGGGAAGAGTCTAGAAAGGGTTATTTGGGGATCATAGTAGTAGAATGAGGTTTGGGATGAGTCAAAGGAGGGATGCAGGAGGGAAGAGTCTAGAAGGTGTTATTTGGGGGATCATAGTAGTAGAATGAGGTTTGGGATGAGTCAAAGGAGGGATGCAGGAGGGAAGAGTCTAGAAAGGGTTATTTGGGGATCATAGTAGTAGAGATGAGGTTTGGGATGAGTGAAAGGAGGGATGCAGGAGGGAAGAGTCTAGAAAGGTGTTATTTGGGGATCATAGTAGTAGAATGAGGTTTGGGATGAGTGAAAGGAGGGATGCAGGAGGGAAGAGTCTAGAAAGGTGTTATTTGGGGATCATAGTAGTAGAATGAGGTTTGGGATGAGTGAAAGGAGGGATGCAGGAGGGAAGAGTCTAGAAAGGGTTATTTGGGGATCATAGTAGTAGAATGAGGTTTGGGATGAGTGAAAGGAGGGATGCAGGAGGGAAGAGTCTAGAAAGGGTTATTTGGGGATCATAGTAGTAGAATGAGGTTTGGGATGAGTCAGAGGAGGGATGCAGGAGGGAAGAGTCTAGAAAGGGTTATTTGGGGGATCATAGTAGTAGAATGAGGTTTGGGATGAGTGAAAGGAGGGATGCAGGAGGGAAGAGTCTAGAAAGGGTTATTTGGGGATCATAGTAGTAGAATGAGGTTTGGGATGAGTGAAAGGAGGGATGCAGGAGGGAAGAGTCTAGAAGGTGTTATTTGGGGGATCATAGTAGTAGAATGAGGTTTGGGATGAGTCAAAGGAGGGATGCAGGAGGGAAGAGTCTAGAAAGGGTTATTTGGGGATCATAGTAGTAAGAATGAGGTTTGGGATGAGTGAAAGGAGGGATGCAGGAGGGAAGAGTCTAGAAAGGGTTATTTGGGGATCATAGTAGTAGAATGAGGTTTGGGATGAGTGAAAGGAGGGATGCAGGAGGGAAGAGTCTAGAAAGGGTTATTTGGGGATCATAGTAGTAAGATGAGGTTTGGGATGAGTCAAAGGAGGGATGCAGGAGGGAAGAGTCTAGAAAGGGTTATTTGGGGATCATAGTAGTAGAATGAGGTTTGGGATGAGTCAAAGGAGGGATGCAGGAGGGAAGAGTCTAGAAAGGGTTATTTGGGGATCATAGTAGTAGAATGAGGTTTGGGATGAGTCAAAGGAGGGATGCAGGAGGGAAGAGTCTAGAAAGGTGTTATTTGGGGATCATAGTAGTAGAATGAGGTTTGGGATGAGTGAAAGGAGGGATGCAGGAGGGAAGAGTCTAGAAAGGTGTTATTTGGGGATCATAGTAGTAGAATGAGGTTTGGGATGAGTCAAAGGAGGGATGCAGGAGGGAAGAGTCTAGAAAGGGTTATTTGGGGATCATAGTAGTAGAATGAGGTTTGGGATGAGTGAAAGGAGGGATGCAGGAGGGAAGAGTCTAGAAAGGGTTATTTGGGGATCATAGTAGTAGAATGAGGTTTGGGATGAGTGAAAGGAGGGATGCAGGAGGGAAGAGTCTAGAAAGGGTTATTTGGGGATCATAGTAGTAGAATGAGGTTTGGGATGAGTGAAAGGAGGGATGCAGGAGGGAAGAGTCTAGAAAGGGTTATTTGGGGATCATAGTAGTAGAATGAGGTTTGGGATGAGTGAAAGGAGGGATGCAGGAGGGAAGAGTCTAGAAAGGGTTATTTGGGGATCATAGTAGTAAGATGAGGTTTGGGATGAGTCAAAGGAGGGATGCAGGAGGGAAGAGTCTAGAAAGGGTTATTTGGGGATCATAGTAGTAGAATGAGGTTTGGGATGAGTCAAAGGAGGGATGCAGGAGGGAAGAGTCTAGAAAGGTGTTATTTGGGGATCATAGTAGTAGAATGAGGTTTGGGATGAGTGAAAGGAGGGATGCAGGAGGGAAGAGTCTAGAAGGTGTTATTTGGGGATCATAGTAGTAGAGATGAGGTTTGGGATGAGTGAAAGGAGGGATGCAGGAGGGAAGAGTCTAGAAAGGGTTATTTGGGGATCATAGTAGTAGAATGAGGTTTGGGATGAGTGAAAGGAGGGATGCAGGAGGGAAGAGTCTAGAAAGTGTTATTTGGGGATCATAGTAGTAAGATGAGGTTTGGGATGAGTCAAAGGAGGGATGCAGGAGGGAAGAGTCTAGAAAGGGTTATTTGGGGATCATAGTAGTAGAATGAGGTTTGGGATGAGTGAAAGGAGGGATGCAGGAGGGAAGAGTCTAGAAAGGGTTATTTGGGGATCATAGTAGTAGAGATGAGGTTTGGGATGAGTCAAAGGAGGGATGCAGGAGGGAAGAGTCTAGAAAGGGTTATTTGGGGATCATAGTAGTAAGATGAGGTTTGGGATGAGTCAAAGGAGGGATGCAGGAGGGAAGAGTCTAGAAAGGGTTATTTGGGGATCATAGTAGTAGAATGAGGTTTGGGATGAGTCAAAGGAGGGATGCAGGAGGGAAGAGTCTAGAAAGGGTTATTTGGGGATCATAGTAGTAGAATGAGGTTTGGGATGAGTGAAAGGAGGGATGCAGGAGGGAAGAGTCTAGAAAGGTGTTATTTGGGGATCATAGTAGTAGAATGAGGTTTGGGATGAGTCAAAGGAGGGATGCAGGAGGGAAGAGTCTAGAAAGGGTTATTTGGGGATCATAGTAGTAGAATGAGGTTTGGGATGAGTCAAAGGAGGGATGCAGGAGGGAAGAGTCTAGAAAGGGTTATTTGGGGATCATAGTAGTAGAATGAGGTTTGGGATGAGTCAAAGGAGGGATGCAGGAGGGAAGAGTCTAGAAAGGTGTTATTTGGGGGATCATAGTAGTAGAATGAGGTTTGGGATGAGTGAAAGGAGGGATGCAGGAGGGAAGAGTCTAGAAAGGTGTTATTTGGGGATCATAGTAGTAGAATGAGGTTTGGGATGAGTCAAAGGAGGGATGCAGGAGGGAAGAGTCTAGAAAGGTGTTATTTGGGGATCATAGTAGTAGAATGAGGTTTGGGATGAGTGAAAGGAGGGATGCAGGAGGGAAGAGTCTAGAAAGGTGTTATTTGGGGGATCATAGTAGTAGAATGAGGTTTGGGATGAGTGAAAGGAGGGATGCAGGAGGGAAGAGTCTAGAAAGGGTTATTTGGGGATCATAGTAGTAGAATGAGGTTTGGGATGAGTGAAAGGAGGGATGCAGGAGGGAAGAGTCTAGAAAGGGTTATTTGGGGATCATAGTAGTAGAATGAGGTTTGGGATGAGTGAAAGGAGGGATGCAGGAGGGAAGAGTCTAGAAAGGGTTATTTGGGGATCATAGTAGTAGAATGAGGTTTGGGATGAGTGAAAGGAGGGATGCAGGAGGGAAGAGTCTAGAAAGGTGTTATTTGGGGATCATAGTAGTAGAATGAGGTTTGGGATGAGTGAAAGGAGGGATGCAGGAGGGAAGAGTCTAGAAAGGGTTATTTGGGGATCATAGTAGTAAGATGAGGTTTGGGATGAGTGAAAGGAGGGATGCAGGAGGGAAGAGTCTAGAAAGGGTTATTTGGGGGATCATAGTAGTAGAATGAGGTTTGGGATGAGTGAAAGGAGGGATGCAGGAGGGAAGAGTCTAGAAAGGGTTATTTGGGGATCATAGTAGTAGAATGAGGTTTGGGATGAGTGAAAGGAGGGATGCAGGAGGGAAGAGTCTAGAAAGGGTTATTTGGGGATCATAGTAGTAGAATGAGGTTTGGGATGAGTCAAAGGAGGGATGCAGGAGGGAAGAGTCTAGAAAGGGTTATTTGGGGATCATAGTAGTAAGATGAGGTTTGGGATGAGTCAAAGGAGGGATGCAGGAGGGAAGAGTCTAGAAAGGGTTATTTGGGGATCATAGTAGTAGAATGAGGTTTGGGATGAGTCAAAGGAGGGATGCAGGAGGGAAGAGTCTAGAAAGGGTTATTTGGGGATCATAGTAGTAAGATGAGGTTTGGGATGAGTCAAAGGAGGGATGCAGGAGGGAAGAGTCTAGAAAGGGTTATTTGGGGATCATAGTAGTAGAATGAGGTTTGGGATGAGTCAAAGGAGGGATGCAGGAGGGAAGAGTCTAGAAAGGGTTATTTGGGGATCATAGTAGTAAGATGAGGCTTGGGATGAGTCAAAGGAGGGATGCAGGAGGGAAGAGTTTAGAAAGGGTTATTTGGGGATCATAGTAGTAGAATGAGGTTTGCGATGAGTCAAAGGAGGGATGCAGGAGGGAAGAGTCTAGAAAGGTGTTATTTGGGGATCATAGTAGTAGAATGAGGTTTGGGATGAGTGAAAGGAGGGATGCAGGAGGGAAGAGTCTAGAAAGGGTTATTTGGGGATCATAGTAGTAGAATGAGGTTTGGGATGAGTCAAAGGAGGGATGCAGGAGGGAAGAGTCTAGAAAGGGTTATTTGGGGATCATAGTAGTAGAATGAGGTTTGGGATGAGTGAAAGAAGGGATGCAGGAGGGAAGAGTCTAGAAAGGGTTATTTGGGGATCATAGTAGTAGAATGAGGTTTGGGATGAGTCAAAGGAGGGATGCAGGAGGGAAGAGTCTAGAAAGGGTTATTTGGGGATCATAGTAGTAGAATGAGGTTTGGGATGAGTCAAAGGAGGGATGCAGGAGGGAAGAGTCTAGAAAGGGTTATTTGGGGATCATAGTAGTAGAATGAGGTTTGGGATGAGTCAAAGGAGGGATGCAGGAGGGAAGAGTCTAGAAAGGGTTATTTGGGGATCATAGTAGTAGAATGAGGTTTGGGATGAGTCAAAGGAGGGATGCAGGAGGGAAGAGTCTAGAAAGGTGTTATTTGGGGGATCATAGTAGTAGAATGAGGTTTGGGATGAGTGAAAGGAGGGATGCAGGAGGGAAGAGTCTAGAAAGGGTTATTTGGGGATCATAGTAGTAGAATGAGGTTTGGGATGAGTCAAAGGAGGGATGCAGGAGGGAAGAGTCTAGAAAGGGTTATTTGGGGATCATAGTAGTAAGATGAGGTTTGGGATGAGTCAAAGGAGGGATGCAGGAGGGAAGAGTCTAGAAAGGGTTATTTGGGGATCATAGTAGTAGAATGAGGTTTGGGATGAGTCAAAGGAGGGATGCAGGAGGGAAGAGTCTAGAAAGGTGTTATTTGGGGATCATAGTAGTAGAATGAGGTTTGGGATGAGTCAAAGGAGGGATGCAGGAGGGAAGAGTCTAGAAAGGGTTATTTGGGGATCATAGTAGTAAGATGAGGTTTGGGATGAGTGAAAGGAGGGATGCAGGAGGGAAGAGTCTAGAAAGGTGTTATTTGGGGATCATAGTAGTAGAATGAGGTTTGGGATGAGTGAAAGGAGGGATGCAGGAGGGAAGAGTCTAGAAGGTGTTATTTGGGGATCATAGTAGTAGAATGAGGTTTGGGATGAGTGAAAGGAGGGATGCAGGAGGGAAGAGTCTAGAAAGGGTTATTTGGGGATCATAGTAGTAGAATGAGGTTTGGGATGAGTGAAAGGAGGGATGCAGGAGGGAAGAGTCTAGAAAGGGTTATTTGGGGATCATAGTAGTAGAATGAGGTTTGGGATGAGTCAAAGGAGGGATGCAGGAGGGAAGAGTCTAGAAAGGGTTATTTGGGGATCATAGTAGTAAGATGAGGCTTGGGATGAGTGAAAGGAGGGATGCAGGAGGGAAGAGTCTAGAAAGGGTTATTTGGGGATCATAGTAGTAGAATGAGGTTTGGGATGAGTGAAAGGAGGGATGCAGGAGGGAAGAGTCTAGAAAGGTGTTATTTGGGGGATCATAGTAGTAGAATGAGGTTTGGGATGAGTCAAAGGAGGGATGCAGGAGGGAAGAGTCTAGAAAGGGTTATTTGGGGATCATAGTAGTAAGATGAGGTTTGGGATGAGTCAAAGGAGGGATGCAGGAGGGAAGAGTCTAGAAAGGGTTATTTGGGGATCATAGTAGTAGAATGAGGTTTGGGATGAGTCAAAGGAGGGATGCAGGAGGGAAGAGTCTAGAAAGGGTTATTTGGGGATCATAGTAGTAAGATGAGGTTTGGGATGAGTCAAAGGAGGGATGCAGGAGGGAAGAGTCTAGAAAGGGTTATTTGGGGATCATAGTAGTAGAATGAGGTTTGGGATGAGTCAAAGGAGGGATGCAGGAGGGAAGAGTCTAGAAAGGGTTATTTGGGGATCATAGTAGTAGAATGAGGTTTGGGATGAGTCAAAGGAGGGATGCAGGAGGGAAGAGTCTAGAAGGTGTTATTTGGGGATCATAGTAGTAGAATGAGGTTTGGGATGAGTGAAAGGAGGGATGCAGGAGGGAAGAGTCTAGAAAGGGTTATTTGGGGATCATAGTAGTAGAATGAGGTTTGGGATGAGTCAAAGGAGGGATGCAGGAGGGAAGAGTCTAGAAAGGGTTATTTGGGGATCATAGTAGTAGAATGAGGTTTGGGATGAGTGAAAGGAGGGATGCAGGAGGGAAGAGTCTAGAAAGGGTTATTTGGGGATCATAGTAGTAGAATGAGGTTTGGGATGAGTGAAAGGAGGGATGCAGGAGGGAAGAGTCTAGAAAGGGTTATTTGGGGATCATAGTAGTAGAATGAGGTTTGGGATGAGTGAAAGGAGGGATGCAGGAGGGAAGAGTCTAGAAAGGGTTATTTGGGGATCATAGTAGTAGAATGAGGTTTGGGATGAGTGAAAGGAGGGATGCAGGAGGGAAGAGTCTAGAAAGGGTTATTTGGGGATCATAGTAGTAAGATGAGGTTTGGGATGAGTCAAAGGAGGGATGCAGGAGGGAAGAGTCTAGAAAGGGTTATTTGGGGATCATAGTAGTAGAATGAGGTTTGGGATGAGTCAAAGGAGGGATGCAGGAGGGAAGAGTCTAAAAGGTGTTATTTGGGGATCATAGTAGTAGAATGAGGTTTGGGATGAGTGAAAGGAGGGATGCAGGAGGGAAGAGTCTAGAAGGTGTTATTTGGGGATCATAGTAGTAAGATGAGGTTTGGGATGAGTGAAAGGAGGGATGCAGGAGGGAAGAGTCTAGAAAGGGTTATTTGGGGATCATAGTAGTAGAATGAGGTTTGGGATGAGTGAAAGGAGGGATGCAGGAGGGAAGAGTCTAGAAAGGGTTATTTGGGGGATCATAGTAGTAGAGATGAGGTTTGGGATGAGTGAAAGGAGGGATGCAGGAGGGAAGAGTCTAGAAAGGGTTATTTGGGGATCATAGTAGTAGAATGAGGTTTGGGATGAGTCAAAGGAGGGATGCAGGAGGGAAGAGTCTAGAAAGGGTTATTTGGGGATCATAGTAGTAAGATGAGGTTTGGGATGAGTCAAAGGAGGGATGCAGGAGGGAAGAGTCTAGAAAGGGTTATTTGGGGATCATAGTAGTAAGATGAGGTTTGGGATGAGTCAAAGGAGGGATGCAGGAGGGAAGAGTCTAGAAAGGGTTATTTGGGGATCATAGTAGTAGAATGAGGTTTGGGATGAGTCAAAGGAGGGATGCAGGAGGGAAGAGTCTAGAAAGGGTTATTTGGGGATCATAGTAGTAGAATGAGGTTTGGGATGAGTGAAAGAAGGGATGCAGGAGGGAAGAGTCTAGAAGGTGTTATTTGGGGGATCATAGTAGTAGAATGAGGTTTGGGATGAGTCAAAGGAGGGATGCAGGAGGGAAGAGTCTAGAAAGGGTTATTTGGGGATCATAGTAGTAGAATGAGGTTTGGGATGAGTCAAAGGAGGGATGCAGGAGGGAAGAGTCTAGAAAGGGTTATTTGGGGATCATAGTAGTAGAATGAGGTTTGGGATGAGTCAAAGGAGGGATGCAGGAGGGAAGAGTCTAGAAGGTGTTATTTGGGGGATCATAGTAGTAGAATGAGGTTTGGGATGAGTGAAAGGAGGGATGCAGGAGGGAAGAGTCTAGAAAGGGTTATTTGGGGATCATAGTAGTAAGATGAGGTTTGGGATGAGTGAAAGGAGGGATGCAGGAGGGAAGAGTCTAGAAAGGGTTATTTGGGGATCATAGTAGTAGAATGAGGTTTGGGATGAGTGAAAGGAGGGATGCAGGAGGGAAGAGTCTAGAAAGGGTTATTTGGGGATCATAGTAGTAGAATGAGGTTTGGGATGAGTCAAAGGAGGGATGCAGGAGGGAAGAGTCTAGAAGGTGTTATTTGGGGATCATAGTAGTAGAATGAGGTTTGGGATGAGTGAAAGGAGGGATGCAGGAGGGAAGAGTCTAGAAAGGGTTATTTGGGGATCATAGTAGTAGAATGAGGTTTGGGATGAGTGAAAGGAGGGATGCAGGAGGGAAGAGTCTAGAAAGGGTTATTTGGGGATCATAGTAGTAAGATGAGGCTTGGGATGAGTCAAAGGAGGGATGCAAGAGGGAAGAGTCTAGAAAGGGTTATTTGGGGATCATAGTAGTAGAATGAGGTTTGGGATGAGTCAAAGGAGGGATGCAGGAGGGAAGAGTCTAGAAGGTGTTATTTGGGGATCATAGTAGTAGAATGAGGTTTGGGATGAGTCAAAGGAGGGATGCAGGAGGGAAGAGTCTAGAAAGGGTTATTTGGGGATCATAGTAGTAAGATGAGGCTTGGGATGAGTCAAAGGAGGGATGCAGGAGGGAAGAGTCTAGAAGGTGTTATTTGGGGGATCATAGTAGTAGAATGAGGTTTGGGATGAGTGAAAGGAGGGATGCAGGAGGGAAGAGTCTAGAAAGGGTTATTTGGGGATCATAGTAGTAGAATGAGGTTTGGGATGAGTGAAAGGAGGGATGCAGGAGGGAAGAGTCTAGAAAGGGTTATTTGGGGATCATAGTAGTAGAATGAGGTTTGGGATGAGTCAAAGGAGGGATGCAGGAGGGAAGAGTCTAGAAAGGGTTATTTGGGGATCATAGTAGTAAGATGAGGTTTGGGATGAGTGAAAGGAGGGATGCAGGAGGGAAGAGTCTAGAAAGGGTTATTTGGGGATCATAGTAGTAGAATGAGGTTTGGGATGAGTGAAAGGAGGGATGCAGGAGGGAAGAGTCTAGAAAGGGTTATTTGGGGATCATAGTAGTAGAATGAGGTTTGGGATGAGTCAAAGGAGGGATGCAGGAGGGAAGAGTCTAGAAAGGTGTTATTTGGGGATCATAGTAGTAGAATGAGGTTTGGGATGAGTGAAAGGAGGGATGCAGGAGGGAAGAGTCTAGAAAGGTTTATTTGGGGATCATAGTAGTAGAATGAGGTTTGGGATGAGTGAAAGGAGGGATGCAGGAGGGAAGAGTCTAGAAGGTGTTATTTGGGGGATCATAGTAGTAGAATGAGGTTTGGGATGAGTCAAAGGAGGGATGCAGGAGGGAAGAGTCTAGAAAGGGTTATTTGGGGATCATAGTAGTAGAATGAGGTTTGGGATGAGTCAAAGGAGGGATGCAGGAGGGAAGAGTCTAGAAAGGTTTATTTGGGGATCATAGTAGTAGAATGAGGTTTGGGATGAGTCAAAGGAGGGATGCAGGAGGGAAGAGTCTAGAAGGTGTTATTTGGGGGATCATAGTAGTAGAATGAGGTTTGGGATGAGTGAAAGGAGGGATGCAGGAGGGAAGAGTCTAGAAAGGGTTATTTGGGGATCATAGTAGTAGAATGAGGTTTGGGATGAGTCAAAGGAGGGATGCAGGAGGGAAGAGTCTAGAAAGGGTTATTTGGGGATCATAGTAGTAAGATGAGGTCTTGGGATGAGTCAAAGGAGGGATGCAGGAGGGAAGAGTCTAGAAAGGGTTATTTGGGGATCATAGTAGTAGAATGAGGTTTGGGATGAGTCAAAGGAGGGATGCAGGAGGGAAGAGTCTAGAAAGGGTTATTTGGGGATCATAGTAGTAGAATGAGGTTTGGGATGAGTCAAAGGAGGGATGCAGGAGGGAAGAGTCTAGAAAGGTGTTATTTGGGGATCATAGTAGTAGAATGAGGTTTGGGATGAGTGAAAGGAGGGATGCAGGAGGGAAGAGTCTAGAAAGGTGTTATTTGGGGATCATAGTAGTAGAATGAGGTTTGGGATGAGTCAAAGGAGGGATGCAGGAGGGAAGAGTCTAGAAAGGGTTATTTGGGGATCATAGTAGTAAGATGAGGTTTGGGATGAGTCAAAGGAGGGATGCAGGAGGGAAGAGTCTAGAAAGGGTTATTTGGGGATCATAGTAGTAAGATGAGGTTTGGGATGAGTGAAAGGAGGGATGCAGGAGGGAAGAGTCTAGAAGGTGTTATTTGGGGATCATAGTAGTAGAATGAGGTTTGGGATGAGTGAAAGGAGGGATGCAGGAGGGAAGAGTCTAGAAGGTGTTATTTGGGGATCATAGTAGTAGAATGAGGTTTGGGATGAGTGAAAGGAGGGATGCAGGAGGGAAGAGTCTAGAAAGGGTTATTTGGGGATCATAGTAGTAGAATGAGGTTTGGGATGAGTGAAAGGAGGGATGCAGGAGGGAAGAGTCTAGAAAGGGTTATTTGGGGATCATAGTAGTAGAATGAGGTTTGGGATGAGTCAAAGGAGGGATGCAGGAGGGAAGAGTCTAGAAAGGGTTATTTGGGGATCATAGTAGTAAGATGAGGCTTGGGATGAGTCAAAGGAGGGATGCAGGAGGGAAGAGTCTAGAAAGGGTTATTTGGGGATCATAGTAGTAGAATGAGGTTTGGGATGAGTTAAAGGAGGGATAGCAGGAGGGAAGAGTCTAGAAAGGGTTATTTGGGGATCATAGTAGTAAGATGAGGCTTGGGATGAGTCAAAGGAGGGATGCAGGAGGGAAGAGTCTAGAAAGGTGTTATTTGGGGATCATAGTAGTAGAATGAGGTTTGGGATGAGTCAAAGGAGGGATGCAGGAGGGAAGAGTCTAGAAAGGGTTATTTGGGGATCATAGTAGTAAGAATGAGGTTTGGGATGAGTCAAAGGAGGGATGCAGGAGGGAAGAGTCTAGAAAGGGTTATTTGGGGATCATAGTAGTAAGATGAGGCTTGGGATGAGTCAAAGGAGGGATGCAGGAGGGAAGAGTCTAGAAAGGGTTATTTGGGGATCATAGTAGTAGAATGAGGTTTGGGATGAGTCAAAGGAGGGATGCAGGAGGGAAGAGTCTAGAAGGTGTTATTTGGGGGATCATAGTAGTAGAATGAGGTTTGGGATGAGTCAAAGGAGGGATGCAGGAGGGAAGAGTCTAGAAAGGGTTATTTGGGGATCATAGTAGTAAGATGAGGTTTGGGATGAGTCAAAGGAGGGATGCAGGAGGGAAGAGTCTAGAAAGGGTTATTTGGGGATCATAGTAGTAGAATGAGGTTTGGGATGAGTCAAAGGAGGGATGCAGGAGGGAAGAGTCTAGAAAGGGTTATTTGGGGATCATAGTAGTAAGATGAGGCTTGGGATGAGTGAAAGGAGGGATGCAGGAGGGAAGAGTCTAGAAAGGGTTATTTGGGGATCATAGTAGTAAGATGAGGTTTGGGATGAGTGAAAGGAGGGATGCAGGAGGGAAGAGTCTAGAAGGTGTTATTTGGGGGATCATAGTAGTAGAATGAGGTTTGGGATGAGTGAAAGGAGGGATGCAGGAGGGAAGAGTCTAGAAAGGGTTATTTGGGGATCATAGTAGTAAGAATGAGGTTTGGGATGAGTGAAAGGAGGGATGCAGGAGGGAAGAGTCTAGAAGGTGTTATTTGGGGATCATAGTAGTAGAATGAGGTTTGGGATGAGTCAAAGGAGGGATGCAGGAGGGAAGAGTCTAGAAAGGTGTTATTTGGGGATCATAGTAGTAGAATGAGGTTTGGGATGAGTCAAAGGAGGGATGCAGGAGGGAAGAGTCTAGAAAGGGTTATTTGGGGATCATAGTAGTAAGATGAGGTTTGGGATGAGTCAAAGGAGGGATGCAGGAGGGAAGAGTCTAGACGGTGTTATTTGGGGATCATAGTAGTAGAATGAGGTTTGGGATGAGTCAAAGGAGGGATGCAGGAGGGAAGAGTCTAGAAAGGGTTATTTGGGGATCATAGTAGTAGAATGAGGTTTGGGATGAGTGAAAGGAGGGATGCAGGAGGGAAGAGTCTAGAAAGGGTTATTTGGGGATCATAGTAGTAGAATGAGGTTTGGGATGAGTGAAAGGAGGGATGCAGGAGGGAAGAGTCTAGAAAGGTGTTATTTGGGGATCATAGTAGTAGAATGAGGTTTGGGATGAGTCAAAGGAGGGATGCAGGAGGGAAGAGTCTAGAAAGGTGTTATTTGGGGATCATAGTAGTAGAATGAGGTTTGGGATGAGTGAAAGGAGGGATGCAGGAGGGAAGAGTCTAGAAAGGGTTATTTGGGGATCATAGTAGTAGAATGAGGTTTGGGATGAGTGAAAGGAGGGATGCAGGAGGGAAGAGTCTAGAAAGGGTTATTTGGGGATCATAGTAGTAAGATGAGGTTTGGGATGAGTGAAAGGAGGGATGCAGGAGGGAAGAGTCTAGAAAGGGTTATTTGGGGATCATAGTAGTAGAATGAGGTTTGGGATGAGTCAAAGGAGGGATGCAGGAGGGAAGAGTCTAGAAAGGGTTATTTGGGGATCATAGTAGTAGAATGAGGTTTGGGATGAGTCAAAGGAGGGATGCAGGAGGGAAGAGTCTAGAAAGGGTTATTTGGGGATCATAGTAGTAGAGATGAGGTTTGGGATGAGTCAAAGGAGGGATGCAGGAGGGAAGAGTCTAGAAAGGGTTATTTGGGGATCATAGTAGTAGAATGAGGTTTGGGATGAGTCAAAGGAGGGATGCAGGAGGGAAGAGTCTAGAAAGGGTTATTTGGGGATCATAGTAGTAAGATGAGGTTTGGGATGAGTGAAAGGAGGGATGCAGGAGGGAAGAGTCTAGAAAGGTGTTATTTGGGGGATCATAGTAGTAGAATGAGGTTTGGGATGAGTGAAAGGAGGGATGCAGGAGGGAAGAGTCTAGAAGGTGTTATTTGGGGGATCATAGTAGTAGAATGAGGTTTGGGATGAGTGAAAGGAGGGATGCAGGAGGGAAGAGTCTAGAAAGGTGTTATTTGGGGATCATAGTAGTAGAATGAGGTTTGGGATGAGTGAAAGGAGGGATGCAGGAGGGAAGAGTCTAGAAAGGGTTATTTGGGGATCATAGTAGTAGAATGAGGTTTGGGATGAGTGAAAGGAGGGATGCAGGAGGGAAGAGTCTAGAAAGGGTTATTTGGGGATCATAGTAGTAGAATGAGGTTTGGGATGAGTCAAAGGAGGGATGCAGGAGGGAAGAGTCTAAAAGGGTTATTTGGGGATCATAGTAGTAAGATGAGGCTTGGGATGAGTCAAAGGAGGGATGCAGGAGGGAAGAGTCTAGAAAGGGTTATTTGGGGATCATAGTAGTAGAATGAGGTTTGGGATGAGTCAAAGGAGGGATGCAGGAGGGAAGAGTCTAGAAAGGGTTATTTGGGGATCATAGTAGTAGAATGAGGTTTGGGATGAGTTAAAGGAGGGATGCAGGAGGGAAGAGTCTAGAAAGGGTTATTTGGGGATCATAGTAGTAAGATGAGGCTTGGGATGAGTCAAAGGAGGGATGCAGGAGGGAAGAGTCTAGAAGGTGTTATTTGGGGGATCATAGTAGTAGAATGAGGTTTGGGATGAGTCAAAGGAGGGATGCAGGAGGGAAGAGTCTAGAAAGGGTTATTTGGGGATCATAGTAGTAAGATGAGGTTTGGGATGAGTCAAAGGAGGGATGCAGGAGGGAAGAGTCTAGAAAGGGTTATTTGGGGATCATAGTAGTAGAATGAGGTTTGGGATGAGTGAAAGGAGGGATGCAGGAGGGAAGAGTCTAGAAAGGGTTATTTGGGGATCATAGTAGTAGAATGAGGTTTGGGATGAGTCAAAGGAGGGATGCAGGAGGGAAGAGTCTAGAAAGGGTTATTTGGGGATCATAGTAGTAGAATGAGGTTTGGGATGAGTCAAAGGAGGGATGCAGGAGGGAAGAGTCTAGAAAGGTGTTATTTGGGGGATCATAGTAGTAGAATGAGGTTTGGGATGAGTGAAAGGAGGGATGCAGGAGGGAAGAGTCTAGAAAGGTGTTATTTGGGGATCATAGTAGTAGAATGAGGTTTGGGATGAGTGAAAGGAGGGATGCAGGAGGGAAGAGTCTAGAAAGGGTTATTTGGGGATCATAGTAGTAGAATGAGGTTTGGGATGAGTGAAAGGAGGAATGCAGGAGGGAAGAGTCTAGAAAGGGTTATTTGGGGATCATAGTAGTAGAATGAGGTTTGGGATGAGTCAAAGGAGGGATGCAGGAGGGAAGAGTCTAGAAAGGGTTATTTGGGGATCATAGTAGTAGAATGAGGTTTGGGATGAGTGAAAGGAGGGATGCAGGAGGGAAGAGTCTAGAAGGTGTTATTTGGGGATCATAGTAGTAGAATGAGGTTTGGGATGAGTGAAAGGAGGGATGCAGGAGGGAAGAGTCTAGAAGGTGTTATTTGGGGATCATAGTAGTAGAATGAGGTTTGGGATGAGTGAAAGGAGGGATGCAGGAGGGAAGAGTCTAGAAAGGTGTTATTTGGGGGATCATAGTAGTAGAATGAGGTTTGGGATGAGTGAAAGGAGGGATGCAGGAGGGAAGAGTCTAGAAAGGGTTATTTGGGGATCATAGTAGTAGAATGAGGTTTGGGATGAGTGAAAGGAGGGATGCAGGAGGGAAGAGTCTAGAAAGGGTTATTTGGGGATCATAGTAGTAGAATGAGGTTTGGGATGAGTGAAAGGAGGGATGCAGGAGGGAAGAGTCTAGAAAGGGTTATTTGGGGATCATAGTAGTAAGATGAGGTTTGGGATGAGTGAAAGGAGGGATGCAGGAGGGAAGAGTCTAGAAAGGTGTTATTTGGGGGATCATAGTAGTAGAATGAGGTTTGGGATGAGTGAAAGGAGGGATGCAGGAGGGAAGAGTCTAGAAGGTGTTATTTGGGGGATCATAGTAGTAGAATGAGGTTTGGGATGAGTCAAAGGAGGGATGCAGGAGGGAAGAGTCTAGAAAGGGTTATTTGGGGATCATAGTAGTAAGATGAGGTTTGGGATGAGTCAAAGGAGGGATGCAGGAGGGAAGAGTCTAGAAAGGGTTATTTGGGGATCATAGTAGTAGAATGAGGTTTGGGATGAGTCAAAGGAGGGATGCAGGAGGGAAGAGTCTAGAAAGGGTTATTTGGGGATCATAGTAGTAAGATGAGGTTTGGGATGAGTGAAAGGAGGGATGCAGGAGGGAAGAGTCTAGAAGGTGTTATTTGGGGGATCATAGTAGTAGAATGAGGTTTGGGATGAGTGAAAGGAGGGATGCAGGAGGGAAGAGTCTAGAAGGTGTTATTTGGGGGATCATAGTAGTAGAATGAGGTTTGGGATGAGTGAAAGGAGGGATGCAGAAGGGAAGAGTCTAGAAGGTGTTATTTGGGGATCATAGTAGTAGAATGAGGTTTGGGATGAGTGAAAGGAGGGATGCAGGAGGGAAGAGTCTAGAAAGGGTTATTTGGGGATCATAGTAGTAGAATGAGGTTTGGGATGAGTGAAAGGAGGGATGCAGGAGGGAAGAGTCTAGAAAGGGTTATTTGGGGATCATAGTAGTAGAATGAGGTTTGGGATGAGTCAAAGGAGGGATGCAGGAGGGAAGAGTCTAGAAAGGGTTATTTGGGGATCATAGTAGTAAGATGAGGCTTGGGATGAGTCAAAGGAGGGATGCAGGAGGGAAGAGTCTAGAAAGGGTTATTTGGGGATCATAGTAGTAGAATGAGGTTTGGGATGAGTCAAAGGAGGGATGCAGGAGGGGAGAGTCTAGAAAGTGTTATTTGGGGATCATAGTAGTAGAATGAGGTTTGGGATGAGTTAAAGGAGGGGTAGAGGAGGGAAGAGTCTAAAAGGGTTATTTGGGGATCATAGTAGTAAGATGAGGCTTGGGATGAGTCAAAGGAGGGATGCAGGAGGGAAGAGTCTAGAAAGGTGTTATTTGGGGATCATAGTAGTAGAATGAGGTTTGGGATGAGTCAAAGGAGGGATGCAGGAGGGAAGAGTCTAGAAAGGGTTATTTGGGGATCATAGTAGTAAGAATGAGGTTTGGGATGAGTCAAAGGAGGGATGCAGGAGGGAAGAGTCTAGAAAGGGTTATTTGGGGATCATAGTAGTAGAATGAGGTTTGGGATGAGTGAAAGGAGGGATGCAGGAGGGAAGAGTCTAGAAAGGGTTATTTGGGGATCATAGTAGTAGAATGAGGTTTGGGATGAGTCAAAGGAGGGATGCAGGAGGGAAGAGTCTAGAAAGGGTTATTTGGGGATCATAGTAGTAGAATGAGGTTTGGGATGAGTCAAAGGAGGGATGCAGGAGGGAAGAGTCTAGAAGGTGTTATTTGGGGGATCATAGTAGTAGAATGAGGTTTGGGATGAGTGAAAGGAGGGATGCAGGAGGGAAGAGTCTAGAAAGGTGTTATTTGGGGGATCATAGTAGTAGAATGAGGTTTGGGATGAGTGAAAGGAGGGATGCAGGAGGGAAGAGTCTAGAAAGGGTTATTTGGGGATCATAGTAGTAGAATGAGGTTTGGGATGAGTGAAAGGAGGGATGCAGGAGGGAAGAGTCTAGAAAGGGTTATTTGGGGATCATAGTAGTAAGATGAGGCTTGGGATGAGTCAAAGGAGGGATGCAGGAGGGAAGAGTCTAGAAAGGGTTATTTGGGGATCATAGTAGTAAGATGAGGTTTGGGATGAGTGAAAGGAGGGATGCAGGAGGGAAGAGTCTAGAAAGGGTTATTTGGGGATCATAGTAGTAGAATGAGGTTTGGGATGAGTCAAAGGAGGGATGCAGGAGGGAAGAGTCTAGAAAGGGTTATTTGGGGATCATAGTAGTAAGATGAGGCTTGGGATGAGTCAAAGGAGGGATGCAGGAGGGAAGAGTCTAGAAAGGGTTATTTGGGGATCATAGTAGTAGAATGAGGTTTGGGATGAGTCAAAGGAGGGATGCAGGAGGGAAGAGTCTAGAAAGGGTTATTTGGGGATCATAGTAGTAAGATGAGGTTTGGGATGAGTCAAAGGAGGGATGCAGGAGGGAAGAGTCTAGAACGGGTTATTTGGGGATCATAGTAGTAGAATGAGGTTTGGGATGAGTGAAAGGAGGGATGCAGAAGGGAAGAGTCTAGAAGGTGTTATTTGGGGATCATAGTAGTAGAATGAGGTTTGGGATGAGTGAAAGGAGGGATGCAGGAGGGAAGAGTCTAGAAAGGGTTATTTGGGGATCATAGTAGTAGAATGAGGTTTGGGATGAGTGAAAGGAGGGATGCAGGAGGGAAGAGTCTAAAAGGGTTATTTGGGGATCATAGTAGTAAGATGAGGTTTGGGATGAGTGAAAGGAGGGATGCAGGAGGGAAGAGTCTAGAAAGGGTTATTTGGGGATCATAGTAGTAGAATGAGGTTTGGGATGAGTGAAAGGAGGGATGCAGGAGGGAAGAGTCTAGAAGGTGTTATTTGGGGGATCATAGTAGTAGAATGAGGTTTGGGATGAGTGAAAGGAGGGATGCAGGAGGGAAGAGTCTAGAAAGTGTTATTTGGGGATCATAGTAGTAGAATGAGGTTTGGGATGAGTCAAAGGAGGGATGCAGGAGGGAAGAGTCTAGAAGGTGTTATTTGGGGATCATAGTAGTAGAATGAGGTTTGGGATGAGTGAAAGGAGGGATGCAGGAGGGAAGAGTCTAGAAAGGGTTATTTGGGGATCATAGTAGTAGAATGAGGTTTGGGATGAGTGAAAGGAGGGATGCAGGAGGGAAGAGTCTAAAAGGGTTATTTGGGGATCATAGTAGTAAGATGAGGCTTGGGATGAGTCAAAGGAGGGATGCAGGAGGCAAGAGTCTAGAAAGGGTTATTTGGGGATCATAGTAGTAGAATGAGGTTTGGGATGAGTCAAAGGAGGGATGCAGGAGGGAAGAGTCTAGAAAGGGTTATTTGGGGATCATAGTAGTAGAATGAGGTTTGGGATGAGTCAAAGGAGGGATGCAGGAGGGAAGAGTCTAGAAAGGGTTATTTGGGGATCATAGTAGTAAGATGAGGTTTGGGATGAGTCAAAGGAGGGATGCAGGAGGGAAGAGTCTAGAAGGTGTAATTTGGGGGATCATAGTAGTAGAATGAGGTTTGGGATGAGTGAAAGGAGGGATGCAGGAGGGAAGAGTCTAGAAAGAGTTATTTGGGGATCATAGTAGTAGAATGAGGTTTGCGATGAGTGAAAGGAGGGATGCAGGAGGGAAGAGTCTAGAAAGGGTTATTTGGGGATCATAGTAGTAGAATGAGGTTTCGGATGAGTCAAAGGAGGGATGCAGGAGGGAAGAGTCTAGAAAGGGTTATTTGGGGATCATAGTAGTAGAATGAGGTTTGGGATGAGTCAAAGGAGGGATGCAGGAGGGAAGAGTCTAGAAAGGGTTATTTGGGGATCATAGTAGTAGAATGAGGTTTGGGATGAGTGAAAGGAGGGATGCAGGAGGGAAGAGTCTAGAAAGGGTTATTTGGGGATCATAGTAGTAAGATGAGGTTTGGGATGAGTGAAAGGAGGGATGCAGGAGGGAAGAGTCTAGAAGGTGTTATTTGGGGGATCATAGTAGTAGAATGAGGTTTGGGATGAGTGAAAGGAGGGATGCAGGAGGGAAGAGTCTAGAAAGGGTTATTTGGGGATCATAGTAGTAGAATGAGGTTTGGGATGAGTGAAAGGAGGGATGCAGGAGGGAAGAGTCTAGAAGGTGTTATTTGGGGGATCATAGTAGTAGAATGAGGTTTGGGATGAGTCAAAGGAGGGATGCAGGAGGGAAGAGTCTAGAAAGGGTTATTTGGGGATCATAGTAGTAAGATGAGGTTTGGGATGAGTCAAAGGAGGGATGCAGGAGGGAAGAGTCTAGAAAGGGTTATTTGGGGATCATAGTAGTAGAATGAGGTTTGGGATGAGTCAAAGGAGGGATGCAGGAGGGAAGAGTCTAGAAAGGGTTATTTGGGGATCATAGTAGTAAGATGAGGCTTGGGATGAGTCAAAGGAGGGATGCAAGAGGGAAGCGTCTAGAAAGGGTTATTTGGGGATCATAGTAGTAGAATGAGGTTTGTGATGAGTCAAAGGAGGGATGCAGGAGGGAAGAGTCTAGAAAGGGTTATTTGGGGATCATAGTAGTAGAATGAGGTTTGGGATGAGTCAAAGGAGGGATGCAGGAGGGAAGAGTCTAGAAGGTGTTATTTGGGGATCATAGTAGTAGAATGAGGTTTGGGATGAGTGAAAGGAGGGATGCAGGAGGGAAGAGTCTAGAAAGGGTTATTTGGGGATCATAGTAGTAGAATGAGGTTTGGGATGAGTCAAAGGAGGGATGCAGGAGGGAAGAGTCTAGAAAGGGTTATTTGGGGATCATAGTAGTAGAATGAGGTTTGGGATGAGTCAAAGGAGGGATGCAGGAGGGAAGAGTCTAGAAGGTGTTATTTGGGGGATCATAGTAGTAGAATGAGGTTTGGGATGAGTGAAAGGAGGGATGCAGGAGGGAAGAGTCTAGAAGGTGTTATTTGGGGGATCATAGTAGTAGAATGAGGTTTGGGATGAGTGAAAGGAGGGATGCAGGAGGGAAGAGTCTAGAAAGGGTTATTTGGGGATCATAGTAGTAGAATGAGGTTTGGGATGAGTGAAAGGAGGGATGCAGGAGGGAAGAGTCTAGAAAGGGTTATTTGGGGATCATAGTAGTAGAATGAGGTTTGGGATGAGTGAAAGGAGGAATGCAGGAGGGAAGAGTCTAGAAAGGGTTATTTGGGGATCATAGTAGTAGAATGAGGTTTGGGATGAGTCAGAGGAGGGATGGAGGAGGGAAGAGTCTAGAAAGGGTTATTTGGGGATCATAGCAGTAAGATGAGGTTTGGGATGAGTGAAAGGAGGGATGCAGGAGGGAAGAGTCTAGAAAGGGTTATTTGGGGGATCATAGTAGTAGAATGAGGTTTGGGATGAGTCAAAGGAGGGATGCAGGAGGGAAGAGTCTAGAAAGGGTTATTTGGGGATCATAGTAGTAAGATGAGGCTTGGGATGAGTCAAAGGAGGGATGCAGGAGGGAAGAGTCTAGAAAGGGTTATTTGGGGATCATAGTAGTAGAATGAGGTTTGGGATGAGTCAAAGGAGGGATGCAGGAGGGAAGAGTCTAGAAAGGGTTATTTGGGGATCATAGTAGTAAGATGAGGTTTGGGATGAGTCAAAGGAGGGATGCAGGAGGGAAGAGTCTAGAACGGGTTATTTGGGGATCATAGTAGTAGAATGAGGTTTGGGATGAGTGAAAGGAGGGATGCAGGAGGGAAGAGTCTAGAAAGGTGTTATTTGGGGATCATAGTAGTAGAATGAGGTTTGGGATGAGTGAAAGGAGGGATGCAGGAGGGAAGAGTCTAGAAAGGGTTATTTGGGGATCATAGTAGTAGAATGAGGTTTGTGATGAGTGAAAGGAGGGATGCAGGAGGGAAGAGTCTAAAAGGGTTATTTGGGGATCATAGTAGTAAGATGAGGTTTGGGATGAGTGAAAGGAGGGATGCAGGAGGGAAGAGTCTAGAAAGGGTTATTTGGGGATCATAGTAGTAGAATGAGGTTTGGGATGAGTGAAAGGAGGGATGCAGGAGGGAAGAGTCTAGAAGGTGTTATTTGGGGATCATAGTAGTAGAATGAGGTTTGGGATGAGTGAAAGGAGGGATGCAGGAGGGAAGAGTCTAGAAAGTGTTATTTGGGGATCATAGTAGTAGAATGAGGTTTGGGATGAGTCAAAGGAGGGATGCAGGAGGGAAGAGTCTAGAAGGTGTTATTTGGGGATCATAGTAGTAGAATGAGGTTTGGGATGAGTGAAAGGAGGGATGCAGGAGGGAAGAGTCTAGAAAGGGTTATTTGGGGATCATAGTAGTAGAATGAGGTTTGGGATGAGTGAAAGGAGGGATGCAGGAGGGAAGAGTCTAAAAGGGTTATTTGGGGATCATAGTAGTAAGATGAGGCTTGGGATGAGTCAAAGGAGGGATGCAGGAGGGAAGAGTCTAGAAAGGGTTATTTGGGGATCATAGTAGTAGAATGAGGTTTGGGATGAGTCAAAGGAGGGATGCAGGAGGGAAGAGTCTAGAAAGGGTTATTTGGGGATCATAGTAGTAGAATGAGGTTTGGGATGAGTCAAAGGAGGGATGCAGGAGGGAAGAGTCTAGAAAGGGTTATTTGGGGATCATAGTAGTAAGATGAGGTTTGGGATGAGTCAAAGGAGGGATGCAGGAGGGAAGAGTCTAGAAGGTGTTATTTGGGGGATCATAGTAGTAGAATGAGGTTTGGGATGAGTCAAAGGAGGGATGCAGGAAGGAAGAGTCTAGAAAGGTGTTATTTGGGGATCATAGTAGTAGAATGAGGTTTGGGATGAGTCAAAGGAGGGATGCAGGAGGGAAGAGTCTAGAAAGGGTTATTTGGGGATCATAGTAGTAAGATGAGGTTTGGGATGAGTCAAAGGAGGGATGCAGGAGGGAAGAGTCTAGAAAGGGTTATTTGGGGATCATAGTAGTAGAATGAGGTTTGGGATGAGTCAAAGGAGGGATGCAGGAGGGAAGAGTCTAGAAAGGGTTATTTGGGGATCATAGTAGTAAGATGAGGTTTGGGATGAGTGAAAGGAGGGATGCAGGAGGGAAGAGTCTAGAAAGGGTTATTTGGGGATCATAGTAGTAAGATGAGGTTTGGGATGAGTGAAAGGAGGGATGCAGGAGGGAAGAGTCTAGAAGGTGTTATTTGGGGGATCATAGTAGTAGAATGAGGTTTGGGATGAGTGAAAGGAGGGATGCAGGAGGGAAGAGTCTAGAAAGGGTTATTTGGGGATCATAGTAGTAAGATGAGGTTTGGGATGAGTGAAAGGAGGGATGCAGGAGGGAAGAGTCTAGAAAGGTGTTATTTGGGGGATCATAGTAGTAGAATGAGGTTTGGGATGAGTCAAAGGAGGGATGCAGGAGGGAAGAGTCTAGACAGGTGTTATTTGGGGATCATAGTAGTAGAATGAGGTTTGGGATGAGTGAAAGGAGGGATGCAGGAGGGAAGAGTCTAGAAAGGGTTATTTGGGGATCATAGAAGTAAGATGAGGTTTGGGATGAGTGAAAGGAGGGATGCAGGAGGGAAGAGTCTAGAAGGTGTTATTTGGGGGATCATAGTAGTAGAATGAGGTTTGTGATGAGTCAAAGGAGGGATGCAGGAGGGAAGAGTCTAGAAGGTGTTATTTGGGGGATCATAGTAGTAGAATGAGGTTTGGGATGAGTTAAAGGAAGGATGCAGGAGGGAAGAGTCTAGAAGGTGTTATTTGGGGGATCATAGTAGTAGAATGAGGTTTGGGATGAGTGAAAGGAGGGATGCAGGAGGGAAGAGTCTAGAAAGGGTTATTTGGGGATCATAGTAGTAGAATGAGGTTTGGGATGAGTGAAAGGAGGGATGCAGGAGGGAAGAGTCTAGAAAGGGTTATTTGGGGATCATAGTAGTAGAATGAGGTTTGGGATGAGTCAAAGGAGGGATGCAGGAGGGAAGAGTCTAGAAAGGGTTATTTGGGGATCATAGTAGTAAGATGAGGTTTGGGATGAGTCAAAGGAGGGATGCAGGAGGGAAGAGTCTAGAAAGGGTTATTTGGGGATCATAGTAGTAGAATGAGGTTTGGGATGAGTCAAAGGAGGGGTAGAGGAGGGAAGAGTCTAAAAGGGTTATTTGGGGATCATAGTAGTAAGATGAGGCTTGGGATGAGTCAAAGGAGGGATGCAGGAGGGAAGAGTCTAGAAGGTGTTGTTTGGGGGATCATAGTAGTAGAATGAGGTTTGGGATGAGTGAAAGGAGGGATGCAGGAGGGAAGAGTCTAGAAAGGGTTATTTGGGGATCATAGTAGTAGAATGAGGTTTGGGATGAGTCAAAGGAGGGATGCAGGAGGGAAGAGTCTAGAAAGGGTTATTTGGGGATCATAGTAGTAGAATGAGGTTTGGGATGAGTCAAAGGAGGGATGCAGGAGGGAAGAGTCTAGAAAGGGTTATTTGGGGATCATAGTAGTAGAATGAGGTTTGGGATGAGTCAAAGGAGGGATGCAGGAGGGAAGAGTCTAGAAAGGGTTATTTGGGGATCCTAGTAGTAGAATGAGGTTTGGGATGAGTCAAAGGAGGGATGCAGGAGGGAAGAGTCTAGAAAGGTGTTATTTGGGGGATCATAGTAGTAGAATGAGGTTTGGGATGAGTGAAAGGAGGGATGCAGGAGGGAAGAGTCTAGAAAGGGTTATTTGGGGATCATAGTAGTAGAATGAGGTTTGGGATGAGTGAAAGGAGGGATGCAGGAGGGAAGAGTCTAGAAAGGTGTTATTTGGGGGATCATAGTAGTAGAATGAGGTTTGGGATGAGTCAAAGGAGGGATGCAGGAGGGAAGAGTCTAGAAAGGGTTATTTGGGGATCATAGTAGTAAGATGAGGTTTGGGATGAGTCAAAGGAGGGATGCAGGAGGGAAGAGTCTAGAAAGGGTTATTTGGGGATCATAGTAGTAGAATGAGGTTTGGGATGAGTCAAAGGAGGGATGCAGGAGGGAAGAGTCTAGAAAGGGTTATTTGGGGATCATAGTAGTAGAATGAGGTTTGGGATGAGTCAAAGGAGGGATGCAGGAGGGAAGAGTCTAGAAAGGGTTATTTGGGGATCATAGTAGTAGAATGAGGTTTGGGATGAGTCAAAGGAGGGATGCAGGAGGGAAGAGTCTAGAAGATGTTATTTGGGGGATCATAGTAGTAGAATGAGGTTTGGGATGAGTGAAAGGAGGGATGCAGGAGGGAAGAGTCTAGAAGGTGTTATTTGGGGATCATAGTAGTAGAATGAGGTTTGGGATGAGTGAAAGGAGGGATGCAGGAGGGAAGAGTCTAGAAAGGGTTATTTGGGGATCATAGTAGTAGAATGAGGTTTGTGATGAGTCAAAGGAGGGATGCAGGAGGGAAGAGTCTAGAAAGGGTTATTTGGGGATCATAGTAGTAAGATGAGGTTTGGGATGAGTCAAAGGAGGGATGCAGGAGGGAAGAGTCTAGAAAGGGTTATTTGGGGATCATAGTAGTAGAATGAGGTTTGGGATGAGTCAAAGGAGGGATGCAGGAGGGAAGAGTCTAGAAAGGGTTATTTGGGGATCATAGTAGTAGAATGAGGTTTGGGATGAGTCAAAGGAGGGATGCAGGAGGGAAGAGTCTAGAAGGTGTTATTTGGGGGATCATAGTAGTAGAATGAGGTTTGGGATGAGTGAAAGGAGGGATGCAGGAGGGAAGAGTCTAGAAGGTGTTATTTGGGGGATCATAGTAGTAGAATGAGGTTTGGGATGAGTGAAAGGAGGGATGCAGGAGGGAAGAGTCTAGAAAGGGTTATTTGGGGATCATAGTAGTAGAATGAGGTTTGGGATGAGTGAAAGGAGGGATGCAGGAGGGAAGAGTCTAGAAAGGGTTATTTGGGGATCATAGTAGTAGAATGAGGTTTGGGATGAGTGAAAGGAGGGATGCAGGAGGGAAGAGTCTAGAAAGGGTTATTTGGGGATCATAGTAGTAGAATGAGGTTTGGGATGAGTCAAAGGAGGGATAGCAGGAGGGAAGAGTCTAAAAGGGTTATTTGGGGATCATAGTAGTAGAATGAGGTTTGGGATGAGTCAAAGGAGGGATGCAGGAGGGAAGAGTCTAGAAAGGGTTATTTGGGGATCATAGTAGTAGAATGAGGTTTGGGATGAGTGAAAGGAGGGATGCAGGAGGGAAGAGTCTAGAAAGGGTTATTTGGGGATCATAGTAGTAGAATGAGGTTTGGGATGAGTCAAAGGAGGGATGCAGGAGGGAAGAGTCTAAAAGGGTTATTTGGGGATCATAGTAGTAAGATGAGGCTTGGGATGAGTCAAAGGAGGGATGCAGGAGGGAAGAGTCTAGAAGGTGTTGTTTGGGGGATCATAGTAGTAGAATGAGGTTTGGGATGAGTGAAAGGAGGGATGCAGGAGGGAAGAGTCTAGAAAGGGTTATTTGGGGATCATAGTAGTAGAATGAGGTTTGGGATGAGTCAAAGGAGGGATGCAGGAGGGAAGAGTCTAGAAAGGGTTATTTGGGGATCATAGTAGTAGAATGAGGTTTGTGATGAGTCAAAGGAGGGATGCAGGAGGGAAGAGTCTAGAAAGGGTTATTTGGGGATCATAGTAGTAGAATGAGGTTTGGGATGAGTCAAAGGAGGGATGCAGGAGGGAAGAGTCTAGAAAGGGTTATTTGGGGATCATAGTAGTAGAATGAGGTTTGGGATGAGTCAAAGGAGGGATGCAGGAGGGAAGAGTCTAGAAGGTGTTATTTGGGGGATCATAGTAGTAGAATGAGGTTTGGGATGAGTGAAAGGAGGGATGCAGGAGGGAAGAGTCTAGAAAGGGTTATTTGGGGATCATAGTAGTAGAATGAGGTTTGGGATGAGTGAAAGGAGGGATGCAGGAGGGAAGAGTCTAGAAAGGTGTTATTTGGGGGATCATAGTAGTAGAATGAGGTTTGGGATGAGTCAAAGGAGGGATGCAGGAGGGAAGAGTCTAGAAAGGGTTATTTGGGGATCATAGTAGTAAGATGAGGTTTGGGATGAGTCAAAGGAGGGATGCAGGAGGGAAGAGTCTAGAAAGGGTTATTTGGGGATCATAGTAGTAGAATGAGGTTTGGGATGAGTCAAAGGAGGGATGCAGGAGGGAAGAGTCTAGAAAGGGTTATTTGGGGATCATAGTAGTAGAATGAGGTTTGGGATGAGTCAAAGGAGGGATGCAGGAGGGAAGAGTCTAGAAAGGGTTATTTGGGGATCATAGTAGTAGAATGAGGTTTGGGATGAGTCAAAGGAGGGATGCAGGAGGGAAGAGTCTAGAAAGGTGTTATTTGGGGATCATAGTAGTAGAATGAGGTTTGGGATGAGTGAAAGGAGGGATGCAGGAGGGAAGAGTCTAGAAGGTGTTATTTGGGGATCATAGTAGTAGAATGAGGTTTGGGATGAGTGAAAGGAGGGATGCAGGAGGGAAGAGTCTAGAAAGGGTTATTTGGGGATCATAGTAGTAGAATGAGGTTTGGGATGAGTCAAAGGAGGGATGCAGGAGGGAAGAGTCTAGAAAGGGTTATTTGGGGATCATAGTAGTAGAATGAGGTTTGGGATGAGTCAAAGGAGGGATGCAGGAGGGAAGAGTCTAGAAAGGGTTATTTGGGGATCATAGTAGTAGAATGAGGTTTGGGATGAGTCAAAGGAGGGATGCAGGAGGGAAGAGTCTAGAAAGGGTTATTTGGGGATCATAGTAGTAGAATGAGGTTTGGGATGAGTCAAAGGAGGGATGCAGGAGGGAAGAGTCTAGAAGGTGTTATTTGGGGGATCATAGTAGTAGAATGAGGTTTGGGATGAGTGAAAGGAGGGATGCAGGAGGGAAGAGTCTAGAAAGGTGTTATTTGGGGGATCATAGTAGTAGAATGAGGTTTGGGATGAGTGAAAGGAGGGATGCAGGAGGGAAGAGTCTAGAAAGGGTTATTTGGGGATCATAGTAGTAGAATGAGGTTTGGGATGAGTGAAAGGAGGGATGCAGGAGGGAAGAGTCTAGAAAGGGTTATTTGGGGATCATAGTAGTAGAATGAGGTTTGGGATGAGTGAAAGGAGGAATGCAGGAGGGAAGAGTCTAGAAAGGGTTATTTGGGGATCATAGTAGTAGAATGAGGTTTGGGATGAGTCAGAGGAGGGATGGAGGAGGGAAGAGTCTAGAAAGGGTTATTTGGGGATCATAGCAGTAAGATGAGGTTTGGGATGAGTGAAAGGAGGGATGCAGGAGGGAAGAGTCTAGAAAGGGTTATTTGGGGGATCATAGTAGTAGAATGAGGTTTGGGATGAGTCAAAGGAGGGATGCAGGAGGGAAGAGTCTAGAAAGGGTTATTTGGGGATCATAGTAGTAAGATGAGGCTTGGGATGAGTCAAAGGAGGGATGCAGGAGGGAAGAGTCTAGAAAGGGTTATTTGGGGATCATAGTAGTAGAATGAGGTTTGGGATGAGTCAAAGGAGGGATGCAGGAGGGAAGAGTCTAGAAAGGGTTATTTGGGGATCATAGTAGTAAGATGAGGTTTGGGATGAGTCAAAGGAGGGATGCAGGAGGGAAGAGTCTAAACGGGTTATTTGGGGATCATAGTAGTAGAATGAGGTTTGGGATGAGTGAAAGGAGGGATGCAGAAGGGAAGAGTCTAGAAGGTGTTATTTGGGGATCATAGTAGTAGAATGAGGTTTGGGATGAGTGAAAGGAGGGATGCAGGAGGGAAGAGTCTAGAAAGGGTTATTTGGGGATCATAGTAGTAGAATGAGGTTTGTGATGAGTGAAAGGAGGGATGCAGGAGGGAAGAGTCTAAAAGGGTTATTTGGGGATCATAGTAGTAGAGATGAGGTTTGGGATGAGTGAAAGGAGGGATGCAGGAGGGAAGAGTCTAGAAAGGGTTATTTGGGGATCATAGTAGTAGAATGAGGTTTGGGATGAGTGAAAGGAGGGATGCAGGAGGGAAGAGTCTAGAAGGTGTTATTTGGGGGATCATAGTAGTAGAATGAGGTTTGGGATGAGTGAAAGGAGGGATGCAGGAGGGAAGAGTCTAGAAAGTGTTATTTGGGGATCATAGTAGTAGAATGAGGTTTGGGATGAGTCAAAGGAGGGATGCAGGAGGGAAGAGTCTAGAAGGTGTTATTTGGGGATCATAGTAGTAGAATGAGGTTTGGGATGAGTGAAAGGAGGGATGCAGGAGGGAAGAGTCTAGAAAGGGTTATTTGGGGATCATAGTAGTAGAATGAGGTTTGGGATGAGTGAAAGGAGGGATGCAGGAGGGAAGAGTCTAAAAGGGTTATTTGGGGATCATAGTAGTAAGATGAGGCTTGGGATGAGTCAAAGGAGGGATGCAGGAGGCAAGAGTCTAGAAAGGGTTATTTGGGGATCATAGTAGTAGAATGAGGTTTGGGATGAGTCAAAGGAGGGATGCAGGAGGGAAGAGTCTAGAAAGGGTTATTTGGGGATCATAGTAGTAGAATGAGGTTTGGGATGAGTCAAAGGAGGGATGCAGGAGGGAAGAGTCTAGAAAGGGTTATTTGGGGATCATAGTAGTAAGATGAGGTTTGGGATGAGTCAAAGGAGGGATGCAGGAGGGAAGAGTCTAGAAGGTGTTATTTGGGGGATCATAGTAGTAGAATGAGGTTTGGGATGAGTGAAAGGAGGGATGCAGGAGGGAAGAGTCTAGAAAGAGTTATTTGGGGATCATAGTAGTAGAATGAGGTTTGCGATGAGTGAAAGGAGGGATGCAGGAGGGAAGAGTCTAGAAAGGGTTATTTGGGGATCATAGTAGTAGAATGAGGTTTGGGATGAGTGAAAGGAGGGATGCAGGAGGGAAGAGTCTAGAAAGGGTTATTTGGGGATCATAGTAGTAGAGATGAGGTTTGGGATGAGTCAAAGGAGGGATGCAGGAGGGAAGAGTCTAGAAAGGGTTATTTGGGGATCATAGTAGTAAGATGAGGTTTGGGATGAGTCAAAGGAGGGATGCAGGAGGGAAGAGTCTAGAAAGGGTTATTTGGGGATCATAGTAGTAGAATGAGGTTTGTGATGAGTCAAAGGAGGGATGCAGGAGGGAAGAGTCTAAAAGGGTTATTTGGGGATCATAGTAGTAGAATGAGGTTTGGGATGAGTTAAAGGAGGGATGCAGGAGGGAAGAGTCTAGAAAGGGTTATTTGGGGATCATAGTAGTAGAATGAGGTTTGCGATGAGTGAAAGGAGGGATGCAGGAGGGAAGAGTCTAGAAAGGGTTATTTGGGGATCATAGTAGTAGAATGAGGTTTGGGATGAGTGAAAGGAGGGATGCAGGAGGGAAGAGTCTAGAAGGTGTTATTTGGGGGATCATAGTAGTAGAATGAGGTTTGGGATGAGTGAAAGGAGGGATGCAGGAGGGAAGAGTCTAGAAAGGGTTATTTGGGGATCATAGTAGTAGAATGAGGTTTGGGATGAGTCAAAGGAGGGATGCAGGAGGGAAGAGTCTAGAAAGGGTTATTTGGGGATCATAGTAGTAAGATGAGGTTTGGGATGAGTGAAAGGAGGGATGCAGGAGGGAAGAGTCTAGAAAGGTGTTATTTGGGGATCATAGTAGTAGAATGAGGTTTGGGATGAGTGAAAGGAGGGATGCAGGAGGGAAGAGTCTAGAAGGTGTTATTTGGGGATCATAGTAGTAGAATGAGGTTTGGGATGAGTGAAAGGAGGGATGCAGGAGGGAAGAGTCTAGAAAGGGTTATTTGGGGATCATAGTAGTAGAATGAGGTTTGGGATGAGTGAAAGGAGGGATGCAGGAGGGAAGAGTCTAGAAAGGGTTATTTGGGGATCATAGTAGTAGAATGAGGTTTGGGATGAGTGAAAGGAGGGATGCAGGAGGGAAGAGTCTAAAAGGGTTATTTGGGGATCATAGTAGTAAGATGAGGCTTGGGATGAGTCAAAGGAGGGATGGAGGAGGGAAGAGTCTAGAAAGGGTTATTTGGGGATCATAGTAGTAGAATGAGGTTTGGGATGAGTCAAAGGAGGGATGCAGGAGGGGAGAGTCTAGAAAGTGTTATTTGGGGATCATAGTAGTAGAATGAGGTTTGGGATGAGTTAAAGGAGGGGTAGAGGAGGGAAGAGTCTAGAAAGGGTTATTTGGGGATCATAGTAGTAAGATGAGGCTTGGGATGAGTCAAAGGAGGGATGCAGGAGCGAAGAGTCTAGAAGGTGTTATTTGGGGGATCATAGTAGTAGAATGAGGTTTGGGATGAGTGAAAGGAGGGATGCAGGAGGGAAGAGTCTAGAAGGTGTTATTTGGGGATCATAGTAGTAAGATGAGGTTTGGGATGAGTGAAAGGAGGGATGCAGGAGGGAAGAGTCTAAAAGGGTTATTTGGGGATCATAGTAGTAGAATGAGGTTTGGGATGAGTGAAAGGAGGGATGCAGGAGGGAAGAGTCTAGAAAGGGTTATTTGGGGGATCATAGTAATAAGATGAGGCTTGGGATGAGTAAAAGGAGGGATGCAGGAGGGAAGAGTCTAGAAAGGGTTATTTGGGGAATCATAGTAGTAGAATGAGGTTTGCGATGAGTCAAAGGAGGGATGCAGGAGGGAAGAGTCTAGAAAGGGTTATTTGGGGATCATAGTAGTAAGATGAGGTTTGCGATGAGTCAAAGGAGGGATGCAGGAGGGAAGAGTCTAGAAAGGGTTATTTGGGGATCATAGTAGTAAGATGAGGCTTGGGATGAGTGAAAGGAGGGATGCAGGAGGGAAGAGTCTAGAAAGGGTTATTTGGGGATCATAGTAGTAGAATGAGGTTTGGGATGAGTCAAAGGAGGGATGCAGGAAGGAAGAGTCTAGAAGGTGTTATTTGGGGATCATAGTAGTAGAATGAGGTTTGGGATGAGTCAAAGGAGGGATGCAGGAGGGAAGAGTCTAGAAAGGGTTATTTGGGGATCATAGTAGTAAGATGAGGTTTGGGATGAGTCAAAGGAGGGATGCAGGAGGGAAGAGTCTAGAAAGGGTTATTTGGGGATCATAGTAGTAGAATGAGGTTTGGGATGAGTCAAAGGAGGGATGCAGGAGGGAAGAGTCTAGAAGGTGTTATTTGGGGATCATAGTAGTAGAATGAGGTTTGGGATGAGTGAAAGGAGGGATGCAGGAGGGAAGAGTCTAGAAAGGGTTATTTGGGGATCATAGTAGTAAGATGAGGTTTGGGATGAGTGAAAGGAGGGATGCAGGAGGGAAGAGTCTAGAAGGTGTTATTTGGGGGATCATAGTAGTAGAATGAGGTTTGGGATGAGTGAAAGGAGGGATGCAGGAGGGAAGAGTCTAGAAGGTGTTATTTGGGGGATCATAGTAGTAGAATGAGGTTTGGGATGAGTGAAAGGAGGGATGCAGGAGCGAAGAGTCTAGAAAGGGTTATTTGGGGATCATAGTAGTAGAATGAGGTTTGGGATGAGTGAAAGGAGGGATGCAGGAGGGAAGAGTCTAGAAGGTGTTATTTGGGGATCATAGTAGTAGAATGAGGTTTGGGATGAGTCAAAGGAGGGATGCAGGAGGGAAGAGTCTAGAAAGGGTTATTTGGGGATCATAGTAGTAAGATGAGGTTTGGGATGAGTCAAAGGAGGGATGCAGGAGGGAAGAGTCTAGAAAGGGTTATTTGGGGATCATAGTAGTAGAATGAGGTTTGGGATGAGTCAAAGGAGGGATGCAGGAGGGAAGAGTCTAGAAGGTGTTATTTGGGGGATCATAGTAGTAGAATGAGGTTTGAGATGAGTCAAAGGAGGGATGCAGGAGGGAAGAGTCTAGAAAGGGTTATTTGGGGATCATAGTAGTAAGATGAGGTTTGGGATGAGTGAAAGGAAGGATGCAGGAGGGAAGAGTCTAGAAGGTGTTGTTTGGGGGATCATAGTAGTAGAATGAGGTTTGGGATGAGTGAAAGGAGGGATGCAGGAGGGAAGAGTCTAGAAGGTGTTATTTGGGGATCATAGTAGTAGAATGAGGTTTGGGATGAGTGAAAGGAGGGATGCAGGAGGGAAGAGTCTAGAAAGGGTTATTTGGGGATCATAGTATTAGAATGAGGTTTGGGATGAGTGAAAGGAGGGATGCAGGATGGAAGAGTCTAGAAAGGGTTATTTGGGGATCATAGTAGTAGAATGAGGTTTGGGATTAGTCAAAGGAGGGATGCAGGAGGGAAGAGTCTAAAAGGGTTATTTGGGGATCATAGTAGTAAGATGAGGCTTGGGATGAGTCAAAGGAGGGATGCAGGAGGGAAGAGTCTAGAAGGTGTTATTTGGGGGATCATAGTAATAGAATGAGGTTTGGGATGAGTCAAAGGAGGGATGCAGGAGGGAAGAGTCTAAAAGGGTTATTTGGGGATCATAGTAGTAAGATGAGGTTTGGGATGAGTCAAAGGAGGGATGCAGGAGGGAAGAGTCTAGAAAGGGTTATTTGGGGATCATAGTAGTAGAATGAGGCTTGGGATGAGTCAAAGGAGGGATGCAGGAGGGAAGAGTCTAGAAGGTGTTATTTGGGGGATCATAGTAGTAGAATGAGGTTTGGGATGAGTGAAAGGAGGGATGCAGGAGGGAAGAGTCTAGAAAGGGTTATTTGGGGATCATAGTAGTAGAATGAGGTTTGGGATGAGTGAAAGGAGGGATGCAGGAGGGAAGAGTCTAGAAGGTGTTATTTGGGGGATCATAGTAGTAGAATGATGTTTGGGATGAGTCAAAGGAGGGATGCAGGAGGGAAGAGTCTAGAAAGGGTTATTTGGGGATCATAGTAGTGGAATGAGGTTTGTGATGAGTCAAAGGAGGGATGCAAGTGGGAAGAGTCTAGAAAGGGTTATTTGGGGATCATAGTAGTAGAATGAGGTTTGGGATGAGTGAAAGGAGGGATGCAGGAGGGAAGAGTCTAGAAGGTGTTATTTGGGGGATCATAGTAGTAGAATGAGGTTTGGGATGAGTCAAAGGAGGGATGCAGGAGGGAAGAGTCTAGAAGGTGTTATTTGGGGATCATAGTAGTAGAATGAGGTTTGGGATGAGTGAAAGGAGGGATGCAGGAGGGAAGAGTCTAGAAGGTGTTATTTGGGGATCATAGTAGTAAGATGAGGTTTGGGATGAGTGAAAGGAGGGATGCAGGAGGGAAGAGTCTAAAAGGGTTATTTGGGGATCATAGTAGTAGAATGAGGTTTGGGATGAGTGAAAGGAGGGATGCAGGAGGGAAGAGTCTAGAAAGGGTTATTTGGGGATCATAGTAGTAGAATGAGGTTTGGGATGAGTGAAAGGAGGGATGCAGGAGGGAAGAGTCTAGAAAGGGTTATTTGGGGATCATAGTAGTAGAATGAGGTTTGGGATGAGTGAAAGGAGGGATGCAGGAGGGAAGAGTCTAGAAGGTGTTATTTGGGGGATCATAGTAGTAGAATGAGGTTTGGGATGAGTGAAAGGAGGGATGCAGGAGGGAAGAGTCTAGAAAGGGTTATTTGGGGATCATAGTAGTAGAATGAGGTTTGGGATGAGTGAAAGGAGGGATGCAGGAGGGAAGAGTCTAGAAAGGGTTATTTGGGGATCATAGTAGTAGAATGAGGTTTGGGATGAGTCAAAGGAGGGATGCAGGAGGGAAGAGTCTAAAAGGGTTATTTGGGGATCATAGTAGTAAGATGAGGCTTGGGATGAGTCAAAGGAGGGATGCAGGAGGGAAGAGTTTAGAAAGGGTTATTTGGGGATCATAGTAGTAGAATGAGGTTTGGGATGAGTCAAAGGAGGGATGCAGGAGCGAAGAGTCTAGAAAGGGTTATTTGGGGATCATAGTAGTAGAATGAGGTTTGGGATGAGTGAAAGGAGGGATGCAGGAGGGAAGAGTCTAGAAAGGGTTATTTGGGGATCATAGTAGTAGAATGAGGTTTGGGATGAGTCAAAGGAGGGATGCAGGAGGGAAGAGTCTAGAAAGGGTTATTTGGGGATCATAGTAGTAAGATGAGGTTTGGGATGAGTCAAAGGAGGGATGCAGGAGGGAAGAGTCTAAACGGGTTATTTGGGGATCATAGTAGTAAGATGAGGCTTGGGATGAGTCAAAGGAGGGATGCAGGAGGGAAGAGTCTAGAAAGGGTTATTTGGGGATCATAGTAGTAGAATGAGGTTTGGGATGAGTCAAAGGAGGGATGCAGGAGGGAAGAGTCTAGAAAGGGTTATTTGGGGGATCATAGTAGTAGAATGAGGTTTGGGATGAGTGAAAGGAGGGATGCAGGAGGGAAGAGTCTAGAAAGGGTTATTTGGGGATCATAGTAGTAGAATGAGGTTTGGGATGAGTGAAAGGAGGGATGCAGGAGGGAAGAGTCTAGAAAGGGTTATTTGGGGATCATAGTAGTAGAATGAGGTTTGGGATGAGTGAAAGGAGGGATGCAGGAGGGAAGAGTCTAGAAAGGGTTATTTGGGGATCATAGTAGTAGAATGAGGTTTGGGATGAGTGAAAAGAGGGATGCAGGAGGGAAGAGTCTAGAAGGTGTTATTTGGGGGATCATAGTAGTAGAATGAGGTTTGGGATGAGTCAAAGGGATGCAGGAGGGAAGAGTCTAGAAAGGGTTATTTGGGGATCATAGTAGTAGAATGAGGTTTGGGATGAGTGAAAGGAGGGATGCAGGAGGGAAGAGTCTAGAAGGTGTTATTTGGGGGATCATAGTAGTAGAATGAGGTTTGGGATGAGTGAAAGGAGGGATGCAGGAGGGAAGAGTCTAGAAAGGGTTATTTGGGGATCATAGTAGTAGAATGAGGTTTGTGATGAGTCAAAGGAGGGATGCAGGAGGGAAGAGTCTAGAAAGGGTTATTTGGGGATCATAGTAGTAAGATGAGGTTTGGGATGAGTCAAAGGAGGGATGCAGGAGGGAAGAGTCTAGAAGGTGTTATTTGGGGGATCATAGTAGTAGAATGAGGTTTTGGATGAGTGAAAGGAGGGATGCAGGAGGGAAGAGTCTAGAAAGGGTAATTTGGGGATCATAGTAGTAGAATGAGGTTTGGGATGAGTCAAAGGAGGGATGCAGGAGGGAAGAGTCTAAAAGGGTTATTTGGGGATCATAGTAGTAAGATGAGGCTTGGGATGAGTCAAAGGAGGGATAGCAGGAGGGAAGAGTCTAGAAAGGGTTATTTGGGGATCATAGTAGTAAGATGAGGTTTGGGATGAGTCAAAGGAGGGATGCAGGAGGGAAGAGTCTAAAAGGGTTATTTGGGGATCATAGTAGTAGAATGAGGTTTGGGATGAGTCAAAGGAGGGATGCAGGAGGGAAGAGTCTAGAAGGTGTTATTTGGGGATCATAGTAGTAAGATGAGGTTTGGGATGAGTCAAAGGAGGGATGCAGGAGGGAAGAGTCTAGAAAGGGTTATTTGGGGATCATAGTAGTAGAATGAGGTTTGGGATGAGTCAAAGGAGGGATGCAGGAGGGAAGAGTCTAGAAGGTGTTATTTGGGGGATCATAGTAGTAGAATGAGGTTTGGGATGAGTCAAAGGAGGGATGCAGGAGGGAAGAGTCTAGAAAGGGTTATTTGGGGATCATAGTAGTAAGATGAGGTTTGCGATGAGTCAAAGGAGGGATGCAGGAGGGAAGAGTCTAGAAAGGGTTATTTGGGGATCATAGTAGTAAGATGAGGTTTGGGATGAGTCAAAGGAGGGATGCAGGAGGGAAGAGTCTAGAAAGGGTTATTTGGGGATCATAGTAGTAGAATGAGGTTTGTGATGAGTCAAAGGAGGGATGCAGGAGGGAAGAGTCTAGAAAGGGTTATTTGGGGATCATAGTAGTAGAATGAGGTTTGGGATGAGTGAAAGGAGGGATGCAGGAGGGAAGAGTCTAGAAGGTGTTATTTGGGGGATCATAGTAGTAGAATGAGGTTTGGGATGAGTGAAAGGAGGGATGCAGGAGGGAAGAGTCTAGAAAGGGTTATTGGGGGATCATAGTAGTAGAATGAGGTTTGGGAAGAGTGAAAGGAGGGATGCAGGAGGGAAGAGTCTAGAAAGGGTTATTTGGGGATCATAGTAGTAGAATGAGGTTTGGGATGAGTGAAAGGAGGGATGCAGGAGGGAAGAGTCTAGAAAGGGTTATTTGGGGATCATAGTAGTAAGATGAGGGTTGGGATGAGTCAAAGGAGGGATGCAGGAGGGAAGAGTCTAGAAAGGGTTATTTGGGGATCATAGTAGTAGAATGAGGTTTGCGATGAGTCAAAGGAGGGATGCAGGAGGGAAGAGTCTAGAAGGTGTTATTTGGGGGATCATAGTAGTAGAATGAGGTTTGGGATGAGTGAAAGGAGGGATGCAGGAGGGAAGAGTCTAGAAGGTGTTATTTGGGGGATCATAGTAGTAGAATGAGTATTGGGATGAGTGAAAGGAGAGATGCAGGAGAGAAGAGTCTAGAAAGGGTTATTAGGGAGATCATAGTAGTAAAATGAGGTTTGGGATGAGTGAAAGGAGAGATGGAGGAGAGAAGAGTCTAGAAAGGGTTATTTGGGGATCATAGTAGTAGAATGAGGTTTGGGATGAGTGAAAGGAGGGATGCAGGAGGGAAGAGTCTAGAAAGGGTTATTTGGGGATCATAGTAGTAAGATGAGGTTTGGGATGAGTGAAAGGAGGGATGCAGGAGGGAAGAGTCTAGAAGGTGTTATTTGGGGGATCATAGTAGTAGAATGAGGTTTGGGATGAGTGAAAGGAGGGATGCAGGAGGGAAGAGTCTAGAAAGGGTTATTTGGGGATCATAGTAGTAAGATGAGGTTTGGGATGAGTGAAAGGAGGGATGCAGGAGGGAAGAGTCTAGAAGGTGTTATTTGGGGGATCAGAGTCGCAGAATGAGGTTTGGGATGAGTGAAAGGAGGGATGCAGGAGGGAAGAGTCTAGAAAGGGTTATTTGGGGATCATAGTAGTAAGATGAGGCTTGGGATGAGTCAAAGGAGGGATGCAGGAGGGAAGAGTCTAAAAGGGTTATTTGGGGATCATAGTAGTAGAATGAGGTTTGGGATGAGTCAAAGGAGGGATGCAGGAGGGAAGAGTCTAGAAAGGGTTATTTGGGGATCATAGTAGTAGAATGAGGTTTGGGATGAGTCAAAGGAGGGATGCAGGAGGGAAGAGTCTAGAAAGGGTTATTTGGGGATCATAGTAGTAGAATGAGGTTTGGGATGAGTCAAAGGAGGGATGCAGGAGGGAAGAGTCTAGAAGGTGTTATTTGGGGGATCATAGTAGTAGAATGAGGTATTGGGATGAGTGAAAGGAGGGATGCAGGAGGGAAGAGTCTAGAAAGGGTTATTTGGGGATCATAGTAGTAGAATGAGGTTTGGGATGAGTGAAAGGAGGGATGCAGGAGGGAAGAGTCTAGAAAGGGTTATTTGGGGATCATAGTAGTAGAATGAGGTTTGGGATGAGTGAAAGGAGGGATGCAGGAGGGAAGAGTCTAGAAAGGGTTATTTGGGGATCATAGTAGTAAGATGAGGTTTGGGATGAGTGAAAGGAGGGATGCAGGAGGGAAGAGTCTAGAAAGGTGTTATTTGGGGGATCATAGTAGTAGAATGAGGTTTGGGATGAGTGAAAGGAGGGATGCAGGAGGGAAGAGTCTAGAAAGGGTTATTTGGGGATCATAGTAGTAAGATGAGGTTTGGGATGAGTGAAAGGAGGGATGCAGGAGGGAAGAGTCTAGAAGGTGTTATTTGGGGGATCATAGTAGTAGAATGAGGTTTGGGATGAGTGAAAGGAGGGATGCAGGAGGGAAGAGTCTAGAAAGGGTTATTTGGGGATCATAGTAGTAAGATGAGGCTTGGGATGAGTCAAAGGAGGGATGCAGGAGGGAAGAGTCTAAAAGGGTTATTTGGGGATCATAGTAGTAGAATGAGGTTTGTGATGAGTCAAAGGAGGGATGCAGGAGGGAAGAGTCTAGAAAGGTGTTATTTGGGGATTCATAGTAGTAAGATGAGGTTTGGGATGAGTCAAAGGAGGGATGCAGGAGGGAAGAGTCTAGAAAGGGTTATTTGGGGATCATAGTAGTAGAATGAGGTTTGGGATGAGTCAAAGGAGGGATGCAGGAGGGAAGAGTCTAGAAAGGGTTATTTGGGGATCATAGTAGTAGAATGAGGTTTGGGATGAGTCAAAGGAGGGATGCAGGAGGGAAGAGTCTAGAAAGGGTTATTTGGGGATCATAGTAGTAGAATGAGGTTTGTGATGAGTCAAAGGAGGGATGCAGGAGGGAAGAGTCTAGAAAGGGTTATTTGGGGATCATAGTAGTAAGATGAGGTTTGGGATGAGTCAAAGGAGGGATGCAGGAGGGAAGAGTCTAGAAAGGGTTATTTGGGGATCATAGTAGTAGAATGAGGTTTGGGATGAGTCAAAGGAGGGATGCAGGAGGGAAGAGTCTAGAAGGTGTTATTTGGGGGATCATAGTAGTAGAATGAGGTTTGGGATGAGTCAAAGGAGGGATGCAGGAGGGAAGAGTCTAGAAGGTGTTATTTGGGGGATCATAGTAGTAGAATGAGGTTTGGGATGAGTCAAAGGAGGGATGCAGGAGGGAAGAGTCTAGAAAGGTGTTATTTGGGGGATCATAGTAGTAGAATGAGGTTTGGGATGAGTGAAAGGAGGGATGCAGGAGGGAAGAGTCTAGAAAGGGTTATTTGGGGATCATAGTAGTAGAATGAGGTTTGGGATGAGTGAAAGGAGGGATGCAGGAGGGAAGAGTCTAGAAAGGGTTATTTGGGGATCATAGTAGTAAAATGAGGTTTGGGATGAGTCAAAGGAGGGATGCAGGAGGGAAGAGTCTAGAAGGTGTTATTTGGGGGATCATAGTAATAGAATGAGGTTTGGGATGAGTGAAAGGAGGGATGCAGGAGGGAAGAGTCTAGAAGGTGTTATTTGGGGGATCATAGTAATAGAATGAGGTTTGGGATGAGTGAAAGGAGGGATGCAGGAGGGAAGAGTCTAGAAAGGGTTATTTGGGGATCATAGTAGTAGAATGAGGTTTGGGATGAGTGAAAGGAGGGATGCAGGAGGGAAGAGTCTAGAAAGGTGTTATTTGGGGATCATAGTAGTAAGATGAGGTTTGGGATGAGTCAAAGGAGGGATGCAGGAGGGAAGAGTCTAGAAAGGGTTATTTGGGGATCATAGTAGTAGAGATGAGGCTTGGGATGAGTCAAAGGAGGGATGCAGGAGGGAAGAGTCTAGAAGGGTTATTTGGGGATCATAGTAGTAGAATGAGGTTTGGGATGAGTCAAAGGAGGGATGCAGGAGGGAAGAGTCTAGAAAGGGTTATTTGGGGATCATAGTAGTAAGATGAGGTTTGGGATGAGTGAAAGGAGGGATGCAGGAGGGAAGAGTCTAGAAAGGTGTTATTTGGGGATCATAGTAGTAGAATGAGGTTTGGGATGAGTCAAAGGAGGGATGCAGGAGGGAAGAGTCTAGAAAGGTGTTATTTGGGGATCATAGTAGTAGAATGAGGTTTGGGATGAGTGAAAGGAGGGATGCAGGAGGGAAGAGTCTAGAAAGGGTTATTTGGGGATCATAGTAGTAGAATGAGGTTTGGGATGAGTCAAAGGAGGGATGCAGGAGGGAAGAGTCTAGAAAGGGTTATTTGGGGATCATAGTAGTAGAATGAGGTTTGGGATGAGTGAAAGGAGGGATGCAGGAGGGAAGAGTCTAGAAGGTGTTATTTGGGGGATCATAGTAGTAGAATGAGGTTTGGGATGAGTCAAAGGAGGGATGCAGGAGGGAAGAGTCTAGAAAGGGTTATTTGGGGATCATAGTAGTAAGATGAGGCTTGGGATGAGTCAAAGGAGGGATGCAGGAGGGAAGAGTCTAGAAGGTGTTATTTGGGGATCATAGTAGTAGAATGAGGTTTGGGATGAGTCAAAGGAGGGATGCAGGAGGGAAGAGTCTAGAAAGGGTTATTTGGGGGATCATAGTAATAGAATGAGGTTTGGGATGAGTGAAAGGAGGGATGCAGGAGGGAAGAGTCTAGAAGGTGTTATTTGGGGGATCATAGTAGTAGAATGAGGTTTGGGATGAGTGAAAGGAGGGATGCAGGAGGGAAGAGTCTAGAAAGGGTTATTTGGGGATCATAGTAGTAAGATGAGGTTTGGGATGAGTCAAAGGAGGGATGCAGGAGGGAAGAGTCTAGAAAGGTGTTATTTGGGGATCATAGTAGTAGAATGAGGTTTGGGATGAGTCAAAGGAGGGATGCAGGAGGGAAGAGTCTAGAAAGGTGTTATTTGGGGGATCATAGTAGTAGAATGAGGTTTGGGATGAGTCAAAGGAGGGATGCAGGAGGGAAGAGTCTAGAAAGGGTTATTTGGGGATCATAGTAGTAAGATGAGGTTTGGGATGAGTGAAAGGAGGGATGCAGGAGGGAAGAGTCTAGAAAGGGTTATTTGGGGATCATAGTAGTAGAATGAGGTTTGGGATGAGTGAAAGGAGGGATGCAGGAGGGAAGAGTCTAGAAAGGGTTATTTGGGGATCATAGTAGTAGAGATGAGGTTTGGGATGAGTCAAAGGAGGGATGCAGGAGGGAAGAGTCTAGAAAGGGTTATTTGGGGATCATAGTAGTAGAATGAGGTATTGGGATGAGTCAAAGGAGGGATGCAGGAGGGAAGAGTCTAGAAAGGGTTATTTGGGGATCATAGTAGTAGAATGAGGTTTGGGATGAGTGAAAGGAGGGATGCAGGAGGGAAGAGTCTAGAAAGGGTTATTTGGGGATCATAGTAGTAGAATGAGGTTTGGGATGAGTGAAAGGAGGGATGCAGGAGGGAAGAGTCTAGAAAGGGTTATTTGGGGATCATAGTAGTAGAATGAGGTTTGGGATGAGTCAAAGGAGGGATGCAGGAGGGAAGAGTCTAGAAAGGGTTATTTGGGGATCATAGTAGTAGAATGAATTTTGGGATGAGTCAAAGGAGGGATGCAGGAGGGAAGAGTCTAGAAAGGGTTATTTGGGGATCATAGAAGTAAGATGAGGTTTGGGATGAGTCAAAGGAGGGATGCAAGAGGGAAGCGTCTAGAAAGGGTTATTTGGGGGATCATAGTAGTAGAATGAGGTTTGGGATGAGTGAAAGGAGGGATGCGGGAGGGAAGAGTCTAGAAGGTGTTATTTGGGGGATCATAGTAGTAAGATGAGGCTTGGGATGAGTCAAAGGAGGGATGCAGGAGGGAAGAGTCTAGAAAGGGTTATTTGGGGATCATAGTAGTAGAATGAGGTTTGGGATGAGTGAAAGGAGGGATGCAGGAGGGAAGAGTCTAAAAGGGTTATTTGGGGATCATAGTAGTAAGATGAGGCTTGGGATGAGTCAAAGGAGGGGTAGAGGAGGGAAGAGTCTAGAAAGGGTTATTTGGGGATCATAGTAGTAGAATGAGGTTTGGGATGAGTGAAAGGAGGGATGCAGGAGGGAAGAGTCTAGAAGGTGTTATTTGGGGATCATAGTAGTAGAATGAGGTTTGGGATGAGTCAAAGGAGGGATGCAGGAGGGAAGAGTCTAGAAAGGGTTATTTGGGGGATCATAGTAGTAGAATGAGGTTTGGGATGAGTGAAAGGAGGGATGCGGGAGGGAAGAGTCTAGAAGGTGTTATTTGGGGGATCATAGTAGTAAGATGAGGCTTGGGATGAGTCAAAGGAGGGATGCAGGAGGGAAGAGTCTAGAAAGGGTTATTTGGGGATCATAGTAGTAGAATGAGGTTTGAGATGAGTGAAAGGAGGGATGCAGGAGGGAAGAGTCTAAAAGGGTTATTTGGGGATCATAGTAGTAAGATGAGGCTTGGGATGAGTCAAAGGAGGGGTAGAGGAGGGAAGAGTCTAGAAAGGGTTATTTGGGGATCATAGTAGTAGAATGAGGTTTGGGATGAGTGAAAGGAGGGATGCAGGAGGGAAGAGTCTAGAAGGTGTTATTTGGGGATCATAGTAGTAAGATGAGGCTTGGGATGAGTCAAAGGAGGGATGCAGGAGGGAAGAGTCTAGAAGGTGTTATTTGGGGATCATAGTAGTAAGATGAGGCTTGGGATGAGTCAAAGGAGGGATGCAGGAGGGAAGAGTCTAGGAAGGGTTATTTGGGGTTCATAGTAGTAGAATGAGGTTTGGGATGAGTGAAAGGAGGGATGCAGGAGGGAAGAGTCTAGAAAGGGTTATTTGGGGATCATAGTAGTAGAATGAGGTTTGGGATGAGTCAGAGGAGGGATGGAGGAGGGAAGAGTCTAGAAAGGGTTATTTGGGGGATCATAGTAGTAAGATGAGGTTTGGGATGAGTCAAAGGAGGGATGCAGGAGGGAAGAGTCTAGAAAGGGTTATTTGGGGATCATAGTAGTAGAATGAGGTTTGGGATGAGTGAAAGGAGGGATGCAGGAGGGAAGAGTCTAGAAAGGGTTATTTGGGGGATCATAGTAGTAAGATGAGGTTTGGGATGAGTCAAAGGAGGGATGCAGGAGGGAAGAGTCTAGAAAGGGTTATTTGGGGATCATAGTAGTAAGATGAGGTTTGGGATGAGTGAAAGGAGGGATGCAGGAGGGAAGAGTCTAGAAAGGGTTATTTGGGGGATCATAGTAGTAGAATGAGGTTTGGGATGAGTGAAAGGAGGGATGCAGGAGGGAAGAGTCTAGGAAGGGTTATTTGGGGTTCATAGTAGTAGAATGAGGTTTGGGATGAGTGAAAGGAGGGATGCAGGAGGGAAGAGTCTAGGAAGGGTTATTTGGGGTTCATAGTAGTAGAATGAGGTTTGGGATGAGTCAAAGGAGGGATGCAGGAGGGAAGAGTCTAGAAAGGGTTATTTGGGGATCATAGTAGTAGAATGAGGTTTGGGATGAGTGAAAGGAGGGATGCAGGAGGGAAGAGTCTAGAAAGGGTTATTTGGGGAATCATAGTATTAGAATGAGGTTTGGGATGAGTGAAAGGAGGGATGCAGGAGGGAAGAGTCTAGAAAGGGTTATTTGGGGATCATAGTAGTAGAATGAGGTTTGCGATGAGTGAAAGGAGGGATGCAGGAGGGAAGAGTCTAGAAAGGGTTATTTGGGGATCATAGTAGTAGAATGAGGTTTGGGATGAGTGAAAGGAGGGATGCAGGAGGGAAGAGTCTAGAAGGTGTTGTTTGGGGGATCATAGTAGTAAGATGAGGTTTGGGATGAGTCAAAGGAGGGATGCAGGAGGGAAGAGTCTAGAAGGTGTTATTTGGGGGATCATAGTAGTAAGATGAGGTTTGGGATGAGTCAAAGGAGGGATGCAGGAGGGAAGAGTCTAAAAGGGTTATTTGGGGATCATAGTAGTAAGATGAGGCTTGGGATGAGTCAAAGGAGGGATGCAGGAGGGAAGAGTCTAAAAGGGTTATTTGGGGATCATAGTAGTAAGATGAGGCTTGGGATGAGTCAAAGGAGGGATGCAGGAGGGAAGAGTCTAAAAGGGTTATTTGGGGATCATAGTAGTAAGATGAGGCTTGGGATGAGTCAAAGGAGGGATGCAGGAGGGAAGAGTCTAGAAAGGGTTATTTGGGGATCATAGTAGTAGAATGAGGTTTGGGATGAGTCAAAGGAGGGATGCAGGAGGGAAGAGTCTAGAAAGGGTTATTTGGGGATCATAGTAGTAAGATGAGGCTTGGGATGAGTCAAAGGAGGGATGCAGGAGGGAAGAGTCTAAAAGGGTTATTTGGGGATCATAGTAGTAAGATGAGGCTTGGGATGAGTTAAAGGAAGGATGCAGGAGGGAAGAGTCTAGAAAGGGTTATTTGGGGGATCATAGTAGTAAGATGAGGTTTGGGATGAGTCAAAGGAGGGATGCAGGAGGGAAGAGTCTAGAAAGGGTTATTTGGGGATCATAGTAGTAAGATGAGGTTTGGGATGAGTGAAAGGAGGGATGCAGGAGGGAAGAGTCTAGAAAGGGTTATTTGGGGGATCATAGTAGTAGAATGAGGTTTGGGATGAGTGAAAGGAGGGATGCAGGAGGGAAGAGTCTAGGAAGGGTTATTTGGGGTTCATAGTAGTAGAATGAGGTTTGGGATGAGTCAAAGGAGGGATGCAGGAGGGAAGAGTCTAGAAAGGGTTATTTGGGGATCATAGTAGTAAGATGAGGTTTGGGATGAGTGAAAGGAGGGATGCAGGAGGGAAGAGTCTAGAAGGTGTTATTTGGGGGATCATAGTAGTAAGATGAGGTTTGGGATGAGTGAAAGGAGGGATGCAGGAGGGAAGAGTCTATAAAGGGTTATTTGGGGATCATAGTAGTAGAATGAGGTTTGGGATGAGTGAAAGGAGGATGCAGGAGGGAAGAGTCTAGAAGGTGTTATTTGGGGTTCATAGTAGTAAGATGAGGTTTGGGATGAGTGAAAGGAGGGATGCAGGAGGGAAGAGTCTAGAAAGGGTTATTTGGGGGATCATAGTAGTAGAATGAGGTTTGGGATGAGTGAAAGGAGGGATGCAGGAGGGAAGAGTCTAGAAAGGGTTATTTGGGGATCATAGTAGTAGAATGAGGTTTGGGATGAGTGAAAGGAGGGATGCAGGAGGGAAGAGTCTAGGAAGGGTTATTTGGGGTTCATAGTAGTAGAATGAGGTTTGGGATGAGTCAAAGGAGGGATGCAGGAGGGAAGAGTCTAGAAAGGGTTATTTGGGGATCATAGTAGTAAGATGAGGTTTGGGATGAGTGAAAGGAGGGATGCAGGAGGGAAGAGTCTAGAAGGTGTTATTTGGGGGATCATAGTAGTAAGATGAGGTTTGGGATGAGTGAAAGGAGGGATGCAGGAGGGAAGAGTCTATAAAGGGTTATTTGGGGATCATAGTAGTAGAATGAGGTTTGGGATGAGTGAAAGGAGGGATGCAGGAGGGAAGAGTCTAGAAGGTGTTATTTGGGGGTTCATAGTAGTAAGATGAGGTTTGGGATGAGTGAAAGGAGGGATGCAGGAGGGAAGAGTCTAGAAAGGGTTATTTGGGGGATCATAGTAGTAGAATGAGGTTTGGGATGAGTGAAAGGAGGGATGCAGGAGGGAAGAGTCTAGAAAGGGTTATTTGGGGATCATAGTAGTAGAATGAGGTTTGGGATGAGTGAAAGGAGGGATGCAGGAGGGAAGAGTCTAGAAAGGGTTATTTGGGGATCATAGTAGTAGAATGAGGTTTGGGATGAGTGAAAGGAGGGATGCAGGAGGGAAGAGTCTAGAAAGGGTTATTTGGGGATCATAGTAGTAGAATGAGGTTTGGGATGAGTGAAAGGAGGGATGCAGGAGGGAAGAGTCTAGAAGGTGTTGTTTGGGGGATCATAGTAGTAAGATGAGGTTTGGGATGAGTCAAAGGAGGGATGCAGGAGGGAAGAGTCTAGAAAGGGTTATTTGGGGATCATAGTAGTAAGATGAGGCTTGGGATGAGTAAAAGGAGGGATGCAGGAGGGAAGAGTCTAGAAAGGGTTATTTGGGGATCATAGTATTAGAATGAGGTTTGGGATGAGTGAAAGGAGGGATGCAGGAGGGAAGAGTCTAGGAAGGGTTATTTGGGGATCATAGTAGTAAGATGAGGTTTGGGATGAGTCAAAGGAGGGATGCAGGAGGGAAGAGTCTAGGAAGGGTTATTTGGGGATCATAGTAGTAAGATGAGGTTTGGGATGAGTCAAAGGAGGGATGCAGGAGGGAAGAGTCTAGAAAGGGTTATTTGGGGATCATAGTAGTAAGATGAGGCTTGGGATGAGTAAAAGGAGGGATGCAGGAGGGAAGAGTCTAGAAAGGGTTATTTGGGGATCATAGTATTAGAATGAGGTTTGGGATGAGTGAAAGGAGGGATGCAGGAGGGAAGAGTCTAGGAAGGGTTATTTGGGGATCATAGTAGTAAGATGAGGTTTGGGATGAGTCAAAGGAGGGATGCAGGAGGGAAGAGTCTAGGAAGGGTTATTTGGGGATCATAGTAGTAGAATGAGGTTTGCGATTGAGTCAGAGAGTGGAGGTAGAGGATATATTGGGAGAGGTGCAGGATGAGACAGAGTAGTGCATGGCCCCAGAAAGTTACAATCATTAGGAAAAGGTCAAGGGTCGACTGCCGGTTGAGGGGTGGTGCTCCTTGAAGAGATGTGTCTTCAGCTGTTTTCTGAATTGTAGGTGGGTCGGTGCTGAACTGGTATTGATTAGGCCTGGGCGGTAAATTCCGTTCCGCTCGCGGAATTTGGGTAATTCCGCGTTCCGCGGAGAACGCGGAATTGCCCAAAATTCCGCGGCTTCGCAGAGTTTTTTGCTTGTTCACGCTTTCAAAATGCGTGTTTGCGAGATATTTCTCCCCGAGCACGCAAACAGCGTTTGCGAACAGGAAAAAAGCATTGCGAACGGGCGGAACAAGCAATTACGCGTGTTCGCGGAACTTTTGCGTGCTCGCGGAGATTTTTTACCGTTTTGCGGAGCTTTGCGTAGCGCGACTACGCAAATTCCGCCCACCCCTAGACTATTGATACAGATGCTTCTTCAGATCCTGGGACTCTACAATATCTGGTTGCATCATACTCGGTAATTTTTGCTAAAAGGTGGAGCTTGAGGCTCTGGAATATTATCTCTCTTCTCAATCCATAATAATAACTGCTGCCTTGTAGTATGTTCGGTCATTCGTCCTGCCATGGCTGGTGCGTGGCATCACGCACCTCTCACCCAGTTTCCAGCGACACGAGTAACACACGCTCTGCTTCTTCCCCGCAGATGATCATGTCAGTGTTTGAGAAGTGTATGAAGGAGCGGGGCATCACCGAGAATGAGGCCTTCGACTGGGAGAAGGGCGGCAGTGACATCCTGCTCTCCACCAGCACCTGTACCCCACCGCAACAGAACACGCGGCAGACGGCGGCCATGTTTGGGTGAGTGTGCCGCAGACTGTCCCAGCAGACAGGGTCCACTGGTCATGCTGGTATCCTGCAGCTTGTCCTGTAGACGGAACTTCAACTTGATCTGCTCTGATTTGGCGGAGGCTAAAACCTGTTTACTAGGTCTACTTGAAATATTCTTTTCAGTGGCTACCGGCAGCTAACTGGAATAAGCATAACACACGCCTCTATCTGATAGTCCAATCAGATTGCTGAATGAAGAGCAATCTGATTGGCCTTCCTTTCAACCAATTATAATCTGCCACTGTTTAGGACCATCCTGATTTCTGAAAAAGCCCAAACACAAATTATTTTGTGTGTTCAATCGATACATTCTCCCTCCCCCACATACCCCAGTTCCTATAGGCGTTGTTAAAGTAAGCTTTAGTTTTTTAATACCAATTTTGGTTTGCAGGTAAAACAAAATAAAGAAAAGGAATATTTCACTGACTTCACTTTTCAGCAGATTTTTTAGCCCACCCACCCCCTCCTTCAACCTTTTCCTGTAGCTTCTTAGCCTGAATCTACTTCCCAGGTTTGCTGACTCTCGCCAGCCCAAACCCAAGGTTTTCTCGATCCTGCATATTCTTGTTGTAAGCCTCCACCGCCCACTTCCAGAAGCAGCTTCCAGTACACATCTGAGTATCAGTGACCTTCATACCTCTTGAGTAAACAAGCATTTGCAATGCAATAGGTCTCGCATTTGCGAGAGTTTGAGCCTTTGGCATTGTAAATGACAATGCCTTTTATTTATGTGTTTTGAAAACCTGCAAGTATTGTGTAAACACGCACTTTGTACTTATAGGTGTTTCTTACGACAAGCAAGGCTGGCAGTAACTGTGCCTCTTTGTACTTGTAGTCTATGCTTACCAGAAGCAAGGCTGGCAGTAGCTGTGCCTCTTTGTACTTGTAGTCTATGCTTACCAGAAGCAAGGCTGGCAGTAACTGTGCCTCTTTGTACTTGTAGTCTATGCTTACCAGAAGCAAGGCTGGCAGTAACTGTGCCTCTTTGTACTTGTAGTCTATGCTTACCAGAAGCAAGGCTGGCGGTAAAAGAGACGCAGTTACTGCCAGCCTTGCTTCTCGTAAAGAATTTGTGTTTACGCACCATATTACAGGTTTTCAAAACACATAAATAAAAGGCATTGTCATTTACAATGCCAATAGCTCAAACTCTACGCAAATGCAAGACCTATTGCATTGCAAATGCAATAGGTCTCGCATTACTGAAAGTTTGAGCTATTGGGGTTGCATTATTATTTGCAACGCAAAATAGAGTCAAACTTTCAGTAATGTGAGACCTAATGAATTGCAAATGCCTTTTAATCTTGATCTTATGTGTGTTTTGTATTTGCTAGACAGAAAGAACTTAGTATTGCAGTTTGTACGGAATGAAGTTTGTGTGTATGTGTGTGAGACAGCCATAAACAGAGAGATAAGTGTGCATGAGAGAGAGTGAGGAGACATAATAGAATGTGCATTATAGAAAAAAGTGTGTGTGCGCAAAAGATCAAAAGCCAGTGAGAGACCCTGTACTTTATGGAACAAATCTTTTATTCGTTTTGAAAGACAATCCCGCGACAGGACACAGCTGTGTGCCTACAACCAACTTGGCCGTCAGCATGGGATTTATATACGAATGAAATTTACACAGATTCAGTGTCTACAACCCGGAGGCTGGCAGAGATGTCTGGATTGCATAGGTACATCTATCTACAAAAGGAACCTAACATTGGCAACACATGAAGGAAAGGACAGATCCACCTCTCTCCCCCCGCCCCCGAAAAGAATAATTTGAGAGAGGGGATCCTGCACCGGTGATGAACATGGTCCTTGTGATATCACACCCTCCCGTCTATCAGGCCACACTTAGACCCTGTACTTTAAAGATTGACTGCACCGTAGTGAGGGAAAGTGCTGGAGTAAACAACAGTGTTTTTTTCTCAAGAGCATTTAAATGCCACTGCACAGATGTGTTTTGTGGCAATGAATAACAGCATGCAAGCAGTGGCACAGTTAACAAAATATGAACATGGTACAAATATATGTAGTCTAAGCTAATAGTTTTGTAATGTGCTCATTAAAGTTGTGTAAATGTGTGACTCGTGGCAACTAATGTAGGCATTTTTGGGGTAATTCCTTTGGGTTTTAGGGCATTTTATTATGGATCTCAAAGGTGCAAGACTGGGACACGTTCGCTGTTAGCGTAGCTACATATGAGAAAAGAGTAGGAACACACGGTTTACAAACATGTGTAAAGTTTCCCCAAATTAGTAGAAAGTAATATGATTTCCCGAAACAAATGTGCACATTATAGCATACTACAGTAAGTAAGCCGCTGAACACATTTCGCACAAGCTTTAGAGAAATAAATCTGTTAAAACACTGCTGTAAATATAAAAATGTTTTCCCTTGCAAGCTGTTTGGAACTTATTGCGCAATCCAAACTGATGCAGCGTACCGTAATTGAGTTGGCACTCTGTTAAATACAGTGTATTTTGTGTGTCATACTGGGAGTGCGTGTGCCATGATTTCATTAAAATGTACCGGAACGTCTGATCGGAATTAATTTTAGTTTCAGGGTCAATGAAAAAGGAGGATAATTTGTTAAAACAAAACCAAACCGACAATAGCACGTTAAGTGATCAATGCCAAAACTGCTTTCACTTGACACAAGTTCAGTGTTCATTGCGTGCACGAACCTGCACGAGGGAGTAATTTTGTTCATAAGTTGTAACAAGAGATTCCGCAACCTGTACATTAACCGCAGCTTTTTACCATTTATATCAACAGTGCTATTGTAATAAGTTTTGTGATGACAGAAGTTCTGTGTTCAGTGAGCGTACAAACATGCACAAAGGAAACGCTGCCTTTGACCTGGGAGGGCGGAAGCAGTGACGACGGAAAGTAACTGCGCGCACGAACCTGCAAAAGGAGGAATTTTCTTTTAATAAGTTGCAACAAAGGACTCAACCATAAAACAAGGCTACCTCCGTCCGTGCTCATTCACCGTCTGAGTAAGGCAAACGCTGTGTTTGAGCTGGGAGGGTAGGGGGAGGGCGGAAGCAGCAACGACGAAAAGCAACCTTTAAAGCTACTGCGGTGCAGTTAAGAAATGCAAATGAAAGGCACGGCATGGGGCGGGAAGCAGTTTCAGAAAGAAGAAGGGGAGTTACCGTAGGAGAGAGCGCGAGGACTGGTGCACAGTCATGACGATGGCCGCCATTGTCCCTGCTTTGAAAGTGAAAGCGGGCATGGTGCGCTGAGCGCGAATTAAAAAACAAGTAGTCCCTAAATGAATACATAACAGCCAGCAGCGGAAATAAACTGTAGTTGGTCGGTGCTGCTTCCTGCAAAACAGAAGCAGAACGGAAGTGACGTTTCGGACCACCAGCCAATCAATGAGCTACATAAAAAGAGCAATGCCATATTTAACCAATGGCAAGCTAAAAAACAAATATAAACGCAATGGGTGGAGTTTCACCACTAATACTGACTACTTGATGCCTCGTAGAGGCAGCGCATGCGCTGCCTATGCGAGACCTAAAAATGCGGGTGAAGTCAGGCGTTTAAGAGGGTAATCCCATGAGCTGAATGGGTAATGATCACTCCTAAAAGGGGTTGACACCCGCCAAATGAGGGTGGGTTGATAGGTATTGGTCCTTCCCCCCTTTCAGGAAGCTCCTGAAAACTTACCTAGTCCACCAGACTTTTACAATTGCATGTAAAAAACAAAGAGTGAAAAAACAGACTCAAAATATTATGGATTGCTTAAATATTAACCTTATATAAAGAGCTACTTCCAATTTTTTTTAATTTGTATATCCAAACAAAAGGATCTACCTAAATGTTGACAGAAAGGGAACTCCGTCACAATAGCGCCAGAGTTCCCTCTCCGCCAACATTATGGTCTGCCCGCAGGATTTTGAATGGAGCTGACCATAGTTTGACAACTGCGGAGACTACTCCTTCTCCGCTGTGGTCAAACTTCTCCGACAGACCGACAGAGTAAGAGCCGTCAGAGATGTGGCTATAGGTCCTCCCACCTACTTTAGATGGGCAGACATATAGCCATTTTTCAATGACCGTCACCGCCAGGAAAAAGCCCAGCAGTAAGGATCATTTAAAAGTACACAATGCCCTCGTTGCCATGGGAGAAAACTTCCATAGTGATTGGAGCACTTTTTTTTATTTTCAAAAAGAAAAACCCGCTTTGGGATTTTCTTTTTGAAAATAAAAATAATTGTAAATATGCCATACAGCTCCGCCATGTTTGACGAAACCGTCTGGTAAAGTTACAATGCATTGGCAGGAAACATGTTGATGGTGGTTCCTGTCAATGCTTGAAACGTCGGTATCTCAGAAGACTACCACCCCTCTGACCACACAGCCCGTACTAACCTACCATGACTGCACCTCGCCCATCCTTCCACCTAGGATCCACCCGTTCCCTTTGCTTTCTCTCGCCCTGCAGACTCTCAATACAGCCATATTCAACTGGCCAGAACTTCAACAAACCCATTGCCACGAACGGTGAGCCACCAAAAGAGTTGCCCGTCTCTATGCTAGTCTGTACCAACCTATATTCACACCTCACTACCTATGTGTACTTGAGAAGCGTGTGACACATGCTCTGATGTACGGATATGCAAAGCAGCTAAACAGATGAATAGGTCGAAGGCAGCCACTTGACAGTCTAATTGGTCTTTGCACTATTGATGGCCGTCACACTGCCTTGGCACGATTACACCCTTCTCAAATTCTAGGAATCCCTGATGAGAGAGGCCAAAGATTCAGTTGGCATTCATTAGAAACTCCCAGTTCACCTAAAGGAATAGATCTCTCCACTGGAGGGGTTAGGCGCCCCAGCAGATCAGGGACCACTGCCGTCTCTTGGTCTGTGAAAACGGGATGTGCTCAAGTTACCACAGTTGTAAAACTAGCTCCTATTTTGAGCAGCAAGACATGGTACATTTTACAGTTCATGGAGTGTTTAAAGGCAGGCAAATTTATGCTACTGTTCATATATAGCCCTCCCAGACCTTCTCTGTCTAGCATTTATGCTTCTAGTAGTATATGAATATGATAGTAGAAGTGTGTTGTAGTGGCATTGTAGACATGGTCTGCATCCGTGCAGTGTGGTTGCTGCATGATTGTAGGAGTGTGGTCTGTGGTTTTATCCGTGGTTCCTGCAGAATTGTACAAATGTGTGCGTGTGTCCTTGCAGTGGGGTTGTGGTGGGATTGTAGAAGTGGTGTGTGTCATTAGAGAAGGGTATATGTGGGCATCAGGCTTTAGGTATTTGGCCTTCCAGTGTGTTTGATGCAGGAATGGAGACCTGTGTGTGTTCTTGCAGTGTGTATGTGGTGGGATTGTAGAATTGGTCTGTATCCTTGCATTGTAGATGCTGTGCGGTCATAAAAGAATGATCTGTGCCAATGACGTGTGGGTCCTGTCGAACTGTAGTCAATTGTGTATTTGGACTTGCAGTGTGTTTGATGCAGGATTTTAGACTTGAAGCGTGTCCTTGCAGTGTGGTTGGAGTGGGATTGTAGAAGTGGTTTGTGTCCTTGCACTGTGGATACTGTGGGACTGTAGATGAGTGGTCTGTGTCAGTGTAGAGTGGTTTATGTGAGGGTGAAGAGTTTAGCTTTTGATGGTTGTCCTTGCAGTGTGTTTCATGCAGGATGTTAGATCTGGTCCGTGTCTTTGTAGTGTGGCTGTGGTTGGGTTGTAAATGGTATGTACATCCTTGCAGTGTGGATACTGTGGGGTCGTAGAAGAGTGGTCGGTGTTAGTGCGCAGGGGTTTATATGAAAATGAAGGCTTTTGCTATTTGTCATTGCAGTGTGTTTCATGCAGGATTGAAGACTTGGTTCAAGCCCTTGATGTATGGCTGTGGTAGGATAATAGAAGTGATCTGAGCCCTTGCAGTGTCAATGCTGTTGCATCATAGAAAAGTGGTCTATGTCAGTGCAGGGGAATGTAGGCTTTTAATGATTGTGGTGTGAATAGTGAGAGGTCATAGAAGAGCGGTCTTTGTCAGTACAGAATGGCTTATGTGGGAATAAAGGATTTTTGTGTCTGTCCTTGCAGTGTGTTTGATGCAGCATTGTAGATGTGGCGTATGTCCTTGCAGTGTAGTTGTGGTGGGATTGTAGAAGTGATTGTCAGTGCTGAGTGGCTTATGTGGGAATGAAGGCTTTTCAGGTTTGTTGTTGCAGTTTTTTTGATGCGAGATTGTAGACCTGATGCATGTCCTTGCATCGTAGTTTTGGTGGGATTGTAGAAGTTGGTTGTGTCCTTACATTGTGGATACTGTGGAATCGTAGAAGAGTGGTCTGTGTCAGTGTAGAGTTTTTTATGTGGGAATGAAGGGTTATGGTGTATGTTATTATGAGTGTGTTTGATGAAGGATTGTATCCCTGGTATGTGCCATTACAGTGTGGTTGGATTGTAGAAACAGGTTATGCCCATGCAGGTGGGATATTGTGGGGTGGTGAAAGAGTAGTCTGTGTCAGAGACTTGTGGTCTCTGCGGAACTGTAGTTATTTGTGCATGTGTCCTTGCAGTGTGTTTGAGGCAGGATTATAGAGCTGGTGTGCAAGTTCTTACAGTGTTGTGGGAAAGGAGAAGTGGTCTGCATTTTTGCAGTGTGGGTACTGTGGGATTGTAGAAGAGTGGTCTGTGTCAGTACAGAGTGGTTTATGTGGGAATTAAGGCTTTTAGTGTTTGGTGGTGCAGTGTTTTGTTTAGGATTGTATACCTGGTGTGTGTCCTTGCAGTGTGGTTGCCTGAGGGGTGGGCAGGAGGATGTGTGGGTCCTTGCAGTGCACAGAAGGGCTTTGTGTCTGTGAAGTGTTGTTGAGGTATGATTGTAGAAGTGTGTCCTGTGTCCTTGCAGTCCCGTTGCTGTGGAATTGTCGAATTCACATACTGGATATACTGTTTGGGATTTTCTTGTGTCATGGACAGATTTGTTTGTGTGAAGTACTGCCATGGAATCATCTTCACAATTGAGGAGGATGTTCTACCAAAGAAAAAAAAAACTTTTCCCAGTGGAGAAAGAAAAAAAAAAATGAAGCCTTAAAGCAGATTTACAAAGTATTCATGTATGCATAAATGTGCAGTTGTAACATCTTCACTTGCAAAAATGCTTTCACATGTGAGAATGTTGAAATTTACAAATACATTTAAGAACTGTTCCTGGAAAACTGTGCTCATGACATCTTCCAAGGAGTATTCATGAAAGCTCCGAATTCCAAAAAAGCTTGACATGTACTCAAAATGTTTGTGTAGGTCTACAGTAGTAAGTTTCTGATTTTTTTGAGAATTGGACCCCATATCAAATGTTGCATGTGAATGTGCTTTGGGTACTTGCTGTGTTGGTTGCTGTGGAATTGTGAAAGTCTGGTGAGTGATCTTGAAGTATGAGCATCTGGTCTGGGATTGTGACAGTGCAATTGCCTTTGGATTGTAAAAGAGTGTTGTGTTTCCTTGCATTGCAGTTGACTTATAATGGGTGATCTTTCCACACGATTGCCAGAGATTTGCAGATGTGTAGTGAGTCCTTGTGGTGTGGTTTTTGAGGGATTATAGAAGTGTGGTGTGTTTGTTCTTTGACTATATGTTCCGCGAAATAATTGAGGTATATTGTGTATCCTGTCAATGTGGTTGTTTGATTTTTGAATCCTGGCATTTTTTGTAGTGTTTTCTCGTAGGACTATTGAAGTGTAAAGTTTGTTTGTTTAGTGTGATCAACATGCTAATGTTAATGTCTGTTGGGTACTTGCGCTGTACTTTTATATTATTTTTTTGTGTATGCACTTGCCTGGTATTTTCTATTGAATTGTTGAAGTGTGTTGTCAGTTAACTGTGGTTATTGTATAATGTTGGAAGTGTGGTGTGTGCCCTTACAGTATGTTTTTATAGAATTGTAGAAGCGTGTTGTGAGGTATTTTAAGGGTGTTGTAGGCATGTGGATGTATGGTGTGTCCCTGGTGTGTATTTTATAGAATTGTAGAAGTGTGTTGTGGGCCCTTTCAGTGTTGATGTATAGTGTTGGCCCATGCAGTATATTTTTATAGTGTTACAGAAGTGTGTTGTGAATTCTTTCTGAACTCTTTTTGTGAGGTGCATACCCTCCCTGAATTCTGCATTGTGTTTTATAAAATTGTAGAAGTATGTTGTGAGTTCGTTCGATGTGGTTGTTGTATGAGTACATATGTTTGTCCTTGTACCATGTTTTATAGAACTGTAGAGGTGTTTTGTGAGTTATTTTAGTGTAGCTATTGCAAGAGTCTAGATGTGTGGTGTGTGTGTGCCTTCAGTGTGTTATCTTGAATTGTACAAGTGGGTTGTGAGTTCTTTCAATGTGGTTGCTGTAGGAAGGTAGATGTGTGGTGTTCTTCTTTTTTAATTGTAGAACTGTGCTGTGAGTTTTTTCAGAGTGGTTACTCTAGGATTGTAGCTGTGTGGTGTATGTCCCTGCGGTATGAATTCTGGGAGAATGTTGCAATGAGGAAGAACATCTTCCACTGTTGTGGCGGTGGGTTACTGTTGGTGAAGTGCACTGTGTCAGGCTAGCATGGTTTATTGATGGTCTCCCCAGGTTTGATTTACAGTTTAGGTGAGATATATCAACACTTTGCGCTGATGCAAAGTCACCAAAAGTGACGGAAACCAGCGTAAGGGGTGATTTGAGATTTACTTTCAAGTACAGAACTTGTTTTGTGCTGGAAAGTTGCCTAAATGTAATGTAAAGTAGTGCTATGCTATGCGCTACTTTGCATCAAAGGGGCATCCAATGGGTGGTGCATGGGCACTGCCATGCTCCCACCCAAGGGTTTTGACACAAAACCCTACCTACTAACACTTGTAGACAGGACTTTGTGCCATCCTTGAAGTAGGAGCAAAGAAGGAGAACATTTTTCTCTCAAATTGTTTTAACGTGTGCTGTAGTGTACAACACACAATTAACGTGGAAAAAGTTTAAAAGTAAGTCAAATCATGGTATTTTGTAATGGAAATGTACTCTTTCAGTGCAAAACTTGTGCTAGACCCATGCACACCTTTAAACTATAGTGCAAAGATGTGTGTGTGTGGCACTAGGCAGACAGAAAGTGTGCCAGCGCTTGGGAAGAGAGCAGCAAAGCCATATCTTTGTAGTTATGGTGCTGTCCTGATCTCTCCTATGCCGTGCATCAGATATTGGTAAACTTCCCCGGGTCTGCAAATTTGCATGCCCTCAATGCTGTCTATATCTTTCTTCCTCAGCGTGGTGAATGTGACTCCGGTGCCTGGAGACATGCTGCGTGAGAACACGGAGGATGTCCTACAGGGCGAGCACCTCAGCGATCAGGAGAATGCACCACCGGTCCTGACAGGGAGGCCACCTGACAGCCTGGGCCAGGCCCCCAACATTGGCTTTAATGACACCGACATTTGGGAGGAGACTGACGTGAACCGCAACAAGCTCAGAATCAGCATCAGCAAAGTAATGTGCCTCAGCTTGCTCCTCTCCTGTGGTCTAGAGCTGTGTGGGTCAATCTAAAGCAACTGACAGACTGTGGGCTTCTGAAATCCGGGGAGCTAGAGATGTGTGGGCAAATGTACACAGAAAGTGAGGTTGTTGAAGCTCTGGAGTCCAGAGATGTGTGGGTCATGGAGTAGAGTGCACAGACCATAGGCTTCTGTGAGCTCCGATACTTATGGACGTCTTCAATGTCTGACTCAGAAATTTGTGAGCGTATAAAGTGTAGTACACAGACAAGAGGCTTCTTCGAGCTTCGGGCTTAGAGATTTATGGGGCCCCACAATATAGTACACAGTCTATGGGCATCTTCAATCTCTGGGTCTTAGAAATGTGTGGGACCACGGGGTGCAGTACACAGAGGGTGGGCTTCTTTAAATTCCAGGGCTTACAGACGTATGAGGTGACAGAAAATAATGGAGAAAAGTGAGGTTTTTGAAAACTTGGACACGATTTGTGGGGCCTTCAAGTTTAATAGAGGCCTTTAGATCATTCAAGCTGAGTCTACGCATTGGTGAGCCTTGAGCTCCAGATCCTACACAGGTGTGACTGACCGGGAATAAATATTGAGTCAATTTGTTGGGACTTTCTCTGTGTCATGAAGGTGTTAGTAATTTATAAGATAATGAGGTGTACTGAAATATAAGTCATGTGTGACACATGAAAGGGGATAGATTCAGGTCTTTGAAATACCACCCGAAATGTATTATAACCAGCCCAGAGTTTCTGTTTAGTACACTGGTAAAGAGTTGACTAACAAGGTTCTGCAATGATTCATAAAAATGCGCATAGATGTGCATGAATGGACGTAAAAGAATGCCATGTCCCAGAGATGTGAAGTTTGTGCTAATTCCCATCAGACCTCTCCATTCCACTCCTGTTCTTCTAGGTTTAGTTTCAGGCGTCTTTTGTGGAAGGACGTGAATTGCTGAGTATTTATGGAGTTACACCTGCTCCTCATTACACCAGGGTCTACATCCCATGGCAATAAACAACTTTAAGATGGGTTGACTTGTCCAGACAACAAAGGGAGAGGTGTGACAAAATTTCAATGACATGTCATGTGTCACTGAGCTCTGCTGCTTACACTGGTTATTGCAGTTTATTGTCAGAAAGTATATTTGTGGTGCTGTGTGACAAGAACTCGTGATCGTTGGGTTTGATGGGGTGGAAAGGAACCATCACGTCATGGCAGGACACAATCTCACATAGTTACTCTCAATTTTGGGACATGTTCACCAGGACCATCCTCACAGATCAAACAATAAATTCAAGATAGTGTGATCAGCACAGAAAGAGGACCTTGCAGGACAGGCAAGGGAAAGGTCTGCTTGCGGACTGTGCAGGGTTGACTGTATATACTTTTTGTCTCTCCCTCATACAGACCCAGTGTTTGATGGAAGATGACCCCAGTCGAGGGGTCTGCCCCAGCTCCCCGGTACGAGCCGCCCCAGAGTCCCCTACCACCCAGGCTCGCTCGCTTCGCTTCCGACGCGCCAACAGCCCTGAGTCCGACCGTCTTTCCACGGCCGATTGCCGAGTGGACCTCCACGACAGAAGGTTTGCTCCCTCACCCTTCCCTGGGATCCTTCAGCTAGATGGCAGGCTTGCTTTCCTGGGAGTGGGCGGAACGTCTGTTGCAGTATGTGACGAGGTCACTATGTGAGTATGAGAAGTGCATGGTCCCTGTGTGAGTGGGTGAGTGACAGCTACTCTTAAGCCACAGCCTTAAAAACATTTTTATTCCATTTTTTTCATTCCATTAGTTTTTTTGGGGTTAGAACTTTGTATGCGTGTGCACCACGGTGGTCACTCGTCCACACATGTAAAATAGCTGCAGTGTAACAAGGGGCCGAGATATCAGCAAATCAGCAAATCCATGTTTTACATAAAATTGACACAATATTGTGCTCTTACAAATATTTTGTAGGAAATATAGTTAAATATACATGCTTTGCAGCCATTATAAATTACAAACATATATGTTAAATGGGAAGAAATTATTGGTGGTTGCAGTTCAGTAATCCTTGAACGGTGTAAAAGGAACTGGAGCTTTTATGACTAATGTTTATTGGTGATATAATTTGGCGAGGACAGGAGATCTGCAGAACCTGATTTTATCCAGCACAAAGGACCTGATTACATCTCGGCGGATGGCTTACTCTGTCACAACGGTGACGGATATCCCGTCCGCCGAAATATAAATCCCATAATATCCTATGGGATTTATATTTCAGCGGATGGGATATCCATCACCCTTGTGACGGAGTAACCCATCCGCCGAGATCTAAATCAGGCCCTAAGTTTCTACCTTCAGGGATGTTGATTCACTAAATAGTAAAATCTAGCGTATTTTTAGAGTGATCACTAAATATTGAAATAATTCTCCCTTAAATAAATTGTATGCAAATTCCCCCACTTACATATTCATTGGAAATACACGGAATTCTAACTGAATTTGACTATTCAGTGGTTTGTCAAGCCACGCCCTGCTGCTAGTTGACGAAGCAGATCAACATACAACTCTTGAGATTTAAAATTTTTACCCGTTAGGAAAATTCCCCTAGTAGATGAACGAGACAAGAGTCGTTCAAAGCAGCGCTTCTGAAGCATTGAAAAGGTAACCTACCGAACACCATGTGAAGCAAAGCGTAGACAATATAAAGTGCTGAAAAGAGATTAGGGTTAGGAATTAGGCTGTAGGGTTACGGTGTAGGGCAGTGGTTCTTACCCTTTTGTCTTCTGGTAAACCCCACTTAATCATTACTGGAACCCAGGGACCTCCCCAATGAAGAACTATTGGATTCCGGCGACCCCCACTGAGCCATTACTGGAAACGGGGGACCCCGGCCTAAGCATTTTTGATGATTTGAATCGCAAATCAATGCACAAAAAATACAGAGACAAGCACTCATCAAGCACATGTACAAATGATGAAATACTTTATTTAATTCACAAACAAATATAAAAAAGAAATCAAGATTTTAATTGTATTGGGAAGGTTGGATTTTTCTCAATTAAATTGCAGCAACTCGTCGTCCAAATTATATTTTAATTGATGCACTTGCACTTCCCCCAGGAATCAATCTGAAGATAATAACATAATTTTTAGCCTCCAATTTCTTCCTTCACATTTATGCATCATTTTAAAATTTTCAGTTTTACGTTTTGCTTCTTCATTTATATACACTTTATTAATCTGTTAATAATATTTAATTTTCTAAGCAGTCCGGTATCCCCTGAATAGGTTTCACAGACTCCCAGGGGTCCCCCGGACCACAGGTTGAGAACTACTGGGTACGGCTTAGGGTAAGGGTCAAAGTCTAGAGTTAAGGTTAGGGATAAAGTCTGAGTTTGATTTAGCAACTTAGGGCCCGATTCCGATCTCGGTCGGAAGGGCTCCGAATCGGATTTGGTTTTACCTAAACCGATCCGGAGCCCTTGTTTCCGACCGACTCATTCCCAATTCCGAACGATCAAGTACAATGTCTGAAGACCCTTAGCACTGACCGAATCGGTACTGGAAAGCATACCGAGAGATAGAGCCCTCCGGAGCCGAATCGTACAGCTCTATGGAGTAGGTTTTCCAAGCGAGCAAGTACGATGAACGATTCGGACAGCCTTTACGATTCGTTTTGCCTGGATCAAAAAGGCTGCCGGAATCGGTCTTTGGGGGCCCATAGCAGGCCCCCCCTTCACCCGGGGCCCTCCGAATCATGCCTGTGGGGGTACCCATGGGTCCCCCCTTCCAGACCATGCACAGTGTGGCAGGCACAAAGGGGTGCCCGCCACAGGTTGCAAGATGATCCCCAACCACCCCTTTTGTCAATGGGAGCCTGTGTATGTGTTCGGTACACAGGCTCCCATTGAAGTCAATAGGAGTCCATCCGAATCGTATCCGATGCATTCAAATGCATGGTACTTATTCTGTCAGACTCCCCTGACACGAGTCGTACAGAAAGCATTCTGGACACGAGTTGTTCGGTTTGCTTTCCGAACGAGATCGGAATCGGCTCTTAGTTGGCAGGATTTTGAGTGTTTTATGATTGGGTGCTTTTTCCTGTTCTTTAAATTGGGTGGAGTCCTGTAGGATGGCACAACCCAATGTCTAGTTATAATTTCAGTCTAGAATAACCTGATAAGCTACTGAAGAAACACTCAAGTGTTTTATTTTGAACTTCCCCTTCAGCATTTCAACACCCACATGTTCAAATGTGTCCTTCGAGACTTTGTTTTCACACCTTGTTGAAAATTCTTTAAGAAGATGTCCCTTTTGGATCCACATGACAACTGCATGTGGTGTCTTGGATCAGAGGTATTCAGACAAAATATTGAGGGAAAAATACCACGATGCAGAAATTTCTAGTTTTTAATATCGTGACCCACAACTATTGTGATGCCGGAACATCATTGACAAGAATATTGATTTTCTAAGGTAAGTATTATCGATGTCAAAAATATCTATGTTGTTAACATCATTTACAAAAATGTAGTTGTTGATAACATCGTTTTTCAATCATTTTTATGTAGTTTATTATATGTTTTAATTGTATATTTAATAAATTATATAATTATTGTTAATGTTTTTTAATATAGTTTGTAATTTCTTTCTTTTTTTACATTTAATTTAATTGTTTATTGCAAGTTTTAGTGTTGTAGCACATTGTGGGGTTTGAAGGGGTATACAGTGAAGAGTAATTTAATTATAAGTAATTAATAATTATTTTTTAATTATTGATTAGTTAATTGATAACTAATTATTTAAAATGTGTAGTTAATTTTTTTATATGATGTGGGCTTTGTAGGGGTATAGGGTGTGTAGTAAATTATTAATAATTAATTAATTATTTAATTGATAATTATGTAAATTGTGTAATTAATTTATTTTTAAGTTATGTTTTAGGTATGCGGGTTGAGGGGTTTATAGGGGTACAGGGTGGGGAGTAAATTAATTATAATTAATTAATAAATAAGTGAAAGTATTAATTATTTAATTGATAGTTAATTATGTAAATTGCGTAATTAAGATATTTTTTAAGTTTTATGCCATGTGTGGGTTTTGTGTTTTCAGTGTTACAGGGTGGGAAGTTAAATAGAAAATTATTTATTGATAATTAATTATTACTTTATTATTAATTATTTAATTGATAATGATGGTAATTGTGAAATTTTCATATTTGTTAAGTTATATTTTAGGTGTGTTTAGTTTATAGGGGAAGAGGGAAGTTATTTAAGTAATGAGAAATAAAAAAAATCATTCATTCCAAAAAATATTTAATATGTTAATTGTGTTATAATTTGTTTATTTGTGTTACATTTTAAATGTTGGCTATGTTTGTGGGAATATAGTGTGGTATTTTAATTATATTAATAATATTTGTTTTAATTGATAATAATTATTTAAAATTGTAATATTTATATTTTGTTTTAACTTTTTGTTAAAATTAAGAAATGTAATTTTTATATTTAGAATTTTATATTTTTGGATATTTAACAGAGTTGTTAAAATATGTTATTTCTTTTAAGTGAAGTACTCTCTCTGTACTGTACCAGTGAATGGAGTGGGAACAGTAACTTTTACCCCTCCACTATCCAACGATTTCCCTACTGTTGCACCAACTGGAGTGGGAATAGTACATTTTACCCTTCCTTAGTCCAATGCTTTCTCTACTCTTGCACACAGTGGAGTGGGAATAGTAAATTTGACCCCTTGTGAGTCCTACGCTCTCCGAACTGTTGCACAGACTGGAGTGGGAATAGTAAATTTAACTTCTCCTGAGTCCAACGCTTTCGCTAATGTTGCACTGACTGGTGTGGGAATAGTAAATCAAACAACTGTTGAGTCCAATGCTTTGCCTACTGTTGCACTTACTGGAGTGGGAATAGTAAATGTTATCCCTCCTGAGTTTAACACTCTCCCTACTGTTGCTCATACTGGAGTGGGAATAATAAATTTTACTCCTCCTGAGTCCAACGCTTTCCCTACTGTTGCACAGACTGGAGTGGGAATAGTAAATGTAACCCCTTCTGAGTCCAATGCTTTCCCTGCTGTTGCACACACTGGAGTGAGAATAGTAAATTTTACCCCTCATGAGTCCAACGCTTTCCCTACTGTTGCACTGACTGGTGTTGTAAATTTTACCTCTCCTGAGTCCAACGCTTTCCCAACTGTTGCATCTATTGGAGTGGGAATAGTAAATAGAACTCCTCCTGAGTCTAACGCTTTCCCTACTGTTGCACATATTGGAGTGGGAATAGTAAATTTTAGTCTTGCTGTGTCCTACGCTTTCCCTACTGTTGCACATACTGGAGTGGGAATAGTATATTTATTATTCTTGGAGTTTAAAAGTTTTTTTAGTATTGTTGAAATATTTATTATGTGTTTATGTATTTAATTATATATAAATGTATGTAATTTTTAACATATTTTTAGTAAAACGTATTATTATATATTGTTTACTGTTTTATGTATAATTAAATTACAAATATTTTACATTTTATACTACCTTATTTGTTATATTTATTATTTATTTTGACATCTTTATGTAAATATTTATATATGTGTGTCTATATATATATATATATATATGTGTGTTATTACGAGGTCAGACGAGTGTCCGACTGACACCTTAGTGGGATGGAATCCACCGACTATTTGTCTTGTCGGTGGTTCCACCTGCAGTATTAGGATGCGACCACCCTATGGCGGTCGGAAACATCCATTTTACTATTGCAGCTTGTGCTGCAGCCGGAAAAGGGCCACAGCACTAGCTGCAATACAAAAATGGATGTTTTCAGACATTCCTGCACCGTGTGGCAGGCACCGCACATGGTTCAGGGATGTTTAGGGGGCACCACTGGTTCCCCCCAGGCCCCATGGCAAGGTGGGAGGGGACCCTACGAGAGCCCCCCAAAGTCACTTTCTGTCTGCCTTTTCATGACTGGTGGACCGCCATGAAAGGCAGGCGTAAAGCAACATTGTAATCCTGACGGCAGAGCTAATAGCTAAGGATGGCTCCACTGCCATTTTGGTATTACAAATCCGCCCGCGGATCGGAATTCCCCCACAGGTTTCTTTCCAACCACCAGTATCATAATACAGCGGCCAGATGGAAATCTATGATGTTGGGCGGAAAGCCTCTGATGAGCTGTTGAATAGCTTTCCGCCGACATCATAATGAGGGCCATAGTTGTTATAATGATATATTTTAAAAAAACATTCGAAAATTAAAATATTAATTATAATTAATATTTTTCAAAAATGGGCCCTCATTCCGATGTCTGTGGGCCTGCCACTGACAGGCCATCCGTGGTAGGCCCACCGACATCCATAGAAGCGGTCTGACCGACGGCCCCCGTACCCCCTGGGCCTCCACTGTGGGGCCCCCCGAAACATCCATGCACCCTGTGCCAGGCACCACATGGTGCCTGGCACACGATGCAGGGATGTTTCTAAACATGCCTTTTTGCATTGAGACTTGTGCTTTTCCGGGCTGCAGCACAAGCCTCAATGCAAAAAGGCATGTTTCCGACCGCCTACACGGTGGTCGTATTGTAATTTGGAGGTCGGGACCGCTGCCTACTTGTCGGGCGGTCCTGATTCGGAAACGATGGTACTTGTCCTACCGCCATCATAATCAGCCACATAGTTCTACATTATATATGTGTATATAAATATACACACAATCATATATACGTGTGTGTGTTTGTTTAAATAAGTTTATATTTATATTTATAAGCTTAAATATTACTTAAACATATTTAATTTACATTATATTAATGTTATATGTTAAAATATTATGTAGTTATGGTTTTAACTATATATATGTATATATATATATTAAAAAACAATATTATTGTATATATTTTTCGATATTAGTGTAAAACAATACATTTTTTGCTCGATATTTTTGTACTTACCATTATATGTTTAGAACATTTTAGTTTTGTGATCCATATTTTTTTGAAGCAATATTTTTGGTTTTGCTATTGTGTCAGTGATCCGGATCAGAACATGACGCGGTGGCTGCGATTCCAGTGCCACCATGCACCCAGAGGATTATCAGGGAGCAGAAGGCAAATATGTTTCTGTCTAAAGCCTGCAGGGGGACATCAAAGCCTTATACTTCACCAACTGGCAAGTCACTTGTAAGGTCACCTGAAGTCCTCTTCTTCCTTGAGGAAATGGTTCCGCTCCATGGGGCGCTTAGGGTCTCAACACCCTCCCCGATACCTACCTCTTCCTTTTTGCTGGAATAGAACTCAGCGACATATGTCAGATATCATTAACCTGCTGCAAATTACCCAATTTGTTGTCCTCTCACCTGTCATCTTAAAGTCTAGTTGTCCAAACACCTTCCTTGAAACATAACTCAAATGCCTTCCTTATGGCATCTTCCAACAGGGAGTTGAGGAAACTTGAACCTGTGGTCTGAAAAGTCTTTACTTTTGACATCCTGCCCCTCTGCACTGCTAGTGCAATCTTCCTTCTGGGTTACCTTGTGGTAATTGGGCACATTTTACAGTGATTTGATTGCTAGACAACATAAAAAAGCCATTTTCAAACCTGGTGGATCACAGCTTGATGCATGCAAACAGAAGTACAGTCTTGATTCTGAGGACACTATATCTCAATCCACTGGCAGGGCAGTCATGCTGTGCCGACATGCTTAGATGTATTCCACCGGGGAGATGTGAAAGCTACAGCCATGGATAATGTATAGGCTTTGCAATGGTGAGCAGCTGTTCGGAGAGAAAGCCAACTGGTCCCACTAATGCTTCACAAAGAGCAGAGTTATGGCTCCAGCACTGGGCACTGCCAGTCCAGTGTGGCAATTCCACTGACAATTTAGAAAAGTTTTGTGGATACTCCATGGTAATACAGTCCCCACTGAGACAATGTTATCAGCCTGCCCAAACGCCCGAGCAGGCATACTGCTCCTTTCCAGGCACAGGCAGAGCTCGGGGAGGAAAACAGCAGTAGCAGATGCATTCCCCACCATCCTGTACTGGCTCTGTTGCCTCAAAACCCCTCTGCTCTGATGGCCGCCATCTTCCGTGGTGACGAGTCTCCCATTTTTCCACCAATGCAGAAGTGATAATGGCCGTTCACTGGGTTATCCTGCTAATCTGCAAGAACTACGCCTTTCCCTCCCTGTCCGTACTGCCTCCTTCCACCAGGGTCTGCTCTGTGCCACAAGCCTCAGTTTTGGAGGTGGCAATCCTTGCAATGTTGAGCAAAGGACTGTAGAGGTGATACTTCTAGAACAAAGAGGCACAGGATTCTGTTCCTTCTTTATCCCCAGGACGGATGCGACCCATCCTGGATCTCTGCCTAATGACCTTGTTTATTCTACAGGACTAGCACATGATGCTGTCCCTGAGGCAAGTCCTACTGGTCCTAAAGGTGAGTGGCCGGATGGCATGCCTGGGTCTCCAAGATGCCTATTTCTGTCTTCTAATTCTTCCTGCCCACAGACGTTACCTGAGGCTATAGTGTGATCCTGCCACTACCAGTGCACGGTTCTACCATTCACGCAGATGACCGCGCCTTGTCTCTGTACAAAAGCTATTGGGTAATGGGAGTTTCACCACAATGATCAGGAGTTCATGTATTTCCATACTTGTACGGCTGGCGTGTGAAAGCGAGACCCTCAATATGTAAAGGGATCACCTTCAGCAGACGATAACTGTCCTTCACACTTGAGTTTACCTCCATACCAAGCAGTCCCACATCTCTCCCTCACAGAGGCTGACATTCATAGGGGCAGTATGATCACTCCTCCTCAGAAGATCGTGGATATTTGCAAGATGATTCTGAGATTTCAGACTCACTCGAGGCAAGTCTCCTGGTCCTGCAGGCCTTGCGTCATTCTGTTGAAGCCACACGCCAGGTGGTGGATGATGGCGATTCAGTGGAGCCTCCTGTCACAGTAACTTCAGTATTAGGGGAGTGATATGGTTCAGGTGTGAAGCTTCCCTCAGAGAAGTTGGTTCTTCGCACATGCCCACCCTTCTCACCCAAAGTAGTTCCTGCATTTTATATGGCCAGTCTATCACTCTTTCATCTTACTTCTGTCCTCCACATCTGACCAAGGATGATAGGCAACTTTTTAGACTGGACCCCAGACCTGCAGAGCCTTACTGCATCAACCATACTCATGCTCCGGTTGCTGACATCTGCCGGCTGGCCCCATGGTTATCTTTTCATATTTTTGCCAAGCACTCCTGCCTCATATTTCAGGCATGCAGTGACTGGTACTTTGCCTCAGCTGTATTGGTTGACCGGCACTAGTCAAACCGCCCCTCCCGACCCCCGAGATATTACTTTGGCAATCATTCATGAAGTGAGGAATCTGCTTGACCATCTATCCATCAGAAGATAGTTATCTTTGGTAAAGACCTTTCTGTTGGATATGTAGGGCCTGATCTACAGTTTGGCGGACGGTTTAATGTTTATCAGTGTGACAGAGTATTTTACATCCCATCCAGCAGACTTGGAGAATGTCCTTCAGCCCCACTGACATCTCTCTACATTGATAGGAACTGCTGTCGTGTTGGTTCTTGACACTGTAGGAAACGTTTGATGGATGGCTCCGTCAACATGATCAGCGGCCTTCAAACTTTTCTAAAGTTTCACATTTTCAAAAAACAATTCTCAAAGCAAGAGTTTGTTCTTCAAAAATGTAAAATGAATAGCCCCCACACCATGGGCATTTTCTCACATGGTGTGGGGTAATTTTTGTATTTTAATTTGTCCCTCACCCCCATCAGACTGCCTACTCTAAATTGGGTGGACGGTCTTGCGATGATCCAAAGCAAGGACACACGTCGTGGCTACACTCAGTATTTATTGAATCTGCCTGCAGCTCAATTATCTGCATCCTAATATAACTGGTACTGCTATTACAGCTACCACACCTTGAACATCAACATCACCATTGATGTCATAGTCATTTTTCTTTTTTTTTTAAAGCTAGAGAACAATAAAATAAAATGAATAAATACGTAAATAAAAAACAAATGAATGAATAAACACATCAGCACAGTTCAATAAGTCTTTGTGGTTTTTTTAGGTACTCATGTTTTCTTCTCAGCAAAGAAGAAGCAGTTTGTCATTTGAAGAAGCATTTTGTCCACTAAATTAATTTTAACTTTGAGAAAAAACATCTTGTTGATTCTGTCTTTGTTGTGTCCCTTTTCTCGAATTTGAGTTCCAAATATTATAAAATAAGTTTTATTCCTAGTTATCACTCTCTTATCCTCTAAATTAACTTCTGAACCTTGTACTTTTGCTATTCTCAAAAGTGAAGGATGAAATCTACTTCATCATTTGTTTCTGTTTCACCAAAAGTAGATTTCCTATTTGATAATTTGTCCTTTAATATGTTCTGCAAATTATTTCATCCTTTCTCTCATTTCTTTATCTTTTCTTGAAATTTTGTTATGTTCTCTTGGAGGGTCTGAAGGTAAATGTGGCAATCGTGTTTGTTGACTCTGTCCAAACATCAATCCTAAAGGACATTTCCCTGTTGATCCATGAGGTGTATTCCGGTAATCACGAATTACTTGACATAGGGCTTTAATTTGTGATAGTTTCACTCTTTGAATAGATTTCTTAATCATAGCCATTATCCTCTCCACCATTCCATTCGCTTGTGGCTATAATAGAGTAATTCTTTTGTGAACCCCTCCCATGTGAACTACTTTCAAATTGTAATACATCAGTTTCATGCCCCATCTTTCAATGCAGGGAGGCATCTTCACTTTCGGATTACCAAAAATAGTTATTAGAGCTTGATGGTCTGTAATTATCACAAAAGGCTTACCATATAAGAAGTCATGATAATGCTCACATGCCCAAACCACAACCAAATTTTCTTTTTCTGACTGTGAGTATTTCTTTTCTTCATCGCTTAAACTTCTACTAGCATGAGAGATTACATACTGAGGTGATTCTCTTACCACTTTATGTTGTACAAGAATGGCATCTAATCTGACTGGGCTTGCATCCACTATTAACTCAGTACGTAACTCTGGATCAAAGTATTTCAAATTTGCTGCCAATTGTATGTCTTCTTTAATCGTTTTAAATGCATGTTCGCCTCTTTCATTCCAATAAAATATTTGTCCTTCCTTTGTTAAATCTCGTAGGGGTGAATTAATAGTAGCATAGTCTTCAATGTAACAAGAGCAATACCTGGACATTCCTAAAAATGGACGTAATTCAGATATATTTTTAGAGCTATCTGTGGAATTTAAAGAAGATACTTTAATTGGATCTGGCCTCATTCCTTTCTTTGAAAATATGTTTCCATAAAAAGTTAGTTCCATTTTTATTAATCTCACATTTATCTAAATTTAATATGAGTCAATCTTCCACCAGTCTTTGATATGCTTCCCTTTAAGCTTGATCGATCATGTTCATCTTGTGTCTTTCCAAGTGCTAGTATGCCATCACTATAGTCCATAGAATCTTTTACTGGTCTGATCAAATATTTTTTTTACTTCTTGAAAAAGTTCTGCTGATGAACATATACCATAATTCAATCTTTTATAATGGAACAAGCCTAAATGAGTAGAAAATGTAGTTATGTACCGTGATTGTTCATCAATTTCGAATTGATGATGTTGTTTAGCAAAATCCAATTTTGAAAATACAATTGCTCCATTGAGATTGCTGATCATATCGTTCAGCTGCAGTCCAGGATGTCTCTCTCTCTGCAATTGCCATATTCGGCATTTGCATGCCCACACATATTCTGATTTTATCTGTATTTTTCTTGGGAACTATTACTATTGGAGATACCCAAGGTACTGGAACAATTGTCATCTCAATAATATCCTGTTGTAGCAATGCATTTATTTCTTCTTCTACCTTAGCTTGTAGATGAATTGGAACTCTCCTGTGCTCTTGGGCTAGAGGTGTAACTTCTTCATTTATAAGCAGGGTAATAGTTTTTCCTTTTAGTTTCCCCAAACCTTTAAACAAATCATGAATTTTCCTAATATTGTATGCTCTGTTGTAATATTAAAAGTCATGGCTAGTAGTCCTATTATCTTAGCACTGACATTACTTTATAAGCAGAGGCCCAGTACCTCATCTTTCAAAATATGTATGTCTTCCTTACTAGATACATTTCCATATGACAAATGTTCTTCAAATTTTCCTATACAAACAACAGGATTCTTTGCTCCCCATTGAAAAACACTCACATTAGAAAGAATGAGCATTGACTTTTCTTTCATTTTATCATATTCAGTGACACACATATTATTGCACGTTGCTCCACTAACCAGTATGTAGTAACGAGGTCCACACAGGAAGGATGAAATTCAGGAAGCTTTATTGAAGATAGTTACATGTAGATAGTTCCAGTACAGCAGGTAGTTAGGTTCTGTAGAGCAGCCCCACCAGGAGCAGCCTCCTTGCTGCTCAGCCCATCTCCAACTGTCACTTCCAACCTCTCAGGCACCCAACATTCCAATCGCATCATCACTCTAACATTCCGTGCAGCACACACACAAACACACTGGCTGAGCAGGGGGTGTAAAGGGCATAACAAGAACATGAGTATTATACTACATATCCCCCTTTCTAATAAAACGGAAGTAATAGTCCTATACCTAAAAGAGATGTAACAATAAAAACCCAGTAAGGAAAGAGCTGAAAGGAATGCAAATGCAACAGAGGAAGTAAAGAGAAGAAAAGGACAAAAAAGAACGAGCGAAGAGATAGGTGTGGGAAAGCAAAGAGGAAGCAAAGGGTGAGTGGCACAAATAGAAATAACCCATCCTCTCCAACAAGGAAAACAGTAATAAGTCGTAAGAAACAACAAGTAAGAATAAGGACATAGTCGCACCAAAGACTACCCCCAGGCAGGCAAGCAAGGAAGGGAAGACAAGGCACGACGCGTACTGAGCACAAGACTAACACCAAGACACCCGAAGAAGAGAGGGAATGATCTCCGGGAATGATCTCCTCTTGAACAAAGAAGAAAGAGAAAAACACTACAGAAAAGGAAAGACTAGAGGCAAAGGAAGAATAACAACAAAGTGTATAGTTCAGGTTCCAAGGATGAGAAAGGAATGAACCTCACGTGGATCACTGAACAAGTTCGAAAACAGAGGAGAAGAATAAAAATACAAACAAGTATAATTAAACCTCCCCCACTTTCATAATGATAATAAAATGAATATGAGAGAACGATGCATGTACAACAATGTAATATGATGTAAGCATGACATTTTAAGAAAATTACTGTAATTGGGACTAAAACCCATGACTGTTACCCTAGGAGAGGGTATGAATGTACGAGGACATGGGACATAAACCCATGACCGACCCCTACCCCGAGGCAAAGGGGTGAGGAACTACTGTGAATGGGACAAAGACCCATGAAACGATATCCTGTGTAAGGACAACCCCTGTGTAGAGGTCAAAACTAAGCAATGTAGTAATGGGACTATAACCCATAAGACACACCCTGTGTGAGGGTAGCAGTGTAAGAGAAAATGGGACTAAACACCCAAGAACGTGTAGATGGGACGACCCATGTCCTACCCCAAGACGTAGGGGAGGTTTGCTACTGTGAATGGGACTGGCACCCAATGCCTACCCTCTAGTATGAAGGTTAAGGCTAAAGTAAATGGGACTGAACACCTAAGACCTACCCCTGAGAGAAGGGCGTAAAAGTAGTGTGAGCAAATGGGGCTAGAACCCATTGCAGTCCCTCATGTAGGGATAAGTTAGGTTGCAGCACACACACAAACACACTGGCTGAGCAGGGGGTGTAAAGGGCATAACAAGAACATGAGTAGGATACTACACAGTACAAAGGGAACGTTTCAACAGAATCTTTTTTATCTGCTCTTTTTTAATTAGGAGGGCTTGCTCGTTTTTATTTTCATTTTCCTTGTTCATCATATATAATCGTTCTGTTTGTTCAGAATCTTCTGCACGATCATCTTCTAATACTCCCATTTGTCTCACATGCTTGATATTTGTTTTTGGCTGCTTTCTCCAACTTGCTTCGTTATTTTCTTTTATCTTGTTTCAATTTGACATACATTTGCAAAGTGATTTAATTTTCCACATTTGTTGCATTTTTGTTCCAGTGTAGGACATGCATTTGAATAAAACTCTGTTTTATCATTTTTGTTATCCTTCTTGACCATTTGTTTAAAGTGTTCCATTGTTTTTATTCTACTTTGCTCCATGTTAGTTGCATGTTTCGTTGCTCGAGCTTCCGTGCGTCCCATTCACAAAATTGTTTGTAAGTGATATGTTTTTTCTAAACACTTTTTCCTAAATTCCAGTAAATTACATCCTTGTGTATTTCTTAGTATTATTGCCTCTTCGTTGTTAAATTTCTCAAATTCACAGAGCATAACTAATTTCCTTAGTCTTGTTACATATTCATCAATAGTTTCATCCTCTTCTTGACAAGCTATATTAAAGATATATCTTTCAAAATCTACATTTCTTTGCGGATCAAATTTGTCATCCAAACATTTCATGAGTCCTTTGTATGTGTTTCTTTCTGAATCAGGAAATGTTACAATTATATCCTCTATTTCATCTCTTACTAAATTTAATAACAGATCATTTACTTGTTCATCTGTACTTTTTTTACATGTTGCCTTTAAAAAATGTTAAAATCTCCATTTCCAGTTTTCCCATCTTTGGGCTATAGTTTATAGATCTGTTACATCAAATAGTAGAGGTCTCCTAAAAATTGTACTTGAAATATTATCTTCCTCGTGTGCATAAATTTCATCCATTTGCATGTTTGACGATGTTTAACTCTCTCCTTCATCTAACAATTTTTTTTTACTTTGTAATTGCTAATTTATCCTTTTTAATAACAAACTGCAGGTTAATAAATGAGTTGTTTGTTGCTTTTGATTGTTTATGTTCTTTTTGAAAAGAAATCCACTTATTTTGGTATAAATTTGATATTTGCCTCACATCAAAATTACGCCTTTCATGCAGGTCTATCGCCAAATGCCTGACTTCAAGATGGCTGCCGAGACTTTGTTTTGTTTTCGTGTTGTGCCTGGTTTCAAAATGGCTGCTTATTTAGACATCACCAGATCTTGCGTCATTTGCTGCGCGCATGCACAAATGTCCGATTATACAGCTGAAAGCTCCCGAGTCGCAGACAATGCTGAATTATGTTAAATTGAAGCTATGTTAAACCTTCTTAAATTATTTTAGCGTGTTCTCGCTACTGTGCGCTGACCGGAGCGGTAATTGTTGACAAAGGAAGCAGTCCCTGTGTTGACAAGGGAAGCAGTCCTTTTCTGTATGGTGCCGGGTCGATCAATGCTCGTCGCCAGTTTGTGATGATCCAAAACACGGACACACATCGTGGCTGCACTCAATATTTATTGAATCTGCCTGCAGCTTATTCATATGCCTCCTAACATAACTAGAGCTGCTATTAGAACTGCCACTCCTTGAACATCGTTACAACAAACAAATGATGGACGGAATGCTGACAATGCAAACATTCTCCCCCAGTCAAAAGATCTGGGTTAAATCCATCGTTCTTTTGCCCACTACGCCACCCCAGTTTGGACGCAGCCATATGCAAATCAGTCCTGACCCTGTGCCCCATGCGAACAGTCCAGACCGAACTGCCAGGCCAGGTCCTACCTGGACCGGAAGCAAGCATCCTGGGACCGGTTTCAGGGTATGTCACCCTTCTTCAGCCAGGCTAGCTTGAATCCAGTGGCACAGTGAGCAAGGGACCCACGTCTGGGCATAGCCATCCCACTTAGGGCGAAAAGTGTTACAACAAACAAATGATGGACGGAATGCTGACAATGCAAACATTCTCCCCCAGTCAAAAGATCTGGGTTAAATCCATCGTTCTTTTGCCCACTACGCCACCCCAGTTTGGACCCAGCCATATGCAAATCAGTCTTGACCATGTGTCCCTTGGGAACAGTCCAGACCGAACTGCCAGGCCAGGTCCTCCCTGGACCGGAAACAAGCATCCTGGGACCGGTTTCAGGGTATGTCACCCTTCTTCAGCCAGGCTAGCTTGAATCCAGTGGCACAGTGAGCAAGGGACCCACGTCTGGGCATACCCATCCCACTTGGGGCGAAAAGTGTTACAACAAACAAATGATGGACGGAATGCTGACAATGCAAACATTCTCCCCCAGTCAAAAGATCTGGGTTAAATCCATCGTTCTTTTGCCCACTACGCCACCCCAGTTTGGACCCAGCCATATGCAAATCAGTCTTGACCATGTGTCCCTTGGGAACAGTCCAGACCGAACTGCCAGGCCAGGTCCTCCCTGGACCGGAAACAAGCATCCTGGGACCGGTTTCAGGGTATGTCACCCTTCTTCAGCCAGGCTAGCTTGAATCCAGTGGCACAGTGAGCAAGGGACCCACGTCTGGGCATACCCATCCCACTTAGGGCGAAAAGTGTTACAACAAACAAATGATGGACGGAATGCTGACAATGCAAACATTCTCCCCCAGTCAAAAGATCTGGGTTAAATCCATCGTTCTTTTGCCCACTACGCCACCCCAGTTTGGACCCAGCCATATGCAAATCAGTCTTGACCATGTGTCCCTTGGGAACAGTCCAGACCGAACTGCCAGGCCAGGTCCTCCCTGGACCGGAAACAAGCATCCTGGGACCGGTTTCAGGGTATGTCACCCTTCTTCAGCCAGGCTAGCTTGAATCCAGTGGCACAGTGAACATGGGACTCTCTATGCCACTGGAGTCAAGCTATCCTGGCTGTTGAGGGCTGAAAGCCCGAAACTGGTCCTAGGATGCTTGTTTCCAGTTCAGGGAGGACCTGGCCTAGCAGATCAGGCTGGACTGTTCCCATTGGGCGCAGGGTCAAGACTGATTTGCATATGGCTGGGTCCAAACTGGAATGGCATGGTGAGCAAAAAAACGATGGATTTAGGCCCAGATCTCTGTACTGGGGTGAATGTACCACATTGTTCTGCATTCTGTCCATCAATTGTTGTTTTTGCATTTGTCACCCCGAGTGGGACGGGTATGCCCAGACGTGGGTCCCGTGCTCTCCATGCCACTGGAGTCAAGCTATCCTGGCTGATGAGGGGTGAAACCCCGAAACCGGTCCTAGGATGCTTGTTTCCAGTCCAGGGAGGACCTGGCTTGGCAGTTCGGGCTGGACTGTTCCCATGAGGCACAGGGTCAAGACTGATTTGAATATGGCTGGGTCCAAACTGGAATGGCATGGTGAGCAAAAAAACGATGGATTTAGGCCCAGATCTCTGTACTGGGGTGAGTGTACGACATTGTTCTGCATTCTGTCCATCAATTGTTGTTTTTACTCCTTGAACATCAACATTCCTCCATTGATGTCGTAGTCTCTGCGACATCATTCTCACCATAGTTACATTGCTACAGGTCAGATTGCTTACCTCCGACAGCCTGTACACCATTGGGCCGTTAGAGGAGTATGTTGGCGACAGAGTATGAGTATGCTTCGTCATCGACATACTGTTGGTCTGCCCACCTCTAAATTGGACGGGTGGACTGGGATTTTGGTGGAAAGGGTACTGTGTCACTGCTGCAACGGAGTACCCTCTCCACCAAACCCTAAATCTGCCCTATAATCTTACCGCAGATTCCTAATCACCTGTCCTTCTCTGGGAGTAAGATCCCAAAGTATGAAAACATGCTATGTGGTGTCTTTGTTGCTGTTGTTGGTTTACTGTTCTTCTCTGCACTCCTCGCTAAGCAGTGAGAGAATTTTAGGAACTGATGCCAGCACACAGGTTGATGCCTGATATACTCTGCTATCATCAGGTCCAAAGGCAGAGTCATGGCTGGATCCACATGGTGCCTGCCTCATCGCACTGCAGAGCCATTGCTGGATATTTTTTTCTGACTAGTGTGAAGCCTGGAGATATAATTCATAAGGTATAATTCATAATCATAATAAAGATATAATTCATAATCAGTAGGAAGGTAAGGCATCTACCAGAAATGTAGTTATTGAAGGTAAGTAACTTTTTCTTCAAGACTGTAACGTCTGCAATCCCAGCTTCTGCTTAACAAATGCAGCTCTCTACGCATCAGTGATGGAGGTATACACGTTGTGTTGCCTCTGGCAATCATGGTCGGCAGTTTTGAATCTGTGGCGGCCATCTTAAACGTTGTCACTTTGGCTCTGTGTACGTTTTTGTAACTCAATGTCAGATGTTCAGTAAGACCAGTCACTTGCAATGATGGCGGGCAGTTTTGAATCTGAGGCGGCCATCTTAAACATTGTCTCTCCAGCCCTGTGCACGGTTATGTGAGTCAATGTCAGATGTTCAGTAAAACCAGTCACTTGCAATGATGGCGGGCAGTTTTGAATCTGAGGCGGCCATCTTAAACATTGTCTCTCCAGCCCTGTGCACGGTTATGTGAGTCAATGTCAGACGTTCAGTAAGACCCGTCAGTTGCCAATTATGACGTGCAGATTTGAATCTTGAGTGGCCATCCTAAGCGTTGTCACTCTGGTCCTGTCCACGGTTACGTGAGTCAATGTCAGAGGTTCACTTCGACCTGTCTGGTGATGTCACAGGAGTCAAACCACTGAGCGCTCTTATGTTCTTTGCTCTTGACTCAGCCCTCTTCCTGTGTAGCTTCACAGTTCTCTGCCTTCTACAGTTTTTTGAGTCACTTTTGCTGCTTCTAATCATCACAAAAGTATTGTGAATTCTGAACGAAAATCTATGCGGATCCTTTGCTCTAACAATATTGAAAAAATTGCTGCAAGCCATGCTTGTCAGTTGTTACTTGTCTATTCTTGTTTTGTAGCTCTTTTTAATATGCAGTTTCGAGCCCTCTGGTTATTAAAAGTGTGCTTTGAGACACATGGAGGGAGGTGCCTGCTGTACCTGGAAAGCTAAACAAGTAAATGGTGATACCTTGATTTAATCTTTATTACACTTCATCTGGTCAGTTTAAATGCGTGGATCTGTTTGGAGTAAAGGGGATTGGCTAGTGATAATAATAAGAATTTATTATGTAGTTAGTTAAAACCATTACAATTTTAGCATAAAATCATCAAGTGTGACAACATTCCTATTTACATTTTAAATTTGTTGAAAGTTAAAATCGTCATTTGGACTTCTTACATAAAACCTTGAACATAGTGTGTCTAATGGCAAGCCAGCACATTGAGTCCGCGTAACTCGTGTGAAAAAATGCGAATGTGCAAATCAGTGTAGCGAGCACTTGGAAGATAGCGCAATCTTAAACAGCTTGGCACAAAGTGTGTCAAAACATGAGAAAAGTGTACCGTGTACGAGTTGATGCCAGATGACAGATGTACATCTACACTGTGCCCTTTGTAGCAGCCACATAATTGAAGATTGTGTGCAAAATAAGCAGATTTAATATAGCAGTCGTATAATGGATTATTAAATTGAATATTAAACGCTTTTTATTTGATATTTGTAGTAATTTGCTGACTTGTTGCATGAATTTAGCTGCCCTGCATGAAATCTGTAGCGACTGGCTGTTTAGTAACGCCATTACGGCTGGTCGGCATGATCTGACCCGAAGTGAACGGAAAGCAGAAAGTAGGAAATGCCGTCTCCAGTTGTTCACAGCTGGGCAGATGCACAGAAGGTGTAAGAGTGACTCTTCCGCCTGTTCACAGAGTCTGCACTGAGTGGACGGCCATGTTCGTTTCCATGTTGGAAACTAATCTTTTGAGCAAAAAGCTCCCAGTCGAATCAAGAGTAGAAAATGCTGTACGGTTGGCGTTGTGTTGGACCAGATACGGCTGAGGTGACCGGAACTCATATGAAGATAAAACCATCCAGCCATGTTTTTTCTTTGCCAGGGCAGCTTTGTCCAATAGCCAGGCTTTTTGTTTTGCAGCATTGTTTGCTATTTTTTTAAATGCAGGGAAGTTATAGTTTGTGTCCCAGGCTTCGTGTAAGTTGAGTGCGAGTAAAGCTTGGTCAAGGGCGGTTGGCCAGTCTTTCTTTCCTTTTGGCTGGTTCTTCAGTTCCATCCAGCAAAGCCCCTGCAAAGATTCTTCTTGAGCTGCTCTCAGGTTCCAGCACAATTTTAGTAATGCTGCTTGCCTTTCCGGGAGTTGATTGAATAGCCCGAATTCCAGGCGAACTTGTGCTTGAGATGTAAATTGAGGAATCCGAAAAATTTGTTTGAAGAGGCCGGATTGTTGGAGATTCAAAAAATTTGCATCTTGGCTCTTAAATAATTCGGAGCCGTAAGTAAGGGATGGGAGAAACTTGGCAGCAATAACTTTTAGTAAATGGGAGTTTGATGGGCACATTAGTTTCTGTCTTAAGGTGTTCAGTTCAAAGCGTAATTTGTTCGCCTGTGCTCGTCTTTTGATTAGATGGTCTTTAAGTGTAAATCTGGAATCTACCACCACTCCCAAATATTTGTAAGATCCACTCTGCTCTATGCTATTCCCTGCTGCATACCACTTATGTTTTTTTCTATCCCTGGTTATGTTATTGTTGTGAGTGTCTTTACATTCAGGTTTAACCTAAATAAGGGTCTATAAGACCGTGCTGATGGCCCAGCTTTGGTTTTAGCAGCAGAGGCTCCTGGGGTGAAGCAGATTGGGGTGAACTGGAGCACCCAGCTGTGCAGCCTGAAGCAGCATGAGAGCCTGTGATCATGTGCAGAGGTCTGATGTCTGCAGGATAGATCTCTTACTGCTCTTTGTTACCTTCATCCAATCACTGACTGCAGCTCTTACCACTCCATTTCACGTTCGTCCAATCACCGTCTGCAAAGACCCCTCAGCAACTACATAAATTTGAAAGTGGTCATGAAGCAACTTGTTTCACATTGATTGATTTATAAGATTTCTAAGAAAAGGGAGGCTGTGTTCTTGTCAGGCCGATGTTCTCAATCAATCGGGATTTTTAAAGCGCAGCAAATCACCTGTGAGGGTCTCAAAGCGCTGGAGTTGCTAGCTGCCTCTCGGTGCACTGTTCATTCAAACAGCCATGTAAGCAGAAAAAACAAGGCAAAAGCAGGAGAAATCACTCAGAATGCCAGGGGAAAGGCAGGAGAAAGCAGTTAAAATGAGGCAAAAGAAGGCAAAGCACTCAGAAAAACGGGGGGAGGGCGGAGAAAGCAGTGAAAAACGAGGCAAACGCAGGAGAAAGCACTCCGAGAAATGGGGAGGAAACAGAGCGGTGCAGCAGCACCGGGAGAGCTGGGCCTGGATTGAGTTCCTTATATTGCCCTTATCTCTGTACTCACTAGTTTGAAATGAAACAGGGTACTAAGGACCCTATTTAATATTTGGCGGACGGAGTAATATCTGTTGGCCTGGTGGAGGAATTTACATCTACTAGCCTGAGACTACTCCTTCCGCCAAATGTAGACCAAGCCGAGCCGCTGGTAATTTCTAAAGCATTATCAGGAACCGCTGCCACAGCAGTTCCTGTCAATGCTTTTTAAAGTTTGGCACACAGCTCCGTCAACATGATGGAGCCATCCATCACATTTTTTTTTTTTACTTTGAGAAAGAAAATCCCAAAGCGGGATTTTCTTTTGAAAGCAAAAAATGCCCCTCAGCCATGGGAGTTAGCTCCCATGGCGAGAAGGCATGAGACAGTTTTCACTGCCCCTTACCACCAGGGTTTTCCTGGAAGTGATGGGCAGTGAAAACTGACCTGTATGCCTGTTCATCTAAATTAGGTGGGCGGACATAGAGGTCAGCCTCCGACGACCCTTACTGCGTTTGGCCTTCGAGGGGTGTAACCATGGCAGAGGCGGAGTAGTCTCCGCCACGGTTACACCTTTGATCCACTCGCATATAAATCTGGTGGACGGACAATCATTTTGGCAGTAAGTATACTCCTTCACCTTTGCAACGGAGTATCTTACCGCCGAGATATAAATCTGTCCCGAAGTGTTGATGCAGGAAGGAGGAAATGGGCATAAGTGGAATAAAGATAGAATTAATTTACCATTGAGGATTTCAAGTCTTATTGAACGTTCTCGGATCCTGGATCTGTGTGTGAGGTGGGTGTTTCAGACCTCTGAGCTGTGCTATCCTTGGAGATGAAAGGTACTTGAGAGCGTCAGCAGCTTAACCTGAGTGGAGGAGAGGATCAATTCTTATTATTAATTGTAGGAAGCCAGCTCCTTATGTAGTATATCAAAACGGGATATACTGTGCAAGGAGTCTGGGTATTGCCTTACGAGTGGACAGGGCTTGCTCTAGCAATCCCAAGGTGCTCTTCTGGGGGTAGTGTGGTCAAGCAACCTTAGGCTTATCAGAGAGGAGTATGAGACATCTGCGAATACACACAATAATCAATAAATTACGCACACAACTCAATAAGGCGATCCACACCAGTTTATAAAAATAACACGTATCTTTATAAATGTTTCGGCACCAGAATCAATACGACCAGGTAAGTATGTTTTTCAAGTGAAATACTTTTGCATTTAGAAAGTCGTCACTCAGTGCATTTTTCAGAGGCTGCAATGTTATCCTATGAAAATAAAAACAAATACGGCATACGAAGTCTTTGCAGCAACTTACGAGACCGATCTCTGGGACTTGAGATGTGTATGGGGCAAGTTTCAAGGCAGCACCAGCAGATCACCTCCAGTGGCACAAGGGCAGCTGGGTGCAATGGTGCAAAACAGCGTTGGGTGCCCAAAGCAAGTCAATGGGGGTCGGTCTTCGTCAAGAGATGCTGCAGTATCAGACTGGGAGGCCAGTCGGGCTTAACCAACAGGGAGGCTCATACCTCACGATACTCGGGGACACCTTTGGTCGTCTTCTCCACGGTCCAAGGGCGATGGGTGCAGAGGTGTCCTTAAGCATCGAGTTTTCGGCACCTGGGAGCAATCGTGGTAGATGGGACCTGCAAACAGATGTTGCAGGCGGCGTCGGAAGGCCCACAGCGATGGAGACCCCAGGTGTGCTTCAAGTCTGGAGGGCTTGTGGACCACATTGGCACCGTTAGCCCACTTCAGCTCGGACTAGACGGCTCCGGTGCAGTGGTGCTTTCCGGTGTCGGGTTTTCACTATCTTGGAGCCTCATAGCTCAGTCTTTGGTACCTGCGAGATGCAGGGGAACAGCTCTGTTGTTCCTCGGAAGTTCCTTTGTCTTTGGAGAAGTGCTGGCAGTCCTCCCAGGCTTTGGAGGATCAGCCGCTTGCAGGGCGAGATGACTTTGGCTTAACTGTCAAATAGACGAACAGGCCTTCAGGGCTGGTGTCGTCAGTTGCTTCCTCTGCAGTTCTTGCTTTTGCTGTTCTTCGGCCCTTCTTCTTCTTTTGGTTGGCAGGATCTGATTCTCTGGTTACTGGGCCCCCCTAAATACTGAATTTGGGGGCAGTAGGGGAGTGCAGGGTAGTAGCCAATGGGTTACTTATCCTTGGGGTCACTATAGCCCTTATATGACCGCTTCGGGGGAGAGGTGGTCATAACCCTGTCCCCGAATTCCCGATTTTCCCATCACCAAGATGGCTACCTTTGAAAAGTCTCCTCCACTTCAAGTAGCCCACCTTAGGGGTGGCACTAGTCTGTGCGTGGACATGCCTGTCTGACTAGCTAATTTTCCCTCCTGTCCAGGTGCCAAATGGCTCTGGATAAAGGGGGTCAGCTTCTTCTCCGGAGATCTGGGGAGAGAAACCAGATTCGCATACCAAAGGCAGTAGGCCCTTTGAAGCTTCCCTGCCTTGGAATGCTAATCTGCAGGTCATCCTGTGGGAGGAGGTGTACCATGTAGCTGGGGAAATCGTTTCTACCAGTGTCCAGCACATGCTTGTAACATGGCTTCCCTGTCCACTTGTACTGGCATCAATGGAACTGACCAGCACGGGGGCATACCTGCTCATGCGATGATGCCCTCAAATGTAGTATAGAACATTCTGCCTTAGGGCTGTAAGGCCTGCTGTAGGGGTGACTTACCTACACCGCATGCAGTGTCAGTAGCCATGGAACACAGGCTGTGTGCCATGTCGTGTTTCCACTTTTGTCTGCACCAGGACACACACCCTGCAGTGGCAGTTTTCATGAACTTGGTGAGGGGTCCCGTAGGGTGGCAAAATTTGTGCTGCAGCCCTTGGGGACACTCTTTAGTACCTCAGGCCCTAGTTATCAGTGGTACCATTACTTCAAAGGGCACTAAAGGTATGGCCAATTGGGAGAACAATCCCAGAGTTCTGGGAAAGAGATCTGGCACTGGGGACCTGGATAGCAGGGACCCAGTACACTTCCAGTCGAAATCACATCGAATACCAGGCAAAAAGTGGGGGGTGGCCATGTCAACAAGGGACACTTTCCTACAATAATGTATGGGTAATCACATACGAATATGGACACAAGTTCTTGACAAGTACGTAGAAGTAATTGAGCCTTCCTATGACTACACAAACAACAGATCCTAACTCCCAATTTTTCGTGAAGTAATGCAAAACCTACACATTCATTGAAAGAGGGAAAAAGCTAGGAAGATGTAAACTAAGATTAGCCACACATTCTAAGTAAACGTCGAAAAAACGTTCTCATTTAATACCTTAAAATCCCCAAACGCATCTCAGTCGGCATGAAGTCTGCCAACATTATTGTTTCTCCGTTGATGGTTCATTAGGGCCTTAGTCAGTTCTTTAACTGGGCAGGTACTGTCAGGTACTGAGTGCCTGCACTTCTTTAAATTTGAAGGGGATAGCGCTTCTCAGCACTGCGACAATTCTTTTCATGGGAGGGTACTTTCAAACATGAAACAAAATGATCATTTTTGTAGTGCCAAGAGGAAGTTGGTAGATTTTGCCAAATACCTCATGCTGATACTGACGCTTGACAGGACATAAATCAATTATTTGAGTTATTCTTTCTTGTATCAGCTTTAATTGTGATTCCAGAGTTACTGCTGGAAAAGTCACTGCCTATCACATGTTACTGGTACCACCTGTCTTCACCTCACTGGCTGGCTCAGTTTGAGGCACTTCAGAGCTGTACTATCTCACAGCCTCTTTTGTCACCTGACAAAGGTTTCAAATAGGTCTTTTTAGGTCGAGCCTGAGCCAGCGCGCAAGCGCTGCTCTGCGAAGATCTGTGGTAGTTCAGTACGGGGAGAAGCTTTGCCCACTCCCCCGCCCTTATTTTTTACTGGCTTCTGTGTTTGTCCTTTGTAAATCGCAGTTAGGCGGCAGATCCTTCATGTACGGGGCATCCAGGATATGGAATTCCCTGCCCAACGCCTTGCGCCAGATTGGCGGTGAAACGCAATTCAGGAAAGCAGCAAAAACATGGCTTTTCAACCTAACGTAATCTCTGGAGACATGGCCGTTTAGGACTTTCGTGCGTCACCTGTTGCTATAGCGCCAGGACACCTCCTTGGAGGTAGCTGTTCGCGCTCTATAAATGGCTGTATTATTATTAAATGCTGTCTTCTGATTCATTATGAGGCTTGTTAGTCCCTCCTTAGTACGGCCGTGTTGTCATTTGTATCCTCCTATGGCTACTGGCCCCTTTACTTGATTGTTACACGGTACATATACTTTTTATTTATTGAGTTTTCCATGCGCATATGTTTAATGTGCACCGGCGCTTTCATTATTATTACTTTTGCATCACCATTTATGTGCACGGCCGCCCGCTGTGCTTTGTTTGCTGAGACGCTTTTCAGCATAAGTCCGTGCACTCCACCCTGAGGCACTTTGTGCTATTTCTCGATCTGGTTACATTTAGATTGCGGCGGCACAGACCCGATTACTAAAATAAATAAGGGGTAGAGGCACGTATTTGCTATGTGTTCGCTGCATACCTTTCAGCCTGTGTTCTGTTACCAGCCTGCAGCGAGGTGCTCCGGTGGCCGGTCCCATTGATAAAATGCACAAACACACATTACGTGCCCTGTTTAGTCCTGTTAGGCTAATAAGTAGAATGGGAACGTTTGCCAGGTGGCTGCTTGTGGTACAAGCACTTTCATTAGATGGCCGCCCAGCGCTCTGATGCAACCAATATTTTAACTGGCTGCTCTCCTTAACACGCGCAGCTTCTCCTTAACACGCGCAGCCTCTCCTTAACACACGCAGCTTCTCCTTAACACGCGCAGCTTCTCCTTAACACGCGCAGCTTCTCCTTAACACGCGCAGCCTCTCCTTAACACGCGCAGCTTCTCCTTAACACGCGCAGCTTCTCCTTAACACGCGCAGCCTCTCCTTAACACGCGCAGCTTCTCCTTAACACATGCAGCCTCTCCTTAACACGCGCAGCTTCTCCTTAACACGCGCAGCCTCTCCTTAACACGCGCAGCCTCTCCTTAACACGCGCAGCTTCTCCTTAACACGCGCAGCTTCTCCTTAACACGCGCAGCCTCTCCTTAACATGCGCAGCTTCTCCTTAACACGCGCAGCTTCTCGTGGGGAATACCCTTTCTCTACAATGGCTGACTGCAGTTGCTGCTCTGTCGGTTCCCCGAGAGGTCCTGTCCATTGCAAAAACAGAAGTTCTGCCGACAGCTTCTATTTTGTTTCCCAAGAATAATCGAAACCAGTGTCTGAGGAGCACAGAACCTTTTTGAAAGCCTGCCAGCTAATTTTCCAGTAACTTGTTCGGCAGTGGCACGCAAACAACTCTTCGATCTGAAGTGCACTTTTAGGAGCTGGCCCCTAATTTGATTTGCAGCGAATTTGTATTTAGTGATTAGCTCTACGTTTAATTATTGTTTTAATAAATACATTTTTATTACATAAAAACCTAATTGCTTACCCATTGAACTTTTACCAAAGCAACACTTTAGTTGTTTCCCTTTCCACTTAACTTGAAGTCACGTTGTAACCCCTCTTTAAAAGCAGTAACACTGGCCTTTGAAAGGGTGTGATTGCCTGCTTTCTAAATTCGTTTTTACTATGGCTGGTAACGTCTCCGTGGCCCGTGATACAAGATAGCTGACATTGGAGGTCTGTCGAGAATCCCAGAGGCACTTGTTCTCGAGCTGATGCAGAAAGCAGGTTTGTCCACCCGTCACGGAGTTGCCATGTGGGCAATGGTCGAGTTATTGCCTGCTTTGATTCTCTGAAAGTAAGAGCAGTATAATGCATGTTTTCCATTCTTTCCTTGTTCTCTTCTGCCTTGTGGCACTAATCAATCTTATGAACATGGAACAATGATACATGCAATTATTAATGGTAGGTTCTTCAGCAGGTAGATTGTTTAGTGGAACTGAATGCACAGACCTTAGATTGGGCATTAAAAGACTTCCAAACATTGACGATTTAGGTGTCACATTTGCGAAAATTTGAGGTATTGTAAATTATTTATGTGTTTAGAAAACCTGCAAGCGGTGCGTAAACACGCACTTTGTACTTATAGTCCTTGCTTTTCGTAAGCAGGTTTTCAAAACACGTAAATAAAATGTATTGTCATTTACAATGCCAATAGCTCGAACTCTCGCAAATGCGAGACCTATTGCAAATGCTTGTTTCTTCAGTTGTCCCTCTTGTCTGATAGGCCGATAAATTTGAGGCAAGTGTTCTGCAGACCCCATTTTGAATCAAAAAGCAACTTAAATCATTTCAATGGACTACAACAAAGAACATGTATTTAGGGCCTTGAAAGTGTGAAGAATGTGAGCTCATTTTGGATGTATTTTGAATAATCTTTGAAGGTCAATTCAGACCGCAGAGTTCATAGTGAAGTTTTGAGTCGCCACTTTCTTTTATCACATGCTCACTCTTAGGGCTTCCCTCTCAGAAGTCCAGCAGTGAATGTCTGATAACTTTCTTAGACTTATCCTACAACAAAAAATACGTTATTCTTTAGGACTCCCAAATCAAAAACAGATTTAACTCTGCATTACTGAATGCACAGAAGTGGGAAGGTTTCTCCCCGACACTGTCTCGGGAGGTGCAATCTGTGGGCTTTATGGTTGACAATACGTTACTTATATCAACTTACCAAATCGGGTAACTTTTATCTCCATTCCACCCAAAAAATCAAGAATCCTCTATCGCCTAGTCAACTGAGATCTCGTTACCATAAGATGAGGCTTCGGCAATGCCAGTCTCGGTGACATCCCAAAGTCATCTGTAAGGCTGTTGAAATATGTCTTTCACTCAGTAGCCAAACTCGTCTCAGCCAAAAACAAACAACTACGTTTCTCCAGTCCTGAGAGACCTACGCTGGTTACTCCTAGAAGCAAAGATGCAATTTTAATCTGCTGATTGGCAGACAAGGCCATTGACATGGGCAACCTATTAGCTATTTCAGGAGGACAACTGGGTTAAAGGAACATAGACACTATACCTGGAGACTCTGAAATTCAAAACTACCTCGTTCTATTCTTTATACCTTTGCCCTTGGAAGGAACCCTTTTGGGAGGAGGTCAGGCTAAGGAGATTTCGTTTCAGATCACTCTGTCCGTACAGGAGTAACATTTACAGTGACAGAATTCAGGTCACAGCTGAGCTCCTTTGGACAGCAAGCAAACATTTCAGCTCCCACAGCAAGACTTTTCCTGCCATTCACTCCATCAGGATCTCCCAGTATGGCCTTGGAAACTTTGGGGTATTAAGTCCATGTGAAATGGCTGCCAGTCTTTGGACACTGTGGGAGTTTGATATGTACACCAGTTTCAACATTTAAGAAGTGCTTGACGTTAGCCCCGGTTGTATTACGTTACAATGCATGCTTTTACCCCGCATGCCATTACAACGCAAGTCGTTACAACGACTTGCCTTAGGGGGCGCTGGAGTTTGGACTAGTATAATTTACTATTCCAACTCCAGTCTGTGCAACAGTAGGGAAGGTGTTGCAGTTAAATCCAACACCTTCTACCCCCCACTACACCAAGCCATTTCATTGTAATGGCATGCGGGGTAAAAGCATGCGTTATAATGCATGCATTGTAACAGATGTTTCCCGTTAGCCCCATTACAGTGACAGCGTTCAAAGTAGATCCCCATGTGCCAGGGCGTTCTGTACCTTCATGCAGTACAGAAAGCCTGAAACGCTTACGAGTGTGAGTCTTGCTGCTACATTCTGGATGGTCTGGAGTCTGTGTAGGAGTTGTCTGGAGATTCCGTCATAGAGAGTGTTGCCGTAATCCAGCCTTCTGGTGACGAGTGCTTGCCTTACAGTCCATCTGGTATTCTGAGGCAACAATTTGAAAATCTTTCACATGATTTTATTTATTTATTTATTTATTTATTTATTTATAAAGTTTTATATAGCGCGAACTTGATCCCGAGGGATATCAGAGCGCTTTACAGTTTAGGGGAGAAGAAGGTAACAAATCAAAACATGAGTCTAATATGGTGAATCTAATAGGCGTTGAAACAAATAGTGCACATATAACAGATCCTTTATAAACCTGAGTGAATGGGGAATGGGCTATACAATGGAGCAATGTGAAATAAGGGGAGTAAGTACAATGATCATATACAGAAATAAAGACCAAAACAATAAACAAAACATGAGTCAAATGGGGAGTCTAGTGGCATTGAGTCAGCTGGTGAACAACTACCAGATCCTTTATACACCTGGGTGAACGCAGAGTGGGCTAGACTATGGGGGCATAATGACTTAAGGGGAGTAAGTACCATAATCATATACAGAAATAATAACCTAAACAACATAATAAACATATACAGGGATAATAAAAATGCTGTGGTATGTCCGATGCGCAAGAGCTAACAAATGTCCCTCATGTTAAGGTAAGAACTTATTCATGAGGAATCTTTTTGCTTCCAGTTTGAAGGCCTCCTTTGAAGAGATCCTCCACATTTCAGGTGGAAGAGAGTTCCAAATTTTTGGAGCAGAGCCAGAGAAGGCTCGTTGGCATGTTCTCTTTTTGCGGAAGATCTGTGGTTTTAAGAGGAGGGAATTTGCACTCCTTAACAGTCTACCCCCTCCGGATAGTTCTAGTTTTTGTGCCAGGTAGATGGGGGTTTTGAAGTGGAGGGCTTTGTGTGATAGGCAGGCAATCTTCAGTTGAATTCTAGCTTCGTAGGGTAGCCAGGTAGATGGGGGTTTTGAAGTGGAGGGCTTTGTGCGATAGGCAGGCAATCTTCAGTTGAATTCTAGCTTCGTAGGGTAGCCAGGTAGATGGGGGTTTTGAAGTGGAGGGCTTTGTGTGATAGGCAGGCAATCTTCAGTTGAATTCTAGCTCGTAGGGTAGCCAGGTAGATGGGGGTTTTGAAGTGGAGGCTTTGTGTGATAGGCAGGCAATCTTCAGTTGAATTCTAGCTTCGTAGGGTAGCCAGTTTAGAGATTTTAAAACCGGGGAGATGTGTGCCCTTCGCTTAGTGCGTAGGATGTGAAAGAAGGAGGTGCACACTGTGTTGACTTGAGCCGTCATGTTGAGCTTGTCATCTAGGATGATCCCTAGATTTCTTGTTTGGTCTGTGGGTGTGGGCGTTGGTCCTAGCTCTAACAGCCACCAGGTGTAGTCCCATGGGGAGGTCTTGTTGCTGAAGACCAGTACTTCCCTCTTGTTTGAGTTGATCTGCAGGCAGTTGGTTTGCATCCAGTCTGCTACCATGGTCATCCAGTTGGTGAAGTTGGTCTGGTGGTGGTTGTCTTATCCATCAGGGAGAGGATGAGTTGTGTCTCATCGGCATAGGAGATGACAGTGATGTCTTATGAATGGATGATGTTGGCCAGCAGTTTCATGTATATGTTGAAAAGATCGGGCTGAGGGATGATCCCTGCGATACTCCGCATACCAATCTCTTGGTCTCTGATGTGAAGGGTTGCAGCCTGACCCTTTGGGCTCCTTCCGTGAGAAAGGAACAGATCCATTTGAGAACGGATCCTAGGATACCAATCTTGTGGAGTGTCCTGATGAGGGTGTTGTGGGAGACAGTGTTGAAGTCTGCGGAGAGGTCGAGCAGGATGAAGGCCGCTGTTTCTCCTCAGTCCAGGATGTTTCGACTATCATCGACAGCCGCAATGAGTGCTGTGGTTCTTTCTGAATCCTGAATGTGTGCTGTCTAGAAGATGGTGAAGTTTTTTGAGATGGGTTTTGAATTGCTTGTTGAGGGCCTTCTCAATCACTTTGACTGGATAGGGAAGGAGGGAGATGGGTCGGAAGTTGCTCAGTTGATTCCAGTCGGCTGTGGGATTCTTGAGGACGGCGTTGATTTCTACAAGTTTCCATTCATCTGGGAAAGTTGCAGACATGATGGCGGTGGTGATATTCCCAGGTTATAGATGTGGTGGGGGCATGGGTCTATTGGGGCCCCTGAGTGGATGCGCCATAAAGCTGTGATTATGGTACCTGTGGGAACTATCCTCCTATAAAATCTGAAAAGCAGCCTCTTGGAAATCGGATCATACCATCTTCATGAGTGTGTCTGGATACTGGCACAATGGGTAGATGCTCCGGTTGCTCAGTCTTCCCTCAAAAACCCATTGAGGTGAAGCCTTGTTTCTCATCCTCTGTGCCCTCCTGCTACCAATGATGCTTACTGTTTGCGGATAAATTCACAGTTTGTGAATCTATATAAAATCTCATTTTACTTGTGTTTACAATTAAGAATACCTACTTTAGACCTGCATGTCATAATCTGTCCCTTACATTTCAAAATATGGTGCAAACATGTCCTGGTTAAAAAGGAACTCTGTTGTTGCCCAGTAGGTGAGTCTTGGAGCAAGAGGCCTCTAGGAGTTTGTCAGCATTGTACATGTGTAAAAAAACATCTTAGAATAAGATCGAGTTCCAATATCCTCTCCATAATGATGCTGGATTTTCCAGACTTAGAACGTACCGATGATGCTTATGGAGGCGAACTCTTGATTAAAGCAAGTAAATGGTGAAGAAAAAATGAAAGTGAACACATAGGAAACAAAGGAGAAAGAGGTAGACGATAGAACAGCACAGGCGGGATTGCCACCTGGGTTTTGGAGGGAGTTTATAGAATCTAGCTTTAGAGGGCTGCAATAGACATTCAAGAGTAGAGAGCTGCTGGAGCTCAATAAAGAGGCAACAGGGGCCAGGACAGTGACTATGATAAGGTTAGAGGTTTAAGGCAGTCTTGTGCTAAGGAGATCAAGAGTGGGCGCAAAGAAGATCGTGGAGTGACAAGATGTAGGTTATAGAAGTCGATACAAGAATCAATCAGGCCACAAAAGGTGACTTAAACTTTGTGGAGAGAAAGGAATAAGTAGGTCATAGAGATGTGAAGGAAGATTTGTGCCCGGATAGGTCTGTGGAAATGGAGAAGGCAAACAGGACTTCAGAGTTGTGAACCTATGAGAGAACTGAGATGTGATTGCAAAATAAAATACTGATTAGCACTGTGGTGTCTGTTGTGGCACACACAAAGGGGGCAGATAATCAGTTTAATCTCTAACATTCTTAGCAACCTATTACTAAGCCTGGGCAGAGTTCGTGGAGTTCTACGTAGCGGAACTCCACGAAGTGACCAAAAACCTCTGCTGCGCTACTCGGAGTTCCGCAAGTGGTGGAGTACGTTTGGTCATGCCGTTCGTGTTGATTTTCAGCACCAAGTGTTTGTCCCGCACTTTCAAATCAGCGTGAACGGCATCATGCGCAGCGAAAGAGGGTGCTTTTCTACCCCAGTGGCAGCTTTCTCAACGCTAACGGAAGGTTTCCCAACGCGAGCGGTCGTGCCCATCTGCGACCACTCGCTTTAAGAAATCTGACTGCCCACGTTAAGAAATCTTAGTCGGAGGCAAGGAAAAAACTCCACTTCACGTAGTTTTTTGAATCTCTGCATGGAGCGTGGAGTGCTGAAAACTCCGCAAACTCTGCGAACAGAGCGGAGTTCACTGTCCAGGCCTACCTATTACCCAAGATTAAGTAGTGTAGCTGGAAGCATAATAGAGTATCACATGCACCAGTGAGTGTTCTAGTGGTTGATAATGTCTCAATGACGAGAGATATGTACTTCAAAGTGAGAATCAAAGCTCTACTAAGCGTATGATTTTTTTTCCTCCTAAAATAAGAGAAAACAGTCTAGTTGAACCTGCTTTCTACCTTTGTTGTCTTTGGTTTGCAGATCGCGGATGGATCTGCCCGGCTCCCCGTCACGCCAAGCATGTTCCTCCCAACCAGCTCAGATGCTATCCATTGACACTGGCCAGGCAGACCGGCAGGCCAGCGGCAGGATGGACGTTTCCGCCTCTGTAGAGCATGAGGCCCTGAGTAATGCCTTCCGCTCTGTGCCGCTCGCTGAGGAGGAGGACTTTGACAGCAAAGAGTGGGTCATCATTGACAAAGAAACAGAGCTGAAGGACTTCCACCCTGGGGCTGAGCCCAGCACGTCGGGAACGACTGATGACGAGCCAGAGGAGCTGCGGCCCATTGAGGAGGGTGACGAGCCCAGGCGGCATTGGGGAGAGGCTTCCGTTCGGCCCAAGATTCATGATGGTCGGCTTAGGGGCATGCAAACCGTGGCGGAGGAGGACAGTCCACACAGACTTGAAGCCTTCTGCATCTCTGCGTCTGAAGGCAGACATGAACTGCAACCTGGAAGTCCTGGCCAATCACCGTCACATTCAGCACCAGCCATCCGGCCGCGGCGTCGTGAGTCGGATCCCACAGGCCCTCAGAGACCGGTAAGAAGTTAACACTTGTCTGCATCGTGAGCATGTTACAATTCACAAAGAACAGCTATCTCTGGTTACCATTAATCAATGCAAAATGTAAACTACCAACAAAATGTGCTTCTGAATCAAAAAGTTAAGCAAATGAATAGAGCACCCTCAAGGGACTTGGGTGTCAGGTTGGTGGCAGAGAAGTCCATCATCTCATGCAAGGGTCATTTAAAACCAAAGAGTTGTTTACCCATAGTGGCTTCATTTCCTTTGATTCCTACTAGTTCCATCAGATGCATACATGCATGAATCACACCCACACACATAAACTACACACACACATTCATATATGAATGCAATCACATCTACACACAAACTTGTAGACACGCACATAAACACAGATACGCATGCGCACACATACACACATGCAATCACACTCACTCACATAAACTGGCAGACACACACACACACACATGCATGCACTGATGCACACATGCATGCAATCATACGATGCACATAAATTCCACGCACACATACACACACCCCCGCACACATACACATGCGAAGAAGCTCTGAAGTCAGCGGCAAAAGAACTAATTCAATAAATGTGGCTGACCTAAAAGAATAAAGTGTCGAACATTTCAAAGCAAGGATATCTTGACTAAAGCTTGTACAGACTGTAGAGGGTAGAGATGGAACTGATCACAGGAATTCAAAACTACCTCTCACATTTGTATTTTCTATGGTTTGTTTACCAATATTAACCTTCCAAAATACACTCTTGGCTACTTTCTTGACTTCATGGAGTTTGGTGCAGTCTCACATTTGGAACTTTCTCCCTACACATCAAGTCCCAAGCCAAACCACACAACTCTCACTCCTACTCACCCTTGGCCCTGGAAATCTTAACTCAAACAGTGCTTCTTATCGATTTTCCCCCAATGCCTACGAAACCTGTATTAATGCACGGGCGCTCTTTGTATGTTGGTGTAGCAAGGGAAGAGAGTCTTGGACCCTACCAGTGATGCAAAGTCTGAGACTCATCGGATCTAAAAGTGATAGAACTCAGATATGTCAGAGTCCATTGGGTTCACAAGTAACTCGTATTGGGTTCACAAGTAACTCGTTGTATTGGGTTCACAAGTAACTCGTTGTTTACTCTGTATTGTACAGGCAATAAGCATCTGTCAGGCAAACACCTAAATCTAAAAGGTTCGCAACATCAAGACCATTTAAACCCAATCACGTGCAACCATGTCCGACTACAAAATGTTCTCACTAATGCAGGTTCCTCATTCTGGTCAATAGGGGTCGACCCATGAGCTGGGGGTAAACCCCCTACCTATATTGCTTTACTTTTTTTTTTTTTTTAGAAATGTGTGGTTCCTTTGGGGACATGCATGCAAACACGCAGGGAAAACACATCCCTCCCCCGCCCCCACAATTTGGGGCCCACAGGGTGTTGGCCTCTGTGCAAGAAGGCCAACCCCCTGACAGTTTCATTGTTTTTTTAATTTGTTTTTTAAATTTGTTTATGTTTCCCTGGGGGGTGCAACCCCCCCAATCCCTCCAAGGAAAATCACCTTTTAAAAAAATATATATATATAAATCCCGCGGGTGGAGGCCGGCCCGTTGCCAGTAGGGTCGACCTCCTTACTAAATCCCTCGTGCCTAGTGGGCTTCCTAGCTGTGGATTGTGGCGCGATTGCGATCCACAGCCAGGAAACTGTTTCAGGTCAGGGAGGCCTCATTGGAAAGGGGAGACTCTCCTCTTTCCAATGAGGCCTCCCTGAAACCTGAGGAGGCCTTTTGATGCTTTTTTACTCTACCGGAGCGAGAGAGAGCGCCTTTTGCCACTCTGGTGGGGAATCTGTGATGTCAACGCGTCTCACAGCAAGCTGACGTCACAGATGGGTGGGGGAGGCAGGTGCTGACACGGAAGCGATTCCGCATCTCCCGCATCCTTTATTTTTTTAAAAGGAATCCTCCGGTCCAAGGATCCTTTTCAGCCCTTCTCCAGTGTCGGCCACTGGCCGACAGACGCACTGGGGAGGCCGCACTAAACAGGTTAATGCATGGGTGTCCTGCGCATGTTGGTGTGGCCAGGGAAGAGAGACATGGACCCTACAAGTGATACAAAGTCAGACTCATCAGAGCTAAAAGAGATTGAACTCAGATATGCCCGAGTCCTCTCAGATACCGCACGATATCAGTCCATTTCACAGAAATGAGAATGACTACCTATGACTTTTGGATTCACAAGTAACTTGTTGTTTACTTTGTATTGTGCAGACAATAAACATCTTTGATGCGAAACAGTCAGATCTAAAAGGTCTGCAACATCAAGACTATTGAAAGTGAATCAGGTGCATCCATGCCCGACTACAAGATGTTTTCACTAATTCAAGTTCCTCATTCTAGCAATTTCGTTCCTCAGCCGCTGCATGAGGCCATCCTGTGCGATGTTTCATAAGCCATTTAGATGCTCATTTGTCAGTCGCTTGCCCTCCCCCTGTAGTGAACGACATCTCCATGTTCTGCAAATGTTAACATCATGTGCACAAGCAGGTTCCTCCATTTTCACCTCTGTGTTTCTATATAAATAGTCTTCACCATTAGGGTATGATGCAGTCTTGTGTCAGCAAAAATACCTCTTGTCAAGAATATGGTAATATCATGCGTGCTGCAGGACATGTCTTTAGCCTGATAAAAGGGCCTGATTTAAATGTTGGCAGAAAGGGCACTCCATCGCAGTGGTGACGGTGTTCCCTCCCCGCCAACATTATGGTACACCCACCCACTTAGATTTGGCCTAAATCTGTCTGACGGCCCAACACTGTGGTCCAACCCCACCCACGTCTGTTCTTCTGTAGTTAGAAGGCCCAGTCTTCAGTTCTTTAGAAACAAACTGACTCCTTTCATGGGCATAGGTAGCAATATTTTGGTTGGCTGTCTCAGGAGCTACGTTATACAATATTATTTTGCACATTTGATGGCTTAGTTGTGAGGAAGGAGTCAGTTCTCTTTCTGCTAGAGGCTGAACCTAAGAAGATGGCATTACTCTAGAATTAGAGAGTATGGTTCTACCTTGTGCCTACCCCATTTGAGAAGCCATCTTTTGGGATCAAGATTGTTGTGCTCTGCATTGCAATGTCTTACTGCTTCTTATGGCTTGAGCGTGATAGTGCATGAGCTATATACCTTCTATTTATTTCCAGTTGGTGGCTATCCAGGTGCCTTCTCAACCACTCTCCTTAGTTTACTAAGCCGGCCAGTAATAGTTCACCAAAGCAGATCAACATCCTGTTTGTCTGCGGGTGACCTACCTTGGATCTATCGCTGCGTTAATAATGATGACTGCTATCTGAGGAGTTCCCACACCCTATGCCTATAGAGGCTCATATAGGTGATGGTTCACAGAACAAAACGTTGGCAGGGTGCTGTCGGCGGAAGTGATAATACCCTTGTCTTCCCATTTAAAGGCCTGACTTTTAAAAAGTGTGTGTTGACACAGCCATCGCGCTTTTCTGCAATGACACATCCTCCCCCCCAAACCATTGTAGATTTGTCATGCTTGGTTATCATAACAATCTGCAAAATCACAAAAAGAGACTAGGGAATGAGCCTCCTCTGACTCCCCAGCCAATATTTTTAACTCACTCAAAAGAGAAGGACTAACTAACAAATATGTAACTAAAGGGTCACAATATTGGCCCTCAAAATCTAGATTACTCCAGTAGCGGGAGAGAAAAGAGAGGGAAAATAAACATATTTTCTAATACTGCCCTCACCCACTTTGCAGTGGCATGCTTCATCATTGGGCCGCTGCAGACGTCCAAGTGCAGACCAACACGTTTGGACGGAGCGCAATCTTTTTTGAAGCCAAGTGGTGAGGGTAGAGATAAGAAAGAAAGTAAAAAGACAAAATACTTAGGGACAGATGTTCCCTCAAGAAGGGATCACAAGATACAGAAAATAAAGAAAAAGATAAAACTGTCTAAGGAGACATCTTGGATTACCTTTATTCTTGAGTCTCCTTGGCAGGATTAAAAATCGAATTTGGGATAAACAGGAGGGGTAAATGCCCCTATATCCCAGTTACACAAATCAACATGTTTCGGCCTCTTTTAATAGCCCCCATGGGTCAGTAAGGCCTTCCTCAGGGTGGGGATCCCTTAATTGCTGTGGTCTTAACACTCAAAAAATTGTGAGTTCACCTATCTGCACAGTTCAGAAAACAGCTTAAGACCTGGCTGTTTTCCCAGGCATACGATGACTAAGCCATCCTCCCTGCCGCTGCCTCGCCGTGACTCTAGCGCCATGAAACCGCTTGGTGTACGTGCGCTTAATAAGTGATTTTAACATAACATAACATCTGCTATTTCCAGGAGGTGAATATTTTCCGAGTTTACGAGAATTTCTCTGAACCCGGGACCGTCGTGGGAACGTTGTCTTGTAGTCAAACTTGCATCAAAGACTAGCGTTAGCCTCTCCCCCATTCGGGTCCACCGACGATCATAACAATCTGACATAGATTCAGCACTCCTGCCTTGGACACTCCTGCCCTACAGGACATTATAACAGTGTGTCCTGCCTTTAGTCCAAAGATGTGTCTGGTGGTTATCAGTGTACATTCCCTGGCCCTATCCTGGAACCTCTGGTTCTTGCAGTCATCCTCCTAACTTTCTGATGATTCCCAAATAAAGGGTAAATTTCAAGGTCCCTGATCGCTCAAAGGTGGCTGCAAGTCGTCCTGGAGAAATGCCTTGGAGGACCTTAGGAGGTAAACATTGATAAGTTCTGTCTGGAGGCGTTGAGGAGCTTCTCCATCATGGTATCTTTATTAATGTATCTAAGCAGTAAAATAGCTCCATCATGGGAACTTTATTAATCTCCCTAAGCAGTAGAATAGCTCCATCATGGGAACTTTATTAATCTCCCTAAGCAGTAGAATAGCTCCATCATGGGAACTTTATTAATCTCCCTAAGCAGTAGAATAGCTCCATCATGGGATCTTTATTAATGTATCTAAGCAGTAGAATAGCTCCATCATGGGAACTTTATTAATCTCCCTAAGCAGTAGAATAGCTCCATCATGGGAACTTTATTAATCTTCCTAAGCAGTAGAATAGCTCCATCAGGGGAACTTTATTAATCTTCCTAAGCAGTAGAATAGCTCCATCATGGGAACTTTATTAATGTATCTAAGCAGTAGAATAGCTCCATCATGGGAACTTTATTAATCTCCCTAAGCAGTAGAATAGCTCCATCATGGGAACTTTATTAATCTCCCTAAGCAGTAGAATAGCTCCATCATGGGAACTTTATTAATCTCCCTAAGCAGTAGAATAGCTCCATCATGGGAACTTTATTAATCTCCCTAAGCAGTAGAATAGCTCCATCATGGGAACTTTATTAATCTCCCTAAGCAGTAGAATAGCTCCATCATGGGATCTTTATTAATCTCCCTAAGCAGTAGAATAGCTCCATCATGGGAACTTTATTAATCTCCCTAAGCAGTAGAATAGCTCCATCATGGGAACTTTATTAATCTCCTAAGCAGTAGAATAGCTCCATCATGGGATCTTTATTAATCTCCTAAGCAGTAGAATAGCTCCATCATGGGAACTTTATTAATCTCCCTAAGCAGTAGAATAGCTCCATCATGGGAACTTTATTAATCTCCCTAAGCAGTAGAATAGCTCCATCATGGGATCTTTATTAATCTCCCTAAGCAGTAGAATAGCTCCATCATGGGAACTTTATTAATCTCCCTAAGCAGTAGAATAGCTCCATCATGGGAACTTTATTAATCTCCTAAGCAGTAGAATAGCTCCATCATGGGAACTTTATTAATCTCCCTAAGCAGTAGAATAGCTCCATCATGGGAACTTTATTAATCTCCCTAAGCAGTAGAATAGCTCCATCATGGGTATCTTTATTAATGTATCTAAGCAGTAGAATAGCTCCATCATGGGAACTTTATTAATCTCCCTAAGCAGTAGAATAGCTCCATCATGGGAACTTTATTAATCTCCCTAAGCAGTAGAATAGCTCCATCATGGGAACTTTATTAATCTCCCTAAGCAGTAGAATAGCTCCATCATGGGAACTTTATTAATCTCCCTAAGCAGTAGAATAGCTCCATCATGGGAACTTTATTAATCTCCCTAAGCAGTAGAATAGCTCCATCATGGGAACTTTATTAATCTCCCTAAGCAGTAGAATAGCTCCATCATGGGAACTTTATTAATCTCCCTAAGCAGTAGAATAGCTCCATCATGGGAACTTTATTAATCTCCCTAAGCAGTAGAATAGCTCCATCATGGGAACTTTATTAATCTCCCTAAGCAGTAGAATAGCTCCATCATGGGAACTTTATTAATCTCCCTAAGCAGTAGAATAGCTCCATCATGGGTATCTTTATTAATGTATCTAAGCAGTAGAATAGCTCCATCATGGGAACTTTATTAATCTCCCTAAGCAGTAGAATAGCTCCATCATGGGAACTTTATTAATCTCCCTAAGCAGTAGAATAGCTCCATCATGGGAACTTTATTAATCTCCCTAAGCAGTAGAATAGCTCCATCATGGGAACTTTATTAATCTCCCTAAGCAGTAGAATAGCTCCATCATGGGAACTTTATTAATCTCCCTAAGCAGTAGAATAGCTCCATCATGGGAACTTTATTAATCTCCCTAAGCAGTAGAATAGCTCCATCATGGGAACTTTATTAATCTCCCTAAGCAGTAGAATAGCTCCATCAGGGTATCTTTATTAATGTATCTAAGCAGTAGAATAGCTCCATCAAGGGAACTTTATTAATCTCCCTAAGCAGTAGAATAGCTCCATCATGGGAACTTTATTAATCTCCCTAAGCAGTAGAATAGCTCCATCAGGGTATCTTTATTAATCTCCCTAAGCAGTAGAATAGCTCCATCATGGGAACTTTATTAATCTCCCTAAGCAGTAGAATAGCTCCATCATGGGAACTTTATTAATCTCCCTAAGCAGTAGAATAGCTCCATCATGGGAACTTTATTAATCTCCCTAAGCAGTAGAATAGCTCCATCATGGGAACTTTATTAATCTCCCTAAGCAGTAGAATAGCTCCATCATGGGAACTTTATTAATCTCCCTAAGCAGTAGAATAGCTCCATCATGGGAACTTTATTAATGTATCTAAGCAGTAGAATAGCTCCATCAAGGGAACTTTATTAATCTCCCTAAGCAGTAGAATAGCTCCATCATGGGAACTTTATTAATCTCCCTAAGCAGTAGAATAGCTCCATCATGGGAACTTTATTAATCTCCCTAAGCAGTAGAATAGCTCCATCATGGGAACTTTATTAATCTCCCTAAGCAGTAGAATAGCTCCATCATGGGAACTTTATTAATCTCCCTAAGCAGTAGAATAGCTCCATCATGGGAACTTTATTAATCTCCCTAAGCAGTAGAATAGCTCCATCATGGGAACTTTATTAATCTCCCTAAGCAGTAGAATAGCTCCATCATGGGAACTTTATTAATCTCCCTAAGCAGTAGAATAGCTCCATCATGGGAACTTTATTAATCTCCCTAAGCAGTAGAATAGCTCCATCATGGGAACTTTATTAATCTCCCTAAGCAGTAGAATAGCTCCATCATGGGAACTTTATTAATCTCCCTAAGCAGTAGAATAGCTCCATCAGGGTATCTTTATTAATGTATCTAAGCAGTAGAATAGCTCCATCATGGGAACTTTATTAATCTCCCTAAGCAGTAGAATAGCTCCATCATGGGAACTTTATTAATCTCCCTAAGCAGTAGAATAGCTCCATCATGGGAACTTTATTAATCTCCCTAAGCAGTAGAATAGCTCCATCATGGGAACTTTATTAATCTCCCTAAGCAGTAGAATAGCTCCATCATGGGAACTTTATTAATCTCCCTAAGCAGTAGAATAGCTCCATCATGGGAACTTTATTAATCTCCCTAAGCAGTAGAATAGCTCCATCAGGGTATCTTTATTATGTATCTAAGCAGTAGAATAGCTCCATCAAGGAACTTTATTAATCTCCCTAAGCAGTAGAATAGCTCCATCATGGGAACTTTATTAATCTCCCTAAGCAGTAGAATAGCTCCATCAGGGTATCTTTATTAATCTCCCTAAGCAGTAGAATAGCTCCATCATGGGAACTTTATTAATCTCCCTAAGCAGTAGAATAGCTCCATCATGGGAACTTTATTAATCTCCCTAAGCAGTAGAATAGCTCCATCATGGGAACTTTATTAATCTCCCTAAGCAGTAGAATAGCTCCATCATGGGAACTTTATTAATCTCCCTAAGCAGTAGAATAGCTCCATCATGGGAACTTTATTAATCTCCCTAAGCAGTAGAATAGCTCCATCATGGGAACTTTATTAATGTATCTAAGCAGTAGAATAGCTCCATCAAGGGAACTTTATTAATCTCCCTAAGCAGTAGAATAGCTCCATCATGGGAACTTTATTAATCTCCCTAAGCAGTAGAATAGCTCCATCATGGGAACTTTATTAATCTCCCTAAGCAGTAGAATAGCTCCATCATGGGAACTTTATTAATCTCCCTAAGCAGTAGAATAGCTCCATCAAGGGAACTTTATTAATCTCCCTAAGCAGTAGAATAGCTCCATCATGGGAACTTTATTAATCTCCCTAAGCAGTAGAATAGCTCCATCATGGGAACTTTATTAATCTCCCTAAGCAGTAGAATAGCTCCATCATGGGAACTTTATTAATCTCCCTAAGCAGTAGAATAGCTCCATCAGGGTATCTTTATTAATCTCCCTAAGCAGTAGAATAGCTCCATCATGGGAACTTTATTAATCTCCCTAAGCAGTAGAATAGCTCCATCATGGGAACTTTATTAATCTCCCTAAGCAGTAGAATAGCTCCATCATGGGAACTTTATTAATCTCCCTAAGCAGTAGAATAGCTCCATCATGGGAACTTTATTAATCTCCCTAAGCAGTAGAATAGCTCCATCATGGGAACTTTATTAATCTCCCTAAGCAGTAGAATAGCTCCATCATGGGAACTTTATTAATGTATCTAAGCAGTAGAATAGCTCCATCAAGGGAACTTTATTAATCTCCCTAAGCAGTAGAATAGCTCCATCATGGGAACTTTATTAATCTCCCTAAGCAGTAGAATAGCTCCATCATGGGAACTTTATTAATCTCCCTAAGCAGTAGAATAGCTCCATCATGGGAACTTTATTAATCTCCCTAAGCAGTAGAATAGCTCCATCAAGGGAACTTTATTAATCTCCCTAAGCAGTAGAATAGCTCCATCATGGGAACTTTATTAATCTCCCTAAGCAGTAGAATAGCTCCATCATGGGAACTTTATTAATCTCCCTAAGCAGTAGAATAGCTCCATCATGGGATCTTTATTAATGTATCTAAGCAGTAGAATAGCTCCATCATGGGAACTTTATTAATCTCCCTAAGCAGTAGAATAGCTCCATCAGGGTATCTTTATTAATCTCCCTAAGCAGTAGAATAGCTCCATCAAGGGAACTTTATTAATGTATCTAAGCAGTAGAATAGCTCCATCATGGGAACTTTATTAATCTCCCTAAGCAGTAGAATAGCTCCATCAAGGGAACTTTATTAATCTCCCTAAGCAGTAGAATAGCTCCATCAAGGGAACTTTATTAATCTCCCTAAGCAGTAGAATAGCTCCATCATGGGAACTTTATTAATCTCCCTAAGCAGTAGAATAGCTCCATCATGAGAACTTTATTAATCTCCCTAAGCAGTAGAATAGCTCCATCATGGGATCTTTATTAATGTATCTAAGCAGTAGAATAGCTCCATCATGGGAACTTTATTAATCTCCCTAAGCAGTAGAATAGCTCCATCAGGGTATCTTTATTAATCTCCCTAAGCAGTAGAATAGCTCCATCAAGGGAACTTTATTAATGTATCTAAGCAGTAGAATAGCTCCATCATGGGAACTTTATTAATCTCCCTAAGCAGTAGAATAGCTCCATCAAGGGAACTTTATTAATCTCCCTAAGCAGTAGAATAGCTCCATCATGGGATCTTTATTAATGTATCTAAGCAGTAGAATAGCTCCATCATGGGAACTTTATTAATCTTCCTAAGCAGTAGAATAGCTCCATCATGGGAACTTTATTAATGTATCTAAGCAGTAGAATAGCTCCATCATGGGAACTTTATTAATCTCCCTAAGCAGTAGAATAGCTCCATCATGGGAACTTTATTAATCTCCCTAAGCAGTAGAATAGCTCCATCATGGGAACTTTATTAATCTCCCTAAGCAGTAGAATAGCTCCATCATGGGAACTTTATTAATCTCCCTAAGCAGTAGAATAGCTCCATCATGGGAACTTTATTAATCTCCCTAAGCAGTAGAATAGCTCCATCATGGGATCTTTATTAATGTATCTAAGCAGTAGAATAGCTCCATCATGGGAACTTTATTAATCTCCCTAAGCAGTAGAATAGCTCCATCATGGGTATCTTTATTAATCTCCCTAAGCAGTAGAATAGCTCCATCAAGGGAACTTTATTAATGTATCTAAGCAGTAGAATAGCTCCATCATGGGAACTTTATTAATCTCCCTAAGCAGTAGAATAGCTCCATCAAGGGAACTTTATTAATCTCCCTAAGCAGTAGAATAGCTCCATCATGGGATCTTTATTAATGTATCTAAGCAGTAGAATAGCTCCATCATGGGAACTTTATTAATCTTCCTAAGCAGTAGAATAGCTCCATCATGGGAACTTTATTAATGTATCTAAGCAGTAGAATAGCTCCATCATGGGAACTTTATTAATCTCCCTAAGCAGTAGAATAGCTCCATCATGGGAACTTTATTAATCTCCCTAAGCAGTAGAATAGCTCCATCATGGGAACTTTATTAATCTCCCTAAGCAGTAGAATAGCTCCATCATGGGAACTTTATTAATGTATCTAAGCAGTAGAATAGCTCCATCATGGGAACTTTATTAATCTCCCTAAGCAGTAGAATAGCTCCATCATGGGAACTTTATTAATCTCCCTAAGCAGTAGAATAGCTCCATCATGGGAACTTTATTAATCTCCCTAAGCAGTAGAATAGCTCCATCATGGGATCTTTATTAATGTATCTAAGCAGTAGAATAGCTCCATCATGGGAACTTTATTAATCTCCCTAAGCAGTAGAATAGCTCCATCATGGGAACTTTATTAATCTCCCTAAGCAGTAGAATAGCTCCATCATGGGAACTTTATTAATCTCCCTAAGCAGTAGAATAGCTCCATCATGGGATCTTTATTAATGTACCTAAGCAGTAGAATAGCTCCATCATGGGAACTTTATTAATCTTCCTAAGCAGTAGAATAGCTCCATCATGGGAACTTTATTAATGTATCTAAGCAGTAGAATAGCTCCATCATGGGAACTTTATTAATCTCCCTAAGCAGTAGAATAGCTCCATCATGGGAACTTTATTAATCTCCCTAAGCAGTAGAATAGCTCCATCATGGGATCTTTATTAATGTATCTAAGCAGTAGAATAGCTCCATCATGGGAACTTTATTAATCTCCCTAAGCAGTAGAATAGCTCCATCATGGGAACTTTATTAATGTATCTAAGCAGTAGAATAGCTCCATCATGGGAACTTTATTAATCTCCCTAAGCAGTAGAATAGCTCCATCATGGGAACTTTATTAATCTCCCTAAGCAGTAGAATAGCTCCATCATGGGAACTTTATTAATCTCCCTAAGCAGTAGAATAGCTCCATCATGGGAACTTTATTAATCTCCCTAAGCAGTAGAATAGCTCCATCATGGGAACTTTATTAATCTCCCTAAGCAGTAGAATAGCTCCATCATGGGAACTTTATTAATCTCCCTAAGCAGTAGAATAGCTCCATCATGGGAACTTTATTAATCTCCCTAAGCAGTAGAATAGCTCCATCATGGGAACTTTATTAATCTCCCTAAGCAGTAGAATAGCTCCATCATGGGATCTTTATTAATGTATCTAAGCAGTAGAATAGCTCCATCATGGGAACTTTATTAATCTCCCTAAGCAGTAGAATAGCTCCATCATGGGAACTTTATTAATCTCCCTAAGCAGTAGAATAGCTCCATCATGGGAACTTTATTAATCTCCCTAAGCAGTAGAATAGCTCCATCATGGGATCTTTATTAATGTATCTAAGCAGTAGAATAGCTCCATCATGGGAACTTTATTAATCTCCCTAAGCAGTAGAATAGCTCCATCATGGGAACTTTATTAATCTCCCTAAGCAGTAGAATAGCTCCATCATGGGAACTTTATTAATCTCCCTAAGCAGTAGAATAGCTCCATCATGGGAACTTTATTAATCTCCCTAAGCAGTAGAATAGCTCCATCATGGGATCTTTATTAATGTATCTAAGCAGTAGAATAGCTCCATCATGGGAACTTTATTAATCTTCCTAAGCAGTAGAATAGCTCCATCATGGGAACTTTATTAATGTATCTAAGCAGTAGAATAGCTCCATCATGGGAACTTTATTAATCTCCCTAAGCAGTAGAATAGCTCCATCATGGGAACTTTATTAATCTCCCTAAGCAGTAGAATAGCTCCATCATGGGAACTTTATTAATGTATCTAAGCAGTAGAATAGCTCCATCATGGGAACTTTATTAATCTCTCTAAGCAGTAGAATAGCTCCATCATGGGAACTTTATTAATCTCCCTAAGCAGTAGAATAGCTCCATCATGGGAATCTTTATTAATCTCCCTAAGCAGTAGAATAGCTCCATCATGGGAACTTTATTAATGTATCTAAGCAGTAGAATAGCTCCATCATGGGAACTTTATTAATCTCCCTAAGCAGTAGAATAGCTCCATCATGGGAACTTTATTAATCTCCCTAAGCAGTAGAATAGCTCCATCATGGGAACTTTATTAATCTCCCTAAGCAGTAGAATAGCTCCATCATGGGAACTTTATTAATCTCCCTAAGCAGTAGAATAGCTCCATCATGGGAACTTTATTAATCTTCCTAAGCAGTAGAATAGCTCCATCATGGGAACTTTATTAATGTATCTAAGCAGTAGAATAGCTCCATCATGGGAACTTTATTAATCTCCCTAAGCAGTAGAATAGCTCCATCATGGGAACTTTATTAATCTCCCTAAGCAGTAGAATAGCTCCATCATGGGAACTTTATTAATGTATCTAAGCAGTAGAATAGCTCCATCATGGGAACTTTATTAATCTCCCTAAGCAGTAGAATAGCTCCATCATGGGAACTTTATTAATCTCCCTAAGCAGTAGAATAGCTCCATCATGGGAACTTTATTAATCTCCCTAAGCAGTAGAATAGCTCCATCATGGGAACTTTATTAATCTCCCTAAGCAGTAGAATAGCTCCATCATGGGAATCTTTATTAATGTATCTAAGCAGTAGAATAGCTCCATCATGGGAACTTTATTAATCTCCCTAAGCAGTAGAATAGCTCCATCATGGGAACTTTATTAATCTCCCTAAGCAGTAGAATAGCTCCATCATGGGATCTTTATTAATGTATCTAAGCAGTAGAATAGCTCCATCATGGGAACTTTATTAATCTCCCTAAGCAGTAGAATAGCTCCATCATGGGAACTTTATTAATCTCCCTAAGCAGTAGAATAGCTCCATCATGGGAACTTTATTAATCTTCCTAAGCAGTAGAATAGCTCCATCATGGGAACTTTATTAATGTATCTAAGCAGTAGAATAGCTCCATCATGGGAACTTTATTAATCTCCCTAAGCAGTAGAATAGCTCCATCATGGGAATCTTTATTAATCTCCCTAAGCAGTAGAATAGCTCCATCATGGGAACTTTATTAATGTATCTAAGCAGTAGAATAGCTCCATCATGGGAACTTTATTAATCTCCCTAAGCAGTAGAATAGCTCCATCATGGGAACTTTATTAATCTCCCTAAGCAGTAGAATAGCTCCATCATGGGAACTTTATTAATCTCCCTAAGCAGTAGAATAGCTCCATCATGGGAACTTTATTAATCTCCCTAAGCAGTAGAATAGCTCCATCATGGGAACTTTATTAATCTCCCTAAGCAGTAGAATAGCTCCATCATGGGAACTTTATTAATCTCCCTAAGCAGTAGAATAGCTCCATCATGGGAACTTTATTAATCTCCCTAAGCAGTAGAATAGCTCCATCATGGGAACTTTATTAATCTCCCTAAGCAGTAGAATAGCTCCATCATGGGAACTTTATTAATCTCCCTAAGCAGTAGAATAGCTCCATCATGGGAACTTTATTAATCTCCCTAAGCAGTAGAATAGCTCCATCAGGGTATCTTTATTAATGTATCTAAGCAGTAGAATAGCTCCATCATGGGAACTTTATTAATCTCCCTAAGCAGTAGAATAGCTCCATCATGGGAACTTTATTAATCTCCCTAAGCAGTAGAATAGCTCCATCATGGGTATCTTTATTAATCTCCCTAAGCAGTAGAATAGCTCCATCATGGGAACTTTATTAATCTATCTAAGCAGTAGAATAGCTCCATCATGGGAACTTTATTAATCTCCCTAAGCAGTAGAATAGCTCCATCATGGGAACTTTATTAATCTCCCTAAGCAGTAGAATAGCTCCATCATGGGAACTTTATTAATCTCCCTAAGCAGTAGAATAGCTCCATCATGGGATCTTTATTAATGTATCTAAGCAGTAGAATAGCTCCATCATGGGAACTTTATTAATCTCCCTAAGCAGTAGAATAGCTCCATCATGGGAACTTTATTAATCTCCCTAAGCAGTAGAATAGCTCCATCATGGGAATCTTTATTAATCTCCCTAAGCAGTAGAATAGCTCCATCATGGGAACTTTATTAATCTCCCTAAGCAGTAGAATAGCTCCATCATGGGATCTTTATTAATGTATCTAAGCAGTAGAATAGCTCCATCATGGGAACTTTATTAATCTCCCTAAGCAGTAGAATAGCTCCATCATGGGAACTTTATTAATCTCCCTAAGCAGTAGAATAGCTCCATCATGGGAACTTTATTAATCTCCCTAAGCAGTAGAATAGCTCCATCATGGGAACTTTATTAATCTCCCTAAGCAGTAGAATAGCTCCATCATGGGAACTTTATTAATCTCCCTAAGCAGTAGAATAGCTCCATCATGGGAACTTTATTAATCTCCCTAAGCAGTAGAATAGCTCCATCATGGGAACTTTATTAATCTCCCTAAGCAGTAGAATAGCTCCATCATGGGAACTTTATTAATCTCCCTAAGCAGTAGAATAGCTCCATCATGGGATCTTTATTAATGTATCTAAGCAGTAGAATAGCTCCATCATGGGAACTTTATTAATCTTCCTAAGCAGTAGAATAGCTCCATCAGGGGAACTTTATTAATCTTCCTAAGCAGTAGAATAGCTCCATCATGGGAACTTTATTAATCTCCCTAAGCAGTAGAATAGCTCCATCATGGGAACTTTATTAATCTCCCTAAGCAGTAGAATAGCTCCATCATGGGATCTTTATTAATGTATCTAAGCAGTAGAATAGCTCCATCATGGGAACTTTATTAATCTTCCTAAGCAGTAGAATAGCTCCATCATGGGAACTTTATTAATCTCCCTAAGCAGTAGAATAGCTCCATCATGGGAACTTTATTAATCTCCCTAAGCAGTAGAATAGCTCCATCATGGGATCTTTATTAATGTATCTAAGCAGTAGAATAGCTCCATCATGGGAACTTTATTAATCTTCCTAAGCAGTAGAATAGCTCCATCAGGGGAACTTTATTAATCTTCCTAAGCAGTAGAATAGCTCCATCATGGGAACTTTATTAATCTCCCTAAGCAGTAGAATAGCTCCATCATGGGAACTTTATTAATCTCCCTAAGCAGTAGAATAGCTCCATCATGGGATCTTTATTAATGTATCTAAGCAGTAGAATAGCTCCATCATGGGAACTTTATTAATCTTCCTAAGCAGTAGAATAGCTCCATCATGGGAACTTTATTAATCTTCCTAAGCAGTAGAATAGCTCCATCATGGGAACTTTATTAATCTCCCTAAGCAGTAGAATAGCTCCATCATGGGAACTTTATTAATCTCCCTAAGCAGTAGAATAGCTCCATCATGGGAACTTTATTAATCTCCCTAAGCAGTAGAATAGCTCCATCATGGGAACTTTATTAATCTCCCTAAGCAGTAGAATAGCTCCATCATGGGAACTTTATTAATCTCCCTAAGCAGTAGAATAGCTCCATCATGGGAACTTTATTAATCTCCCTAAGCAGTAGAATAGCTCCATCATGGGAACTTTATTAATCTCCCTAAGCAGTAGAATAGCTCCATCATGGGATCTTTATTAATGTATCTAAGCAGTAGAATAGCTCCATCATGGGAACTTTATTAATCTTCCTAAGCAGTAGAATAGCTCCATCATGGGAACTTTATTAATCTTCCTAAGCAGTAGAATAGCTCCATCATGGGAACTTTATTAATCTCCCTAAGCAGTAGAATAGCTCCATCATGGGAACTTTATTAATCTCCCTAAGCAGTAGAATAGCTCCATCATGGGATCTTTATTAATGTATCTAAGCAGTAGAATAGCTCCATCATGGGAACTTTATTAATCTTCCTAAGCAGTAGAATAGCTCCATCAGGGGAACTTTATTAATCTTCCTAAGCAGTAGAATAGCTCCATCATGGGAACTTTATTAATCTCCCTAAGCAGTAGAATAGCTCCATCATGGGAACTTTATTAATCTCCCTAAGCAGTAGAATAGCTCCATCATGGGAACTTTATTAATCTCCCTAAGCAGTAGAATAGCTCCATCATGGGAACTTTATTAATCTCCCTAAGCAGTAGAATAGCTCCATCATGGGAACTTTATTAATCTCCCTAAGCAGTAGAATAGCTCCATCATGGGAACTTTATTAATCTCCCTAAGCAGTAGAATAGCTCCATCATGGGAACTTTATTAATCTCCCTAAGCAGTAGAATAGCTCCATCATGGGAACTTTATTAATCTCCCTAAGCAGTAGAATAGCTCCATCATGGGAACTTTATTAATCTCCCTAAGCAGTAGAATAGCTCCATCATGGGAACTTTATTAATCTCCCTAAGCAGTAGAATAGCTCCATCATGGGAACTTTATTAATCTCCCTAAGCAGTAGAATAGCTCCATCATGGGAACTTTATTAATCTCCCTAAGCAGTAGAATAGCTCCATCATGGGAACTTTATTAATCTCCCTAAGCAGTAGAATAGCTCCATCATGGGTAACTTTATTAATCTCCCTAAGCAGTAGAATAGCTCCATCATGGGAACTTTATTAATCTCTCTAAGCAGTAGAATAGCTCCATCATGGGAACTTTATTAATCTCCCTAAGCAGTAGAATAGCTCCATCATGGGAACTTTATTAATCTCCCTAAGCAGTAGAATAGCTCCATCATGGGAACTTTATTAATCTCCCTAAGCAGTAGAATAGCTCCATCATGGGATCTTTATTAATGTATCTAAGCAGTAGAATAGCTCCATCATGGGAACTTTATTAATCTCCCTAAGCAGTAGAATAGCTCCATCAGGGTATCTTTATTAATCTCCCTAAGCAGTAGAATAGCTCCATCATGGGAACTTTATTAATCTCCCTAAGCAGTAGAATAGCTCCATCATGGGAACTTTATTAATCTCCCTAAGCAGTAGAATAGCTCCATCATGGGAACTTTATTAATCTCCCTAAGCAGTAGAATAGCTCCATCATGGGAACTTTATTAATCTCCCTAAGCAGTAGAATAGCTCCATCATGGGATCTTTATTAATGTATCTAAGCAGTAGAATAGCTCCATCATGGGAACTTTATTAATCTTCCTAAGCAGTAGAATAGCTCCATCAGGGGAACTTTATTAATCTTCCTAAGCAGTAGAATAGCTCCATCATGGGAACTTTATTAATCTCCCTAAGCAGTAGAATAGCTCCATCATGGGAACTTTATTAATCTCCCTAAGCAGTAGAATAGCTCCATCATGGGATCTTTATTAATGTATCTAAGCAGTAGAATAGCTCCATCATGGGAACTTTATTAATCTTCCTAAGCAGTAGAATAGCTCCATCAGGGGAACTTTATTAATCTTCCTAAGCAGTAGAATAGCTCCATCATGGGAACTTTATTAATCTCCCTAAGCAGTAGAATAGCTCCATCATGGGAACTTTATTAATCTCCCTAAGCAGTAGAATAGCTCCATCATGGGAACTTTATTAATCTCCCTAAGCAGTAGAATAGCTCCATCATGGGAACTTTATTAATCTCCCTAAGCAGTAGAATAGCTCCATCATGGGAACTTTATTAATCTCCCTAAGCAGTAGAATAGCTCCATCATGGGAACTTTATTAATCTCCCTAAGCAGTAGAATAGCTCCATCATGGGAACTTTATTAATCTCCCTAAGCAGTAGAATAGCTCCATCATGGGAACTTTATTAATCTCCCTAAGCAGTAGAATAGCTCCATCATGGGAACTTTATTAATCTCCCTAAGCAGTAGAATAGCTCCATCATGGGAACTTTATTAATCTCCCTAAGCAGTAGAATAGCTCCATCATGGGAACTTTATTAATCTCCCTAAGCAGTAGAATAGCTCCATCATGGGAACTTTATTAATCTCCCTAAGCAGTAGAATAGCTCCATCATGGGAACTTTATTAATCTCCCTAAGCAGTAGAATAGCTCCATCATGGGAACTTTATTAATCTCCCTAAGCAGTAGAATAGCTCCATCAGGGTATCTTTATTAATCTCCCTAAGCAGTAGAATAGCTCCATCAAGGGAACTTTATTAATGTATCTAAGCAGTAGAATAGCTCCATCATGGGAACTTTATTAATCTCCCTAAGCAGTAGAATAGCTCCATCATGGGAACTTTATTAATCTCCCTAAGCAGTAGAATAGCTCCATCATGGGAACTTTATTAATCTCCCTAAGCAGTAGAATAGCTCCATCATGGGATCTTTATTAATGTATCTAAGCAGTAGAATAGCTCCATCATGGGAACTTTATTAATCTCCCTAAGCAGTAGAATAGCTCCATCAGGGTATCTTTATTAATCTCCCTAAGCAGTAGAATAGCTCCATCATGGGAACTTTATTAATCTCCCTAAGCAGTAGAATAGCTCCATCATGGGATCTTTATTAATGTATCTAAGCAGTAGAATAGCTCCATCATGGGAACTTTATTAATCTCCCTAAGCAGTAGAATAGCTCCATCAGGGTATCTTTATTAATCTCCCTAAGCAGTAGAATAGCTCCATCATGGGAACTTTATTAATCTCCCTAAGCAGTAGAATAGCTCCATCATGGGATCTTTATTAATGTATCTAAGCAGTAGAATAGCTCCATCATGGGAACTTTATTAATCTCCCTAAGCAGTAGAATAGCTCCATCATGGGAACTTTATTAATCTCCCTAAGCAGTAGAATAGCTCCATCATGGGAACTTTATTAATCTCCCTAAGCAGTAGAATAGCTCCATCAGGGTATCTTTATTAATCTCCCTAAGCAGTAGAATAGCTCCATCAAGGGAACTTTATTAATGTATCTAAGCAGTAGAATAGCTCCATCATGGGAACTTTATTAATCTCCCTAAGCAGTAGAATAGCTCCATCATGGGAACTTTATTAATCTCCCTAAGCAGTAGAATAGCTCCATCATGGGAACTTTATTAATCTCCCTAAGCAGTAGAATAGCTCCATCATGGGATCTTTATTAATGTATCTAAGCAGTAGAATAGCTCCATCATGGGAACTTTATTAATCTCCCTAAGCAGTAGAATAGCTCCATCAGGGTATCTTTATTAATCTCCCTAAGCAGTAGAATAGCTCCATCATGGGAACTTTATTAATCTCCCTAAGCAGTAGAATAGCTCCATCATGGGATCTTTATTAATGTATCTAAGCAGTAGAATAGCTCCATCATGGGAACTTTATTAATCTCCCTAAGCAGTAGAATAGCTCCATCATGGGAACTTTATTAATCTCCCTAAGCAGTAGAATAGCTCCATCATGGGATCTTTATTAATGTATCTAAGCAGTAGAATAGCTCCATCATGGGAACTTTATTAATCTTCCTAAGCAGTAGAATAGCTCCATCATGGGAACTTTATTAATGTATCTAAGCAGTAGAATAGCTCCATCATGGGAACTTTATTAATCTCCCTAAGCAGTAGAATAGCTCCATCATGGGAACTTTATTAATCTTCCTAAGCAGTAGAATAGCTCCATCATGGGAACTTTATTAATGTATCTAAGCAGTAGAATAGCTCCATCATGGGAACTTTATTAATCTCCCTAAGCAGTAGAATAGCTCCATCATGGGAACTTTATTAATCTCCCTAAGCAGTAGAATAGCTCCATCAAGGGAACTTTATTAATGTATCTAAGCAGTAGAATAGCTCCATCATGGGAACTTTATTAATCTCCCTAAGCAGTAGAATAGCTCCATCATGGGAACTTTATTAATCTCCCTAAGCAGTAGAATAGCTCCATCATGGGAACTTTATTAATCTCCCTAAGCAGTAGAATAGCTCCATCATGGGATCTTTATTAATGTATCTAAGCAGTAGAATAGCTCCATCATGGGAACTTTATTAATCTCCCTAAGCAGTAGAATAGCTCCATCAGGGTATCTTTATTAATCTCCCTAAGCAGTAGAATAGCTCCATCATGGGAACTTTATTAATGTATCTAAGCAGTAGAATAGCTCCATCATGGGAACTTTATTAATCTCCTAAGCAGTAGAATAGCTCCATCATGGGAACTTTATTAATCTTCCTAAGCAGTAGAATAGCTCCATCATGGGAACTTTATTAATGTATCTAAGCAGTAGAATAGCTCCATCATGGGAACTTTATTAATCTCCCTAAGCAGTAGAATAGCTCCATCATGGGAACTTTATTAATCTCCCTAAGCAGTAGAATAGCTCCATCAAGGGAACTTTATTAATGTATCTAAGCAGTAGAATAGCTCCATCATGGGAACTTTATTAATCTCCCTAAGCAGTAGAATAGCTCCATCATGGGAACTTTATTAATCTCCCTAAGCAGTAGAATAGCTCCATCATGGGAACTTTATTAATCTCCCTAAGCAGTAGAATAGCTCCATCATGGGATCTTTATTAATGTATCTAAGCAGTAGAATAGCTCCATCATGGGAACTTTATTAATCTCCCTAAGCAGTAGAATAGCTCCATCAGGGTATCTTTATTAATCTCCCTAAGCAGTAGAATAGCTCCATCATGGGAACTTTATTAATCTCCCTAAGCAGTAGAATAGCTCCATCATGGGAACTTTATTAATCTCCCTAAGCAGTAGAATAGCTCCATCATGGGAACTTTATTAATCTCCCTAAGCAGTAGAATAGCTCCATCATGGGAACTTTATTAATGTATCTAAGCAGTAGAATAGCTCCATCATGGGAACTTTATTAATCTCCCTAAGCAGTAGAATAGCTCCATCATGGGAACTTTATTAATCTCCCTAAGCAGTAGAATAGCTCCATCATGGGAACTTTATTAATCTCCTAAGCAGTAGAATAGCTCCATCATGGGATCTTTATTAATGTATCTAAGCAGTAGAATAGCTCCATCATGGGAACTTTATTAATCTCCCTAAGCAGTAGAATAGCTCCATCATGGGAACTTTATTAATCTCCCTAAGCAGTAGAATAGCTCCATCATGGGATCTTTATTAATGTATCTAAGCAGTAGAATAGCTCCATCATGGGAACTTTATTAATCTCCCTAAGCAGTAGAATAGCTCCATCATGGGAACTTTATTAATCTCCCTAAGCAGTAGAATAGCTCCATGCAAAGGATCTTCCTGAATTTTGCTAAATAGTAGTATATCTACCTCGTGTGGGATCTTCCTTAATGTTCCGAAACAGGACAATATATCCGTACATGGGATCTTCCTTAATGTTCCGAAACATTAGTATAACTCCATCATGGAATCTTCATAAGGGTTCCTAAACAGTATAATATTTCTGTGCATAGGCTCTCCCTTAATGTTTCTAAACGGTTAAATATCTCCAAGCATGGGATCTTCGTTGATTTTCCTAAACAATAAAATATCGCAACAAATTGTATTTTCAATACTGGTTCTAAACATTAAAATATCTCCCTCATGGGATCTTCATTAGAGTTCCTAAACATTAAAATATCTCCCTCATGGGATCTTCATTAGAGTTCCTAAACATTAGAATTTCTCTCCGTATGGAATCTTCATTAATGTTCCTAAACATTAGAATTTCTCTCCGTATGGAATCTTCATTAATGTTCCTAAACATTAGAATTTCTCTCCGTATGGAATCTTCATTAATGTTCCTAAACATTAGAATTTCTCTCCGCATGGGATCTTCCTTAATGTTCCTAAACATTAGAATTTCTCTCCGCATGGGATCTTCCTTAATGTTCCTAAACATTAGAATTTCTCCGCATGGGATCTTACCTAATTTTCTTAAATAGCAGAACATGTCTGAGCATGGGATCTTACCTAATTTTCCTACACATTACAATTTTTCCACATGGGATCTTAATTAAGGGTTCTAAACAGTATAATTTCTCCACATGAGCTCTTAATGCTTCTAAACTGTGGAATATCTCTGCCTACGGGATCTTCCCTAATGTGACTAAATAGTGGAATATTTCTGTGCGCAGGATCTTCAGTAATGCTTCTAAGCACTAGAATATGATCACCCATTGGGATCTTCTTTAATAACTGTAAGTAGTAGAATAACTCCGTGCTTGCGATCTTTGGTTATGATCCCAAACGGTAGAATATCTCCATCATGGAATCTTCATTAATGTTCCTAAACAGCCGAATATATCTGAGCACGGGATCTTCCTTAATGCTGCTAAGCATTAGAACATCTCCATCATGAGATCTTCATTTACGTTCCTAAACAGTAGACTATCCCAGCATATGTAATCTTCATTGATGTTCCTACACAGCAGACTATGTCTCTTAATGTGGCTAAACTTTGGGGGAGGAGGGTGGCGGGGGCGCAGCTCAGCAAACAAAATGGCCGCATAGTCTGAGAGCTCCGCTGGCTGCGGGACGATGCAGACAGCTAAACAACATAAAAACCATCATATGAGTTCGAAGTCCACCTAAGTAGTAACCAAGAAGCATTCAGGAGGCGTATAAAAATGAAAATATAAGAATTCATTCTACCCCTGGGACTTGGCGCTGGAGTGGAGGATTGATGCCGCTAACCTTCCTGGCTGAGGAGGCGCTGCGAGAACTGAGATCTCCTTTGTCCCCTTCAGTCTAACACCTCTCAGCGAGGCTGCATTAGAAATGTGTTTCTGGCAGAAAGTGCGAATAGGCCACGTGTGAAAGGAGAGATCGGAGTGGGTGACTGGGCTGCTGAGTGGAGCAGAACTTGGTGAGCCAAACCCATAAAGGGCAACAAACAATGGGTATGCGTTGTGCGATAGCTGACATTGCGTGCGATAGCTGACATTGCGTGCAGACCCTGTGTACCCAACCCTTCGTCGGAAACACTTTAGGGTTCCCGCAGCCAAGTTGGATTTGGAGGCCCCAAACAACATTATCTGGAAGGCTATTGAGATTCCAGCCGTAATCAAAGCGTGAGACTATACATGAGCCCTACCTGGTGATCTCTAGGCAAGTCAGCCTATTTTACACTTATAACACCCCATGAGACTGGAAATGCGAGCATAAAAGGGGAATCCTTTCATAATATAGTCTCTTAAATCTGCCTGAAGAGCTTTGAGAAGGCAAACACGGAGTTTGTGTGGAGCCTGAGACCCGCGGCTCCCGCTAACAAACAATTAAGCTGTACTAACTATGGTAGGGGCATACCATGATTAGGACTTCTCGTGCCTGTGTCCCACTCCCCCCTGGAAATAGGGGTGTAGTGGGTACATAGCGGCAGGTGGTGACGGAGCCTTTAGAACTGTCCAGCTGACAGTAAGCTACATTAAGGGCTTTGATCTCATGGATAGCAGAACAGCTCAGCTGCTGAAAGGTTAGGCACACTGATATCTTTGACTCTGATTACGCATGTGACCCGCACAGTTCTGCAACCATACCAAGCTACACCCTGCCGATGTGAGGACAACTATAGACTGGAAGCAACCAAAGTTACAAGTGGGGAGCTGCTGAACTGGCAGACAATCAGACACTGACAGCGTTGACACCAGAGATCATCAGGGGAGCGCAGAGGACCCTGATGTGAAAACAGTCTTACACAGTATGCAAGCCTCCTGTCCATCGAAAAAAGGTAGATATGATTAATCTACACATGGATAACATTGCCTCTAATATAGACAGGTTCTTGTCACTGACACAGTTGGTCCACACTGGAAGATTCTCAGCACAGTAATAAAGAAAAGCTACTCTAAATGGACAGGCTTCTCACCCTAACTAAGGACAAAAAAGAAGACCTTGCATCCAGGTCAGGACAGAATAATCTACACATCTTAAGAGTAACAGACTCCTTGGACACTGGCAAGGTGAAAACCTTTGTAGAAAATATATTGATATCTCACTTTGGTGTGGACAACTTCTCCAAACTGTTCATTGTAGAGAGAGTGAACCGATCGAGAGCGCTCTGATGCTGGGGTCTCGGTCTCTGCCGGATGTTCCGGTATGTCCTATTATTACTAGACTTTTAAACTTTTAAGACAAGGATGTAGAGCTCCAACTAGCACATGAGAAAAAAGATTTGCAATACCATGGCTACCAAATATGACTTAATCAAGATTTCACCTTGGCAGCCGAGGAGGCCCGCCGCTCTTTCTTAACTGTCAAAAAGTTATAACAAGAAATAGACATTCCATACACAATGCTTTATTTGAGAATCACTATTTTAGTAGTGGTATTCTTAAAGAGCCAAAAAGAAAAGCTTAAGCTTGCATGTCACACTGAAGGAGGTAACTGTCTTGAACACCCCCACCCCACCACCAAAAACCCCCACCTCCCGCCTGAGGTAGACTCTGAATGACTGTATTGCGATGAACCCCTACATCCCGGCACCGGGGTCTGTCACTCAGCCCTAAAACTGATAATATGCACCCAGATATGTACAAGCTTGTATCTAACCATAACTCTGAGATGCGTAGGTTCCCTGCATCACCGAATACAGAGATGATGATGTGGCGATTGACTCCTAACTGACAGCTCGTCTTTGTCACCCTACGCCACCACATGAACGGAGTGTGGCATTAGTCCGGGCATGGGTCGCTTCTCCAGTGGTACAATCTGAGGGAATACTTACTTAATTTGTTAATAGCGTTTTATTGTTATTAGTTACTCATTTGGGTAATACAGGCGGGAGGGTGGCAGGAGGTGGTGGTGGAGGGTTATTCACCAGCTGGTGTGGGAGGGGTGGATGGGGAAACATTTTATGACTATTATAGGCACATTCATGGTCTTGTTAGACCCATGTAAACACAATATCTTGGTTGATATAATAATAATATCACTTTTGAAGTGCCTGATTACACCCACTGGTGTGGCCCCGCGCTGAGACTGCTCTTACAGACAAAAAGGTAAAGGAAGAGGGAGGGGGCAGAGAGGGCCGAGAGTCATGAAAAAAGAAGATGGTAGGAGCTCAAAGTTGGAAGAGCCAGGTTTTTAGCCTTTTCCGGAAGAGGTTCTCCGAAGGTTCCGCACGGAGAGACAAAGGCAGAGCATTCCAGTTTTTAGCTGCTAGGTAGCTAAAAGAGCGTGCGCCCATTCGTGCCTTTTTGACCTTGGGGAATTTTAACCAGGTAAGTCCCGGTAGATCTGAGGTGCCATTCTGGATTATAAGGGATGAGAAGGTCCCGCAGGTAGAGCAGGCCTTTGTCCTGCAAGGTGCGGTGACAGAAGCACAGGGCCTTAGAGAGAATCCTTTTATTTATAGGTGACCAATGTAAGGACTCAAGGGCTTTCCTAGAGGAAGCTTTCCTGGGTAGATTCAAAACTAAGCGGGCTGCTGCGTTCTGGATACATTGTAACCTATGGAGGCATTTTGTTGCACCTAGATATAGGACATTTCCATAGTCCAATTGAGATGTTACAAGGGCATGGACCAAGGTTTTCCTAGCGGAAGGAGGGAGAATGTCCAAAGTTTTTCTTAGCATTTTCAGGGTTCCAAAACACTTGCCTGCAACTTTCCTGGTGTGAGTCTCGAAGGAAAGGGTAGAGTCCAGCCAGACTCCTAAAATGTTTCACCTCTGTTTTGGGGTTGGGAACAGGGCCTAAAATTGGTGGCCACCAGGCTGAAGACCAGATGGATGGAGATTTCCCTACTACCAGGATCTCGGTTTTGCTGCCATTCAATTTAAGGCAATTGCTTGTCATCCAAAAGGCAAGGTCCTTTAGACAGTCCGCAAACTTGCTGGCTGCCTTCACCGAATTTGGAGACAGGGTGACCACTAGCTGCATGTCATCCGCATATGACACAATGGTAACACCATGTTTTTCCACAATCTCCGCTAAGGTGGAAGACGTAAAAATTGAAAAGAGCGGGGCTCAAAATTGAGCCCTGGGGCACGACCTGAGGTAGAGCAATGTTTTTGGAGGTATGTGGAGGTTGTGTAACTTGAAAACTGCGGCCCTGCAGGTAGGAGGTCATCCAATTAAAAGCAGCTCCGTCCAGTCCACCTAATCTGAGACGGTGAAGAAGTAGTTTATGGGATACCGTGTCGAAAGCTGCACTAAGGTCCAAAAGGACCAGTGCAGTAGTCAGGCCTTCATCCACCCGCATGCGTACAGTCTCTGTAGCAAAGAGCAAAGCAGACTCCGTCGAATACGTTGCTCTAAAACCTGATTGGGAGGGATGGAGTAGATTGTGCTGGTTGATGTGTGCCACCAGTTGAGTGTTTACCACCTTTTCTGCTATTTTCGAGAAATAGGGTAGCAGTGAGACAGGCCGTAGGTTCTCCAGTAGGTTCACATCTGCTGTAGGTTTTTTTTTCAGGGGGAGAACGATTGCTTGCTTCCATGTGTCTGGGACCATCCCTCCTTGAAAGGAGATTTCTAGCAGCTGCTGCACAAAGGGTAGTATTGTATCTAGCCCTGCGCTGATGACTTTTGGCGTGGTTGGATCTGTTGGGGAGCCTGATTTGATACTTAGAGCTGCCTTTTTCAGATCTTCTAAGGAGGGGAGGGAGAATTCTGAGGGGCAGCTTTCCCCCCACTCCGTGATCCGTTCAGTTTGGCAGTCAGTGCCGTTCCGAGCCTCATCAGGGAAGGTGTCATAAATTTTTGATACCTTCGCAGCAAAAAAGTCGGCAATTAGGTTACACGACTCCTTAGAACTGGAGGCCGGCGCCACTGTTCTCTCTAGGGAAGATAGATCTTTGAGAATAGCAAAAAGTTCCCTGGAGGAGTTATCCGCTTGCTCAATCCTATCATTATAGAAGGCGGCACGTGTCTCTTTGATAAGGGAGTGATAGTGCTTTAAGTTTAGCTTATAGGCAGCCTTATTTATATCCGAAAAGTCTGTCCTCCATTTACGCTCTAAGCGTTTACAAGATTTCTTAGCCATCCTCAGGGCTTCGTTAAACCATGGTGCAGACTTAGTGCGTCTGCGAGGAACACTAGAAGTCCATGGCGCAACCACATCAAGTGCTTCCGTAATCCACCTATCAACTACTCTACTCGCCTCATTAATGTCCTTACCTAGGGAGGGTTGGTTTAGCTGTAGAGCCTGAGTGAAACTCTCAGAGTTAAATTTGGACCATCTCCTGTGAGTGGTGTTAGGTACTGCTCTCACTGTAGGGGGCGGTTTGGATAAGAAGATAGAAAAGGCCACAAGGTGGTGGTCGGACCAAGGGACTGCAGTCGGAGGCTCAACAACCAGCTCTAAGCAATTGGAGAAAATAGGGTCTAGTATGTGCCCTAGTTGGTGTGTCGAGTGCGTGGATTTAAGTACTAACTGGAGGCCGGCAAGTTCTTGCTGTAGAAACTGGGCTTCACCACAAGAGTGGTCGTGAAAGTGTAAGTTTAGGTCTCCCAGGATAGTCAGGTTGCTGTGGCGTAGTGCTAGTTGAACCACTAGTTCCACCACTCTTGCAATACGTCCTGAGGCTACTCCAGGCAGTCGATATATCAGAAACCCATTGACTGTGTGGTTATCGGCTGCCTTTAGTGTGAAAGAGGCTGCTTCGCTTTGGTCTATGTCTACTGCATGCATAGTGCAGTTTAAGGATAGTTTGTGGATTATCGCTATGCCCCCTCCACGCTTATTTGTGCGGTCCTGTCTGAGGATACCGTAATCAGGTGGGAGTGCTTGTAATATATCCGGAGCAGAAAACTCGCGCAGCCAAGTTTCTGTAAGAAATAGGGCATCGGGTTGGTTTTCCAAGATGCAGTCGTGAATTTCAATCTTGTGCATATTCAGCGACCTACAGTCAATGAGTAGCAGAATAAGTTTATGCTACCCTTCAGGAGCTGCCTTAGGCACACTTGTTTGGAAGGGGCAGTGCAAGCATCGCAAAGGCATTGTCTCCACGGATAGCGAGTGCCTACATGTGGTTAAGAGTGAAGGCTCTAATGCTCTAAGCAGATCTCTTGAGTACCTTAAGTGCTGCTCTCTATTAAAACACACAGGGGTTCTGGCCCCTTAGCCCCGGCCGGCCGCGGACGGGCCAGATGGGCTTGCCTTTGGCACGCCTTTGGCACGCCCGCTGTGCATCCTCGCTGGCATGGGAGTTATGTAGGCGGGGAGGCTAACCGCTAGACTGCTGACTTCAGGCGGAAGTGAGGAGCAAGCACCCGACCCAGCCCTCCGGCTCAAACGGCTATCATGACACAAATCGCACCACACAGCTGCAGTAGGTGCTGTTTGACCTTGCACTCAGATGAAGCGCAGTTTACATAAAGACATTGAATATACCTTACTTAATGGGAATGTACGAGGCCTAAACAACTCCAGGAAATTGAGACAAGTTCCAGCATATCTGCAAAGACAAACAGCAGATATTGTCGTGTTACAGGAGACACATCTAACACAAGCGAATAATAAGCATCTACTGAAGCAATGGTGAGGCGTTGCTCTTACCATCTCATACTCGGCCTACGCCAGAGGAATAACCATCTTAGTCAAACATGGTACCCCGATCTGTTTGGTACACTCGGAGGAGAACCCAACAGGGAGATTCACTATTACATAAGGCTGATTAGGCGCTATACATGCCACACTAGTTAATTTATGGTCTGAATGTCGACTAATCTGAATTTTTTAATACTTTATGGGGCAAAATCCAAGAGCTAACCCCAGGGTCACCGATATGGGGCAGTGACTTCAATACTATGTTAAATCTGAACATAGACATATCACGTGCCTCAGAAAGTCGACACATTATTTCCAGAAATACTGTAAAAATTAAAGCAACAGATGGAAAACTACCTGATGCACACAACATGTGCATCTGTTACTGAGTGATGAGAACAAAAGCAATCAACAGCAGTTACATGTATAATTCTGAAACTGAGTGAGAAATGTACGATTTTGTTTACCATGCTGATATGGCAAGATAACTGGGATCTTCGTTAATCTTCCTAAACAGGAGAATATCCCAGCGAATGGGATCTTCGTTAAAGTTGCTGTAACCAAAGAATATCTCCATCATGGCATCGTCCTTAATGCTCCTAAACAATAAACTATTTCAATACTTGGGATCTTCGTTAATCTTTCTAAACATTAGAATATCTCCCTCATGGGATCTTCATCAATGTTCGTAAACAGTCGAATATCCCAGCACACGAGATCTTCATTATTGCTGCTAAACATTAGAATGTGTCAACGCTTGGGATCTCCGTTAATGTTCATAATTGAAGAATATCTCCATCATGGTATCTTCGTTAATGTTCCTTAACAGGAGAATATCTCCATTAATGGGATGTTCGTATATCGAAGAATATCTCCATCATTCTATCTTCTTTAATGTTCCAAGCAGTAGAACATCTCTGTGCATGGGATCTTCTTTTAATGTTCCTAAACATTAGAATATCTCCCTCATGGGATCTTCATCAATGTTCCTAAACAGGAGAATATACCAGTGTATGGGATATCTTCATTATTGCTGCTAAACAGTAGAATATGTCCACGCTTGGGATCTTCGTTAATGTTCATATATCGAAAAATATCTAAATCATGGTATCATCATTAATGTTCCTAGCAGTAGAACATCTCTGTGTATGGGAACTTCCTTTAATGTTCCTGAACACTAGAATATCTGCGATCATGGGATCTTTGTTAATGGTTCTAAACATTAGAATATCTCCATCACGGGATCTTCAGTAGAGTTTCTAAACCGTAGAATATCTCTGCTCTTAGGAGCTTCGTTAATGTTCCTAAAATGTTCCTAACATAAGAATTTCTCCACAGTTGATCTTCATTAATGTTCCTAAACCATCTTTTGATGTGTGATGGCATCCTGGCCTTAATGTCTCCAAAGATTGTTACAAGTGTCTCTTGGTGTGTTATTATGGTGAAACGTCTTCTATCTCCACAGATGTGATAGTGTTCACACTCTCAAAGGGCCAGACTTTCTTTTTGCAGTTAATTGTGCGCCTGTTCTGTGTCCGACAGTTTCGGCTGGCATAGAATGTGACGTGTCACTGGTCAGTTCCTCTCTAATGTTGTGCCAGGGTTGCTCCTAGGCCTACAAGGCGCGCATCCACAGTGAGATCTGTGCATAATGTGTGGTCAGTGTACGCCATGTTGGTGACACCGCTGACTTCTTCCTTGATATTTAGGAATACTTGTTAACACTCAATCCAAGTCCACCCGCTGAGTTCCCTGAGGGGCTGCTGAGGATGGCATAGCTTCGGATGTCCTTCGAACAGTAGCTGGCCATTCCTAGAAAGGATCGTACATCATTAACCTGAGTGCGTGCTGGTGTGTCATTGAGTGCTTTGATTTTGTCAGGGTCTGGGTGCGTGTGTTTGTCAGAAAAGATGTGTCCAGAGAATCGGAGTTTAGTTCGGTGAAGTCAACATTTTTTCAGCGTTTCGAGTCAGGTTTGTTTTTCATAAAACTGGACAGACCTTGTGTAAGATTCTTATGTTGATGCTGGAAGTGTTGCTGTTCTGGATCTTGAAGTCCTGTTGCACCTGTCTCTTACTGCTCGTGTGTGGTGGTGAGGCTTGCCATCGCTTCGTTTTGCTTCATTTCTGGGTTTCTCTTGTTTTAGTTCCCTTGCACATTTTCTCGTAATGATTTTCCATGCCACCTTTCAGACACACGTGCCCAATGGCTGGGCACTTGCTTTCATGTGGGTAGTCTTGCCCCCATCTGTAGCATTCCTTTTTCATATCTTGATGGTTTGTCTGGTTTTACCATTGTTTTTGTTGTGATCTTTCACATGTGAGTGCCTTCTGTTAATGGCGCGTGGCTTTTTTGTTTGATTTTGGAGCCAGAACGCTTATTCTCACTTTTCAAGCTTTCCTAACATGATCCTTTATGATTGTGCTACCTCTTGGCCATGGAGTCGCGTCTTCTCATAGATTTGTTCTAGGAGGCTGCGCATCCTCAGTAGATGATCTTTGGTAAGAATTTCACATGGAGTGCGCCTTGTATGCTTTGGTAAATGGCCTGGGTTACAGGCAGTCATTTGATTACCTGCTCAAAGTCTTTGCCTTCAAGGCTCTTTAGCAGGAGTAATATTTGTTTTTCGTCTTTTTCTCCTGATGCTTCGTTGAAGTTGTTAAAATTGTCCTGCCATTCAGCACATTCACAGACCACACAGATTCCCAGAGGTTTTACAAGTTAGTCTGGGGGTCTGAAGCTCGGTGGACATCATTAAGTGTGTCGCCTTTGTATGTCTCTGTTGTATGTTTTTGGTGTTTTTTCATGTTCTATACGCAGTTTAGTCTTGTTTGTATGGCCCTGTTAAGTCTACTGTGTTTTACTGCGGCAGCGTAGGAATCGTGTGTATGTCTGCACTGTGCAATGGCTTAAAGAAATAAAGAATTTGCCATTATCTGATGCTTGCTGGGTCTTCCTTATCGGGCCATCTACCACCACAACAAATGGTGACGAAAGCGAGTCATGGGTGTTGGAGCAGCAATCACCAGACTGATTCAGCTGCTTATAGAGCTGAGCTGCACTCAAAATGACCCATATCCTAGCGGGGTCCTTGGAAACACCTTGTGAGCACAACGATCAGGGAAGACCATATGTGGGTAGCGCAAACAACAGAGTGCGGCAACTGCCCAGTAGCCACCACACAGTGAGCTCATGCAGACATATGACAGAGATATGCTCCAGCCAACATCGCAGCACACCTTGACAAGCGACAAAAGAGAAGACCTTGCCATCGGCAGCTCAGGGACACTCCATAAAGACAACCTGTCCACGAGAGTTCCAAGAACAAAATCTTGTGAGAAGGAGGTGGTTGTTTTCAGGTAGGGTACTCTTACAACCAATACAGGGCGGCCATCTTAGGGTCAGGCCAGCAAAGGGAATGAATACAGTGGCCGAGATGAGTGTGAAAGGCAGATATCAAGGGATTGCACTTAACAAGGAGCATCGCGAAACCAACAAGAGCACAACCTAAGCAAAACAAAACCAAATAACAGGAAGACTGACTCTGCAAGCAGCAGTTCCTGGCAGATTCTGTATTTCGTAATCTGTTAGACTAATTACACATGTACACAATTCTTTTACTGAAGTAGTAATCATTATAAGGCTGAGAGGGCCTGCTGGAATGAAACTAGGACCATTGGATCAAAACACAGATTTTTCTACAGTCGCGATATTGCGTATCGTCCTGCATGAGCGTAGCTTGGGCGACCCCTAAAGTAACCACCTTTTCATTCTGCACGTCACCAGCAGGCCTTTGAATTCTGCCCATGACCCTAGCAGGCCCTTTCATTCTACCTATGTCAACAGCAGGCCTTTACATTCCGTCCATGACCCCAGCAGGCCCTTTCATTCTACCCATGTCAAGAGCAGGCCTTTACATTCCGTCCATGACCCGAGCAGGCCATTTCATTCTACCCATGTCAAGAGCAGGCCTTTACATTCTGTCCATGACCCCAGCAGGCCCTTTCATTCTACCCATGTCAAGAGCAGGCCTTTACATTCTGTCAATGACCCGAGCAGGTCCTTTCATTCTACCCATGTCAAGAGCAGGCCTTTACATTCTGTCCATGACCCTAGCTGGCCCTTTCATTCTACCCATGTCAAGAGCAGGCCTTTACATTCTGTCCATGACCCCAGCAGGCCCCTTCATTCTACCCATGTCAAGAGCAGGCCTTTACATTCTGTCCATGACCCGAGCAGGTCCTTTCATTCTACCCATGTCAAGAGCAGGCCTTTACATTCTGTCCATGACCCGAGCAGGCCCTTTCATTCTACCCATGTCAAGAGCAGGCCTTTACATTCTGTCCATGACCCGAGCAGGTCCTTTCATTCTACCCATGTCAAGAGCAGGCCTTTACATTCTGTCCATGACCCGAGCAGGTCCTTTCATTCTACCCATGTCAAGAGCAGGCCTTTACATTCTGTCCATGACCCGAGCAGGTCCTTTCATTCTACCCATGTCAAGAGCAGGCCTTTACATTCTGTCCATGACCGAGCAGGTCCTTTCATTCTACCCATATCAAGAGCAGGCCTTTACATTCTGCCAAAGTCACCAGCAGACCCTTTTGTTCTGTCCATGTCAACACCAGGCTCCTTCATTCTGCTCATGTCACCAGCAGGCCATTTCATTCTGCCCCTGCCCCCCTACTGGCCCTTTCATTCTGCCCATGTCACCAAGAGATCCTTTCATTCTGCTCATGTCACCAGCAGTTCCTTCCTTTCTGCTCATGCCACCAAGAGATCCCTTCATTCTGCCCATATCACCATCAGGCCCACCAACGTGTGTGTTATCCAAAGATCCCACTAGTTTCAAGCTTTATCCCAATATTGTTTTTACTGTAAGGACTCCTTTATGCCTGCAAAGCTTGGATGATCCCTCAGTAGGTTTGTGCTCTTTGTCCCTTTCACAACCAGCGGGCAGCTTGAAGACCTTTTTGTCCTTCTACGGGTAATAAAAAAGAGTACCCCAGAGTTAGTCGGTATTAGCATCGTAATTACAGGGCCACAAGCTGCAAGACTGTGGAAAAAAGGACCATGTAAAAAAGTTCAGATGTTGAGGGGCTGGGGGTGCCTGTGTGTGCGTGCACGCATTTTGCACTTACACAAGCATGCATTGTCTGTTGGGAAGAAGTGTACATTCGCCATGATGTCTGCTGCTGACGATAGGGGCGGCTGATTTCAAATAAAATTATGCACCTCCCGTGACCCCTGCTAAAACCAGCAGTAGTATCTGGGATGTTGTCAAAACTAAACGGCATTGATTTGTCGCCTTAGAATATTTTGTTGAACAGGCTAGGCCGGCCCTTACCTTGGATGGATGGAGAGGCCGCCTGGGGAGCTGAGTATGTGATGGCTGGAACCCACAGATCCTCCGTTTGCTACTAGACACATTTCCTCCTGACCAGACTGCATGCTCTGCTGAGATCTGACTCTTGCATTCACGGTGGCATGTACAACAATAGTTGATTCTGTTCCCCCTGTACAAGCTCTTCACGTGCCTCAGATAATTACATCTGTCCCCCCTGCACATGTTGTCCATGCTCAAGACAGATTGAGTTCTGTGTCTCCTTAGGAGTAGCTCTACTGTCTATAGCAAAGGTCTATAAGATGTGTAAAATCTCCGAGGTAGCTCTGCTGTCTCAGGTTTCCTCCCTTTGGATGGTGTGGACTGCTGCTGTAGGTCCCTGTGGAATATGCAGGTCATGTGTTTAGTGGATTCAGAGACTCTGCACAGCCTGCTACAAGCAGAGGGTCAGACTCTGTGAAAGGAAGGCCGACTGCATGTAGAAGGGTTTCAGGTAAGGAGGTGTCTGGCGACAAGATTCTCGCCTCTGATGAGAAGGTTGTCCTGGATCCGGCTACGGTGTACACACAGTCTGTCGGCCACTGCTGGTATGCCCACCTCTGATAACATCCCAAGCCTGGATTCTGGACACTCATTGTTGTTGAATGGTGCTGCTTGTTGTACCTTCACAGGCTTAGTTGTAGTACATGAAGGGACACCTTTATGGAGGTAAATGATGCTGCAGGCTGAATGCCTGTCTTACCTGCTGTCTGCTTGTTTTGCCTGTCTTCTTCCACTGACTGCTCCTCAGCTGCCTACAGTTTGGAGATTATGCAGTGAAACCTGATTCTATCATCTCCTGATCCTGTGAGTTCTGTCTCGCCGCCTGCACTGGGCCGGCGTTTGATAGCAGGCAGGGACGTTGCTGACAGGGTGGTGGAAGCCATGTTATGGTCAGGCAGAGTATATAAGAAGTGTGGAAGCGCCAGGTGTTGGAAAACTGCACATGCTTAAATTCTGCAGAACACAGTGTCAAGGAAAGCATATGGAACTGAATTTTACCTCTTCAGTCAAAGAAAGTTGATGAATGTACTGCACAGAACTGAACTTTGTTCACTGCCACAACCTGTGAAAGAAAACTCTGTCTCACATTTTCGGTCGATTCTCAAAGTGTTTATTGATGAACATCAATAGCCTGTGAATCAGAGACCTTTGACATCCTCCATAAAGCAGCAATGGAGTAGGGCTGCCCAATATAAGGCAGAGATCACATCTATAACCTACACACTCACAGTTTTAGTAATTGCCACATGACAACATTCTAACCAATAACTAGCAGCTGCCTGGCTGAACTCAGGATGGTCTTCACAAGCAGCAACAAAATAAACATTTTACCTCCGCAGGCTGGGTTTCAATTTTTTGCACCTTGTGTAAGAGCGCACAATGCATCCAAGGTTCGGAGACGGGCATGTTAGGTAATGTCAAGTTATCATGAGCAAGAAAGCATGGCAGAGGCAAGTTACAGATGCACTAAACAAGCAAACACCTTTAAATTCTTCTGCAGTCCCTCCCGCTTGTGCTTATTATTGCGCCTCCAAAACAGCTCAACGCTCATTAAAAGTAAAACTTCTTCCCCTTCGCCATCATCTCTACTTGCCAATGTCCTATCACCAACATTTTATCTATCTCAGAATTCTGGTCCTTATCATCACATCACTGTTAGAGGGTTAGAGTGCTGGTACGTTAGATGGGAGGCGTCTTTTGCAAGATTTGAGATTGAGGAAATACAAACTTGTGTGAGAATGGAAATCAACAAGAAACTGATGATGTGGATCAAGCCAACTTCCAGTATTTTTATACTCCACCCTCCAAAAATGTTTTGCAACCATGACTAGATCCCACCAGATGAAACTTTATCACTATTACATATGTCTCTGGCCCTCTCATGTCTAGTTAGTATCTGTTTGTAGATCCCTAGAGAAACATCAAGGATATGAAACAACATCCCACTTCATTTTGAGTGCGCCATCAGCCTTAATGAACAGTGTGAAATCCAGGGGCATTCTTTTTGGTGCAATAACAGTTGTTGACTCATCAACTGAGTCGTTATCATTTCAGAGGTGTCAGTGGTCTATTTACCTACCTCCTTCAATACCCTCACAACTTGATGGATCCCGTAGCTGGACAGACCCATCCCACAGCTCGGGATCATGAGGCCGAAGAATTGTGCAGTCTCTGAAATGTCTCTTCTTCTGTCCACGCAAGTTAGGAGGACATGCTACAAAATGTGTGAATGCGGGCACAACATACACAGGATAGTAGGATCCAGATGGGTCTCTGGCCACCCACACATTATCCCAGTTGCTAGAGACGTAGGGGGAAAAGAACACCAAATGGAAGGATAGGCCTTGGGACCTTTTGGGTAAAGACTTAGGTTAAGACTATGAAGGGGGTAGCGGTAATCTGCCCCCTGAAGATACTGTCATTTCCATCTTCCGCTGACACTTGAGGCTAAATGGGAGGCAGTGCCAGTAGTTCTTCATGGGTCAAAGAGAACTTCAGGTCATCAAGAGTAACACAGGTGGAATCATTCTTGCATTCAGGAATAATAAAGTGGCCATGTATGCATAGATCAGCACATTGTATTTCCCAATCAAAATGAATCGAGATCGTTGGCATGCCCCCATCGGACTAAGTGGGTACACTGGATCCCGTCCAGCATGAATAATGATCCACATCTTTTTTGTACAGGTCCAGGACTTGCAGAAAAAGTCTTGTCTTTGTAGATCAGTTGGCTATTTTGAGAATGGGCAGTGGGATTCGTGCAGCTGACTTCTTCCAGCCCACTGCTGGACTGACTGTCGGCTTCCTCCAGCCCACCACACGTCCCCTCCTGACACAGCCACACGATGCACCAACCACACAAACGTACAGTGAGGAGGAGCAGCCAGACCTACTGAGGGATCAGTTCACTGGGAGGCTTCCCTCTGGAGGACTTGCAGGCCTCAGCCATGGGCAGGACGAGGGGCTTCATCCTTGGAGTGCCATGCACAACAACTGGAGCTTATCGATCAACAGGTCCTGTGTGTTTCGGCCCGTGGTCCACTTGCAGTGTGATGTGTGGATCCAGGCAGGAAGATCTCTGCACTTGACAACCATGGTGGTGATGCGCAGGACTTGGAATGGACCGCCCCACTGGGGTTGAAACGATGACCCAGATCCTAAATCTTGATGTGCACCTGTTCGGGGTTGTACAGCTTTGCGTTACTCTGCCCTAGTTAGGCGTTCCATGGGTGTTGCGGTGGGTTTTTCCCACACAACTCCCATGGATCTTGACGCATCCTCAGATTTACAAGAAATGCGCCAAAATCTTACACTTTCCCAGAATTATATTTCTCCCTCTTTCTACGTGCGCTGCATTCTGCGGCGCACATAGAAAAAGGAGTTCACATCCCAGGATTGTTTTTGTGCTGGAAGGTGCCCCTTCCTGAACAAGAACAATCCTGGATGCAACAGAGGCACCTTTGCACCGTAGTGCAAAGGTGTCTACGTTGGCGCTAGGCATCCCATTATGCGCCAGCACAAGGAAAAAGACAGTAATGCGCTGTATTCTTTTAAATATGGCGCATTTCTGCCCTTCCCCTGTCACGCAGCGCAGTGCAGCAAGATGATGAATGAGCCCCTGGGTCCTTACATTTTTTTGTAAACGAAACAAAATGTATTTGTGAGCGAAGAGATGATGGTAAAGTGTTCCGTATAGATGGGGTTTGAACCAAAAGACGACGTCGGCCAATTCTTTCCAATCTGAATCTCAGAATAATTAGGATATTCGATGATGAACAGCGGCGGTCCCAAGCCGGAGCGCACTGGGGGCCCTCATCAGAGAGAGCTTTAAACGCCAAGCAACATATTTTCTATTTGAGGCCCAGATTAACAAACATTTTGCGCTGGTTGTGCATCACAAAAGTGACACAAACCAGCACAAAATGTTACTTTATTTACTTTCCAGCGCAAAACTTGTTTTGTATTGGAAAGTTGCCTGAAAGCAACACAAAACAGCACAAAGACTTGCTTTGCATTACTTCATGTTAAGGGGGTGTTCCGTGCATGGCACATGGGCGTTCCCATGCAACCACCCATGGTTTTTGACGCAAAATCCTATCTACTAACAATAGGAGACAGGGTTTTACCCGTGCCAAAAATAATGCCACTTTGAAGCCGGCCTTAAAAGGAGAAATGTGAAGCAGTAATGTGTGTCCTCCAAGAAGTTCTTATTTGGCTCTTCCCAAAGATGTTCGGGCAATACTGGTATGGAGTATATCAATAAAAGACAAGGTCAATCGCAAAGGAATGTTTTCCCGGTTCCGTGTTTTTATTGTTCTTCCAGACTCACACTGTTATAGCTAACACACGTTTCACCCTATCAAGGCATGCAAGCCTAGGGCTTTTTCAAGGCTGTGTTTTCTACAAGTATATTCATTAGTATAAGTAAGGTATCTGTGGTCACAGAGAAGACAGCATTCTGGAATATAGCTTCTTGGGAAAGCAAAGGAGTAAGGACACAGTAGTAAGGAACTTTTTAAAGAGGTCACGTTTGGTTAGGTCGCTTCACATCCTACCCATTATTCTGAAATACATGTCCTGATTGTAGGCCACAGAATTCGTGGAGAATGGATTGGTAGTTAAGTGCTCGTGCGGTCTCTACATAGGCCCAGTATCAGCAGTAGTAGTACTCCGTACAGCTTTAAACAGAATGATTTTATGCTCGAATGCTGCAATACCTAAAGGTGGAAGTGCATAAAAATGGTCATTGATTGGAGGGCCTTGAGTGTGTCAGGCCTTGAATGAATGTACCTTAAAAGGAGAAATGCTTTTATTTCTCCTAACTTTTCCCACTTTGCATGTGTGCTGCACTGTACAGCACATATCCGAAGTGGGAAAAGTTTAAAAGTTTGTCTAGGAATAGTATTTTGTACTGGAAGGGCACCCTTCCAATACAAAACCTATGCGTCACAGGACACAGACACCTTCACGCTATGGTGCAAACGTGTGTGCGTGGTGCTCGGCAGCCTAATTGTGCACCTGCGTGCGGAAGAGAGCAGGACAGTGCCACATCTCTATAGAGATGATTCTTTCCTGGTCTCTCCCTACCATGCAACGCAGCACAGTAACTTTTGGTGCCGCGCTGCGTTGTGCAAAGGTTTGGTTAATCTGGGCCTAATTCTCTGTTCCAGAGGAAGCCAGTGAAACAGTGGCTTAATGAAACTTGAGGAGGAGGAGGCCCCCTTGCAAGGTACATGGAGCCCCCCCACCCCCCTCCAAGCCAGGAGCTCTCAGGCCAGAGGCCAGCCGCCCATGCACAGGGCCAGAGGGAGCCCCCCTGCACCGCGGGCGCTGCATGGGCTAATGTTACACCCCTGCAGTGAAAGTTCCTTAATAGAGTGGTAACATGGGAATTCCTCTGTAGTCTATAAATCAATCTAGCTGCTTGGTTCTGGATGGTCTACAGTCTATGGAGCAAGGTTTTTGGAAGATTGATATATATAGAATGTGTGTAGTCCGGTCTGGATACGATTAAGACCATTATTACTGTTTCCAAAGCACCTTGAGTAAGAAACATAGCATCTTTTTTATCCTTCTCAACATCCAAAAACACAATGACATTTCTGCTCCGATTTGAGGTTTTACGGGTGATTTGCCGTCTACAATGACTCTAAGGCTTTTTGCTTGGATTTTTATAGTCGGAGCAGTACCCAGCTCTACAGGCCAATACAGCTGTCTCGGAGGCAAGTTTTATTATTTGAAATCACTATTTCGGTTTTGTCTGCGTTGAGTTTCTGTTGATTGTTGGCCATCCATTCCCAGATGAAGCGCGTGATGTTTTGGGCGTTTTCCTGGGAGACTGCCGTGCCGTCCGGCTGAAATAGGATTTGGGAGTCATCAGTGTAGTCATAACCTATAGTCTTTCTCCCTAAATTCCTATATTAGTGACCTAAGATATAGGTTAGAAAGGTGGAGGGGGCAGGGATAACACCTGAGACAGCCCACACTTCACCTCCTACTGTGGAGGATTTGAAAGGCTCATGGTGAACCTTTTGAGTACTATTGTCCAGGAAGGATTTGATCCAATCAAGGGCCGAACCTTGTAATCCAGCGGCTTTCATACACATGGCCAGCAGTTCATGGTCAATCGTGTCGAAAGCTGCTGACAGATCTAACAGGATCAGAGCTGACACACAGTCCTGCATCCCCTGCACAACGCATATCGTCAAGTACAGACAACATGACAGATCCAGTACTGTGTGCTGGCCGAAAGACAAACTGAAGAGGGTCAAGGAAATTGTGTCCAATGTCCTCATCTGCATGGGGTTTACCAGAGCAAGCTAGTGTTCACATTTTCTCATCTTCTGTGTCAGGCCGGGGTAGGTTACAGTTACACAAGCAATCAAGTTCAGATTTTTCTGCAGGGCAACTCCCAAGTTTGAAATGAGGGTCCAATGGCATGTATGCTGTCCTCAGATTGAGCCAAGTGGACATCTGATCCATGCAAGCGCTATGCAGCAGGGGATGTCATCACACTCCCTGCTTAGTGACTCCTTGTGACTGACAACCGTCCCACTGATTGGCCACCAGGCACAAATCTTTGTGTGTTTCCACAGTTCGGAACGAGACAATGTTGACAGGTGACAACAACAACACAACTACGTCGACATGGTAACCGATCACTAAGCTGCCGTCTGTAGCAGTACAGGAGGAGAGTGGTTTGAATATCATCTCCAGACCATGTGCAAAAACGCACTGATGAACAGGCCAGTGATCTGTTGGTTATCCTGATGGGTCATGATGTGAAAGACTTGCTGGTGGCATTTCCATCTTAAAGTATTCTAACATACAAAGGTCTACAGGTGTCACAGTGAACGTTTTCACCACAAGCACAGTATTGATTTTAAGAGGTATACAATCAATACAGCATGTCAGGGCCCTGATGAAACCATGAATGGTTTTGGCAGTCATTCTTGGAAGCTAATGACTCACAGTTTTGTCAATGAGGAGTGATATGCTTATGCCTCACTGAAGGCTGCTGCTCCGGCACTTATTGCATTATGACATACTGAAACCACACCTCTTTAAGAACATTACATCACAGCAGTGCACCTTCACTCTCAGGACCCTCCCATCACTGCTTGATGGTATCTTGCCTTTGATCCTGTACAAGGCTCCACTACCTTCTGGCTATGTCCATGCTGTGCAGATACCACATACATGCATCATAAATTGCTTAAGGAGCTCCTAGAACTTCCTAAAGTCCTCATAAGGCCAGCGCTGACAACAGGGCACAAGCTGACAACATCGACATCACATTGGAAGCGTTGAATGGCCACATGGATGACTACAGTGGGGAAGACCACTCGAAAACACGTCAACGACTGAGAAGTCAAGCTACAGGTGTGGCCTTGTGTTTCCTCATTTAGCGGTGTATCTGGCCATGGAACAGAAATGTCAAAACTGCAGCAAAGAAAATAATTGTGCCAGTGGGTGCAAAGGGCAAATAAAACAATCTCAAAAAAGGTAGATACAAACTAAACTGAAAAACTAACAGAAGATGCGCAAGACATGTGTTGTGTACAGGGCTAGGACTGCAGACCCTCTGCTCAGATCTTTCTCCAGCCCACAGTGTCACAGAACACCGTTAAATGATGGAGGCTGTGAGAAAGAAACTTTCCAGAGAGTTGTCAGGGCCGCTGTACCTTCCTGATGAGAAGGACATAAAGAAAATGCGTTTGCACTGAGGGTGGGTCAACCCACAGCTGTATTGATCCTTGAAAATGGCACCACTTTTGCTATAAGTTGCTCATCAGTGTGTAAATAAATGAAGGTGAGGCTGGCTCTTTCTCCTTCAGATATTTGTGTGTTTCAAAGGGGAGCTCATCATCCAGTTGAAAACCTGCAAATAGTCAGCGTAGTACTTCCATTCAGCAGTATGTTGATTCAAGAAGACGTCTATGTCCTGCATGGGGAGATACATGCATTCTCAGAAATGTGATGGCCATGCACATGGGTTTGCAAGCAACGATTGTCAATGTGTCTTCAAAGCATCCAATCCTTCGGAAAGATTGGGCAAGGCGTAACACATGCAAGTTATCTTACATATCAGTGAATCTGTTAGAGTTCTGGCTCAGGCTTGTCATCGAGCAGCAGTGCACTCCCAGAAACAGTGGAAGAAGAAGAAGCTTGTTGGAACGTCGAGCGCCAGTGCACCTCCAGAAACCACAGAAGAAGCTTGCTGGAGCGTTGATCACCAGTGCATCTCCAGATACCGTGAAAGAAGAAGAAGCTTGCTGGCGTGTCGAGCACCAGTGCACCTCCAGAAACCGTGGAAGAAGAAGAAGAAGAAGAAGCTTGCTGGAGAATCGAGCACCAGTGCACCTCCAGAAACCACAGAAGAAGCTTGCTGGAGCGTTGATCACCAGTGCACCTCCAGATACCGTGAAAGAAGAAGAAGCTTGCTGGAGTGTCGAGCACCAGTGCACCTCCAGATACTGTGAAAGAAGAAGAAGCTTGCTGGAGTGTCGAGCACCAGTGCACCTCCAGATACTGTGAAAGAAGAAGAAGCTTGCTGGAGTGTCGAGCACCAGTGCACCTCCAGATACCGTGGAAGAAGAAGAAGCTTGCTGGAGTGTTGAGCACCAGTGCACCTCCAGAAACCACAGAAAAAGCTTGCTGGAGCGTTGATCACCAGTGCATCTCCAGATACCGTGAAAGAAGAAGAAGCTTGCTGGAGCGTCCAGCACCACTGCACCTCCAGAAACCGTGAAAGAAGAAGAAGCTTGCTGGAGTGACGAACACCAGTGCACCTCCAGAAACAGTGGAAGAAGAAGAAGCCTGCTGGAGCGTCGAGCACCAGTGCACCTCCAGAAACCACAGAAGAAGCTTGCTGGAGCGTTGATCACCAGTGCATCTCCAGATACCGTGGAAGAAGAAGAAGCTTGCTGGAGCGTCGATCACCAGTGCATCTCCAGATACCGTGGAAGAAGAAGAAGCTTGCTGGAGCGTCGAGCACCAGTGCATCTCCAGATACCGTGGAAGAAGAAGAAGCTTGCTGGAGCGTCGGTCACCAGTGCATCTCCAGATACCGTGGAAGAAGAAGAAGCTTGCTGGAGCGTCGATCACCAGTGCATCTCCAGATACCGTGGAAGAAGAAGAAGCTTGCTGGAGCATCGATCACCAGTGCATTTCCAGATACCGTGGAAGAAGAAGAAGCTTGCTGGAGCATCGATCACCAGTGCATTTCCAGATACTGTGGAAGAAGAAGAAGCTTGCTGGAGTGTCGAGCACCAGTGCACCTCCAGAAACCGTGAAAGAAGAAGAAGCTTTCTGGAGCGTCGAGCACCAGTGCACCTCAAGAAACCGTGGAAGAAGAAGAAGCTTGCTGGAGCGTTGAGCACCAGTGCACCTCAAGAAACCATGCAAGAAGAAGAAGCTTGCTGGAGCGTTGAGCACCAGTGCACCTCCAGATACCATGGAAGAAGAAGAAGCTTGCTGGAGTGTTGAGCACCAGTGCACCTCAAGAAAACGTGGAAGAAGAAGAAGCTTGCTGGAGCGTCGAGCGCCAGAAGCACCTCAAGAAACCATGCAAGAAGAAGAAGCTTGCTGGAGCATCGATCACCAGTGCATTTCCAGATACTGTGGAAGAAGAAGAAGCTTGCTGGAGCATCGATCACCAGTGCATTTCCAGATACTGTGGAAGAAGAAGAAGCTTGCTGGAGTGTCGAGCACCAGTGCACCTCCAGATACCATGGAAGAAGAAGAAGCTTGCTGGAGTGTTGAGCACCAGTGCACCTCCAGATACCATGGAAGAAGAAGAAGCTTGCTGGAGTGTTGAGCACCAGTGCACCTCCAGATACTGTGAAAGAAGAAGAAGCTTGCTGGAGTGTCGAGCACCAGTGCACCTCCAGAAACCGTGAAAGAAGAAGAAGCTTTCTGGAGCGTCGAGCACCAGTGCACCTCAAGAAACCGTGGAAGAAGAAGAAGCTTGCTGGAGTGTCAAGCACCAGTGGACCCTCAAAAACAGTGGAAAAAGAAGTTGTTTACTGGAGCGTCGAGCACCAGTGCACCTCCAGAAACCATGGAAGAAGAAGCTTGTTGGAGCATCGAGCACCAGTGCACCTCCAGAAATCATGGAAAAAGAAGAAGCTTGCTGGAACGTCGATCACCAGTGCATCTCCAGATACCGTGGAAGAAGAAGAAGCTTGCTGGAGCATCGATCACCAGTGCACCTCCAGAAATCATGGAAGAAGAAGAAGCTTGTTGGAGCATCGAGCACCAGGGCACCTCTAGAAATCATGGAAGAAGAAGAAGCTTGCTGGAGCGTCTAGCACCAGGGCACCTCTAGAAATCATGGAAGAAGAAGAAGCTTGCTGGAGCGTCGGTCACCAGTGCACCTCAAGAAATCGTGGGAGAAGAAGCTTGCTGGAGCGTTGAGAGCCAGTGCACTCCAAGAAGCCGTGGAAGAAGAAGAAGCTTGCTGGAACGTCGATCACCAGTGCATCTCCAGATACCGTGGAAGAAGAAGAAGAAGCTTGCTGGAGCGTCGGTCACCAGTGCACCTCCAGAAATCATGGAAGAAGAAGAAGCTTGCTGGAGCATCGAGCACCAGTGCACCTCCAGAAACCATGCAAGAAGAAGAAGCTTGTTGGAGCATCGAGCACCTGGGCACCTCCAGAAACCATGCAAGAAGAAGAAGCTTGTTGGAGCATCGAGCACCAGGGCACCTCTAGAAATCATGGAAGAAGAAGAAGCTTGCTGGAGCGTCGAGCACCAGGGCACCTCTAGAAATCATGGAAGAAGAAGAAGCTTGCTGGAGCGTCGAGCGCCAGAAGCACCTCAAGAAACCATGCAAGAAGAAGAAGCTTGCTGGAGCATCGATCACCAGTGCATTTCCAGATACTGTGGAAGAAGAAGAAGCTTGCTGGAGCATCGATCACCAGTGCATTTCCAGATACTGTGGAAGAAGAAGAAGCTTGCTGGAGTGTCGAGCACCAGTGCACCTCAAGAAACCGTGAAAGAAGAAGAAGCTTGCTGGAGCGTTGAGAGCCAGTGCACCTCAAGAAACAATGGAAGAAGAAGAAGCTTGCTGGAGCATCGATCACCAGTGCATTTCCAGATACTGTGGAAGATGAAGAAGCTTGCTGGAGTGTCGAGCACCAGTGCACCTCCAGATACTGTGGAAGAAGAAGAAGCTTGCTGGAGCATCGATCACCAGTGCATTTCCAGATACTGTGGAAGATGAAGAAGCTTGCTGGAGTGTCGAGCACCAGTGCACCTCCAGATACTGTGGAAGAAGAAGAAGCTTGCTGGAGCATCGATCACCAGTGCATTTCCAGATACCGTGGAAGAAGAAGAAGCTTGCTGGATCGTCGAGCAGCAGTGCACCTCCTGAAACCGTGGAAGAAGAAAAGCTTGCTGGAACAGGATATAAGAGAACCAGCGGTGGGACAGACTCTTTCACAAATCATGGCTGTGCCAAAACAGAACACCCCCAAAAAGCAATTCCTGGATATGTGCATCTCGAACACTGACACGGAAGGGGAATGACACCCTGGCGTCCGTCTGAATGATATAACTGCCCGCCAAAATGAGGACAGCACGTTTTTCATGTTTGATTTATACAACAAACACCATCAATTGGTGTGGCTGAACCATCTCAGTACATTACAACCATGTCCACTTGCCAAGGGATATTCAGGTAAAATTGGCACAGTTTTGGGATCTGCTTTGTTGCTGGAAATTTTCGAGAATCTATATGAAAGGACATTTGCCTTCTCACAAATGACTTTGACCATAGTGAATACATTCTGGTGTTTGATCCAAACAGGGAGGAACACAATCGGCCTTATTGGAAGTTGTGGAGAAGACTGTTCTAACACGCGTCTTGGAAAAGCGAAACAGGACAGATGGGAACTAACAATCTTTGGTCACATTTTCCCAAGCTTTGGCATGCAGCCAGTTGAAGAGAGGGTTGAGTTTTTGAACTTCGCTCCCACACCAGGGGATGTTTCGGACTTGCAGTCATTCTTGGGAATGTTTACAGTTAACTGTTTGAATACATCAAGAATTGTGCCCCCACCACAGCCCCTCACCCCCAAGGAAAGTAAATTAACAAAGTAGATTGGGCCATTTGTTTGGTTGCAAGAGTTTGAAGTCGCTTTTTACCATTTTGAGAGTGATATTGCATCATCTGACCGTGTGGCATGATTTGACTCATACTTACTCACTGAACTGACCACTGATGCTAGCTCGTTTGGGTTTGGAGCCATCAGGATTTTGACTGAAGTTTAAAGGTATACACACTGCCTGAAACAGAGAGTCTAGATCCGGTGTGTGTGCCAACACCACCACGTTTCTGTTGGGGAGTCCCTTCATGTTTGTTACGGATCATCGAGCACTCCTGGTAATCTGTGAGAACCCCTAGAGCCAGAATGACACTTTGCATCAATAGAGAGGACATGTGCCCCCGGGTTTATGTTTTTCAGAAACATCCAGAAGGCTGGAAAGGACTACAAGGTGGTGGAGTACATTACGCACCACCCATTCCTGGAAGCCAAGGAACGGGCCGCCACTCTCTGAGGAATACATCAACTTCCTCAACAGCGTCACTAAATGTTCATCAGTTGTCAGAAAACGTGAACTCCTAGCGTTCAAGCATGTGCATGATTATCTCGCCATCACTGAGTCTCACCTACTCCTGAGAGTTACCAGGAGAGTCAGATTATTTTCTTTACGCCACAGAGTAATGGACATGTCTAATGAACCAGTGTTGGCACACTGTATAGTATCTGGCTGAGCTAAAGTTTGCGCAGGCAAACAAAACTCATCTGTGTCAGGTGAGGACCATCAGGTAGTTGTAGCGAACGGCAGAGTCTAAAGGAGATAAGACAGTTTGAAGGTAACGCATGATGTAGGGTTCCATTGTCCCTGGGAATTCGTCCATCTTGTCAAGAAGTCGGAAAACATTTTTTTCTCCCTCTCATCATCTCCTGCTCTTTCTATGTTTTTCTGCCTCTTCTGTCTTTTTCTGTCTCATCACTCATTTCTTCCACCTTTCCTTCAGTGTTCTCCTGTTCTTTAGCTTATCCCATTTACACTTCTCATCCTCATCTGATAACTCTCTTGATCTTCTCTTTCACACTAGCAGGTTCGCCCACTCCCCACACCCCTAGAGTTTTAGGCAGTGCACTGTACCCTGCAGTAAATTAAACATCTAGGCCCTTATTGTGAGTCAGCTATTAAATTCCAATATGTGTAGTAACTCCTTTTACCACATATATCGAAATTCCATTTCCGATAACAATCGCACCCACTGATACATGTCAGCATGTCAAACCTGTGATATTTATCATGGGAAATGTCTGGTATATATGCGACATGCTCATTTGGTGTACTAAACACAAAAATCCACAGGTTTATTCCCCATTACAATGAACAACTTCTACTGGAGTTTTTATCCGGTGCCATAATTTTTGCACCAATTCCCAGCCTACTGTAAAGAGGATCTTAGACTGCAGAGTGTGAAATTTGGAAATGCATCAGACTAGCTTTCGTCGGAGTACTTTTGCTGATTTGCTTCCGTGTGAGCATGAAATGGTCTAACTGCTGTGTTGAAGTCTGCTGAATTGTGAATTTGGTAATCATAAACAATGCCCTCTTCTCTCCATTGCCTTCAGTGCATGCAGTCCCTTTGCCTCTCCTGGGCAGCAGCTCTTCGAAGGGTGTGTTTGCGAAGGTGGGGGCAGCAGGAGCATCTGTCGCTTGGAGGGTGGTGGTTCCATGCAGGACCAGGCCCTGCTTCTAAACATACCTGAGGCTGCTGCTTGAGGGCTGCCTGTGAACTGAAAAAGACTTGCAACCTTGGTTGTCACCAAGTAAATAAAAGTTTAGTGTCTATCTTCTCCAGGTCTGGAACACATTCAGTTGCACACATTCATTTGCACTATCTGTTCCATATGTGGCTGAAATCATGACTCTGTGAGGGCCATTCTATGGTAAGCTCTGTGTGTAGCACAGATTTTAGGTCTCACAGTGTATTGTTATTCAACCACACACCGATATCTTTAATAAAGAAAAGTGAAGCCACGTCCCATAGTAAACAGTCCTAACTGAAATATATTTACCAACACTGAGAGCTACAATTGCTGATTTCATGGTATCAATGAAAGCACAAATTAACTTTCCATAGTTTGTAAAACTCTCACTCTCACGTCCTTATGGTTGATCTCTTCCTTAATGTCTTTCTATCACATTCTGTTCATGATTGTGACACGGTCATTTTTCTCTGTCACTGTCTTCCTTGTCGCACTTCATCTGAATCCCCCGTCCCTGTGGTGCACATTAATGTAAACATCCCACGGAAGGATTAAGATTGAAATGTGATATTGAATGTACATGAAAGCAATAGTGATGTGATTGTGTTAGCAAATGTAACCATCTAGAAACAATTGGGTAAGGGAAATTCCTGAAGTTTTCTCAGAATGATTTGGTAGGTTGAAAGGATTCCAGCACAAGATCATTTTAAAAGATAAAGCTGTGCCTGTGATACATAAGGCAAGGAGAGTGCCTCTATGCTTGAGGGATGAATTTCGTAAGGAGCTCGACAAATTGTGTGAGCTGGACATCATAGAGCCCATTGAAAGTACAGAATGGTTGGCCCCAGAAGTTGTGGCACGCAAGGGGAACAGTTCATTGCGTTTATGTGTGGACTTGCGTGACCTGAATCATAACATTTGTGTCAATCCCAAGCCTCTGCAAAACATATCTGAAATGGTATGTGTACTGAAAGGAATGGTTGTTGTACTCACCACTCTTGATGTGATTGTCGCTTATCATTAGGTAGTACTGAGTGAAGATTCAAAACATGTCACTTCCTTTGTTACTCCAGAGGTTGCTTTTCACTATAAGCTTATGCCTTTTGGTTTGGCATCAGCATCCTCTGTGTTTCAGAAACTCATGAAGGTGATGCTTAAGGATATCAAGGGAGTATTATGCTTCCAAAATAATATCTTGGTGTACGGTAAAGATGTGGATGAGCACGACAACAGGTTAGCTAGGGTATTGCGGATTCTGCAAGAGAGGGTTTTGACTCTACAATATGAGAAATGCAAGTTTGAGGAGTAAGTCGTAGACTAATTTGGGCATTAAGGGCCAGATGTACGACCCTTCCATTTTGCGAGTCGCAAATTGTGTCGCTTTGTGACTCGCAATTTGTGATTCGCAAAATGGAATGTACAACAGAGTCTCAGACACTGTTTGTGATTCCCAATGGGGTCACAAACGACCTGCCTCATTAATAGTCATGAGGCAGGTCACACTTTGTGACCCCATTGGGAATGGCTGGCACTCACAGGGATGGTGGCCTCCTGGGGTCAGCAAACCACCATGTCTGTGACTGCTTTTTAAATAAAGCAGTTTTTTTTTTAAATGCAGCCTCCTTGAAGGAAAATGGACTGCTTTTTCGAAAGAAAAATGAAACGTTTCTGATTCATTTTTTTAAGAGCAGGCAGTGGTTTGTTGGACCCCTTCCTGTTTGCGATTGGCTTACCACCAATTTGAAATAGGTGGTAAGCTGCGAGTGTTTTGCAACCGCAATTGTGGTCGCAAAACAATCGTACATAGAAGTACGACTCACTATTAGTGAGGGACGCCCTTGGTACTCCCCTTCCTAATATTGAGCCGCAAACCCTATTTTGTGAGTCGGTAATAGGTTACCGTTTTGCAAAATAGGGTTTGTACATTGCACAGACCTATATTGCGGTTGCAAACGGGCTGATTTCCCATTAGCGATCACAAAAAACGGTTGTACATCTGGCCCTTTATTTCCAAGAAAAGGCATAGAACTGAAGATTGTAAATGTATGAAGATCTTGAAAGTGAGTGATAAAGCCCCTCCTTCATCGAACAAAGAGCAGTTGGAACATTCTTCTGATTGATTGAGTTTTGCTCAAAATGTAACCCGTCTTTGCTGAGAAAACTGTGCTTTTAAGGAAGTTGCTCAGGAAGGTGCAAGACCTATGTATGGAGCAATTAGTGTCAATGTGCTCGTGCGGACATCGGGAATGCAAGGGCAATAAAGCCTTTTGACACAAAAGATTACTGTGTCATCATTACAAATACCAGCAATGATGGTTTGAGGCTGTACGTGTCCAGAGAACAGATGATAAGAGAGAATGAAGTAGTGGCTTTTGCCTCTAATCACTCCTTGGTGCGGAATCAACTTACTCAACCATTGAAAAAGAATGTTTGTGGTGAGGGGCACAGCATTTTTTGACATATATTAGGGGTGTCCTGTTTACTCTATGGATGAATCCCAGCCTTTGGTTGACCTATTTAGCACTCAGGGCAGTGGAAAAGTCGCACTTAGAATAGTAAAGAGGCGGTTTTGTTTGCAAGAATATAATTATAGAATAGAATATGTACCTGGAAAAAGAAATGAGGTTGCTAATTTCCTGTGGTGGATGCCACTTGTTGACTTGTGCGAGAGCATGTGTGAGAAGATGAAACAGTGTGAGTGGCCAAACATCTTTAAGCAGTGTTGAGAGGAGCTGTGTGTGCGGAAGAGTGGAGAATGGCTTGGGTAAGGATCAGACACTCAAGCAGGTCATGTCCTGGATTGTGAATGGTTGGCCTAATATTAAAGGACTGAAACTTGAATTGGCGTCATATGCACAAGTGGCACAAGAATTAACCTGTGAGGAGGTTTTGCTTCAGCACATAGGGCAGTTAGTGGTTCTTGTTAATATTAGAAAAAAGGTACTAGATTAATCCCACAAAGGGTATGTGGGAGTTCAAGCAAAGATAAGCAGGATAAGTGAGGACGTTTTGTGGCCTTGTGTGGACATGGCTACGAGATCTTCTGTGAGGATTGCGGGTGTGCATTGTGAGCAATGAATTGCAAGTGTCTAAGCCCACTTCTTAGCGCTTACTACCCCTATGTGGAGAACTGAATTGCTTGTCTGCATGGGCAGCAAGCCCATGTAGGGTGTGTGGCTGAAAGGTTGTTGTCTTTGATTTATGGTCCTAATTGGGAAGTGTTTCCATGTTGTGTGTGATAATCACGAGGTGCAGTTATTGTGTTCTCGGAAGCAGTGCTTAGCAGTGTGGTGGGTGATGAGGTGTGAGAGATGGACTGACAGTTAATGGTTTTCAGTATGCTGGCAGCTTTCAACAGCTCTGCAGGTCCCTTTATGGTATTTCGTATGAACATAGTTTACTTAGGTGGTTGCTGCACTGGGTTGGCCAGCCTGAAATGTTGTTTATAGTTTTAATCCTAAACTGGCATAGTAAGAGAGAATAACAGTGTGGTGATTTGCTGGGATGGGCTTTGTTGCTATCATCCCATATCTGAGTGTCCTTGTGAGACGTCAAGAAGTGGTCATAGTGTATGGTTTTTTGGGACCTGCAGTGGTGGACTAGATTAATGTCCTTCGAGTAACTTCTCTCATGACACCCATGGTACGGTGGACAAAACTGGCTCTCAAAATCTCAGGTCCATTCAAGGTATTGGGAGAGACCTCTATGTATGCTACAGTGTTCATTGATTATTTGTCCAAATGGCCTAAAGTTGCTTTTTGAACAGCGTAAATATGCAAGCAGTGATCCAGTTTTTACAGGGTGTGTTTAGTAGAGAAGGTTGTCCTAATAAACTTGCTGAGAACAATGGTGCACTGGTACACAGTTGGTCTCAGAAAAGATGAGGATATTTCTGGAAGTGCCTGGTATTAAACATATAAGGACAGCTCTCTATGATCCGAGGAGCAACGGTCTAGCTGAGCGTTTTAACTGTTCATTGAGAAATCAGTTGCAGTTGACATTGGTGAACAAACTCAAGGGGAGATGTGTGGTAGATGAAATGCTGTAAGCAATGAGAATGACACCCAATATTAGCACGTGTGTTCCCATTTGTGTTGTTGAGGGGACGAGGTCCAGTATCCAAGGTGAACAGGGAGTGAATGGGGTGCTCTAAAATTGAGCCTTGGCATCTTCACAAAGTAATGGACGATAGGAAGTATGTGCAGAATGGTTATGAGAGCAGCAGTAAGGTTACTACTGGAACAAGGCTGAAAGTTGGGAATACAGTTAATATAAAAAAAAAGCCTAGGCATGTTCAGAAGGGAGAATCCAAAATCTTGTCTCTTATTCAAGTGGTCCGTGTGTTATCCAGTGCTGTGCGAACGAGGGATGGCCTAGTGCAGAACAAGGAAAGGGTGGCTGTGGTCCTGTCTGATATGGTCGACTACGTGCCCTATTGTTTGGAAGGCAATAAGACAAAGAAGTAGGGATGATATACCTCCTAAGTGCCCAAACAAGGTCAGACTTATAGATTTTGTGTTACGTTGAAGGGATTTATAGGTGCTTAATATTGTACGCTCATCTTATTTTTTCACCCCGTTTTCATATCCCTATCTTTATTGTTTTATTTTTCGATTGTTGGGATGATTCAATTCTTAAATGCTAAACGAGGAAGGTATGTAAGGTTTATCTTCCTGTTCTATCGTACCCTTTCTGTTGAATCAATGGAATGTTAAGTGAAAGATTCTGTATCTGGCAGCTGCTGGAGGAGGTGAACCTCTGATGGTCGTTTGCATTGTATGCTTTTTAATAAAGCCTACATTTACACACCTGAAGAGGAGTAAGTCTCCTTCTCATCAGCGTACTATCTGGATATTGAGTTCTAAGTCTCACCTTACAAAATACAGCAATTATTCTTGACTCTGCGGTTATGTACAACTAAAGGTTTGTGTGGACATCACATGATGGAATGAAGGGAGTGACTCTTGGCAATACACGGACAGCTGAACAACAGTGTGCTGCCTATGATAGGATACACAGAACCTGATGGGCTACCAGAAGCCTGCCCCTGGGATAAGGTGACCAGCTGCCAGTACCCCTGCAGGTAATGGGACGCAGATCGACCCTAGCACATTGGATATTAGATCAAACATCATTAGTACATGCTACACTCCCACGGACAACTAAATTGCACCTCTATTATTATTGCAGCAACAGTGAGGACCTCGATTTCTCTCAAGGATTGAAGATGACCTAGATGTAGCATCTCGCTCCCAACCGCCATTTTGATAAAGTGCCAGCTGATGATATTGTGTACCCAGGTTTACAGTGCCATACATGGCGGACCCAGGATGAAAACCTCTGCTTCGGAAGATCCACCCTAAGTAGGGTGAGGCTTCAACACAATGTTGCCGGAGTCTCTGTGTTGGATGAGCTGCAAGCCAACAGCAGAGATAGCTGAAGTTCTGCTGTCAAAACCTGATGGTTTCTCGCCCTGTAAGTGGGGAAGAAAAACCCTGGGACTAATGAAGGGGCATCCGTTGATTTTTGCTAGATGCCTCGCATCCACTGAAGCCTAATATATTCTAGTTATTCTTGGAGGATAGTTACACTTCGAAGTGTACTGATGATGTTGAGTAACTTCAGCCTCTGGGTTTGGTGGATAATGACGTCTGACCTGGACTGTATTATAGGTCTCTTGAAGTCCACTTTGCTTCGAATTCAGTGAGTCCTGCAAAGGGAAGGTCCTGGCAGCTCGCGCAGGGGCAGTTTATCATCTTGGAGAGTGATTAGACAGCTGCAGCAGGTACAGGGTGAACACTATGGTGATGAGTTCAGTGCAGTACAAGAAGGCTAGGTCTGCTATTTGGCCCACTTGGAGTCAAATCTGCCACTGATGCTATAGGCAAACAATTGTGCTAAAACACATTCTTCCATCCATGTGTCCTCCAAAGTTTGGTGCCTCCACTCGTCCTGCCTGAAAGGGTTGTCCTTGTTCGAGCAGTGGCCATTGCCGATGTTGATTGCTGTTATGGAATCTACAGAGGAGTTTGCCACCTGAGGATGCCTTAGTGGCCACCAGAAGCCTATGTTCAGCCGGCGGAAACAGGCTCTCGGGGGAAAAGAACAGATTTGGACGTTAAACTCTACCAGTGAAAGGCTCCTCCTTCGGGAACTCACTTCTGCTGCCCCCTCGCCACTTAAAGCAAACATCTTGAGGTAAAAAAAGATTTGGAAACACCACATCGGACTGTCTATGTGGTCATCCAGACTTATCATGTGCTGAGCATCTGATCCCAAGGATGTGATAAACTGAACATCATGTACACTGTAGCCTTCCCTTTCCCCACTGAGTAGCGCCAGTCTTAGACCTGGCTGAACCATGCTGGATCTCGGTTTTCTACCAGGTCAGTCAGTGGTACATGGAGGGATTCTTCCTGAAAGCGATGACTTCTCCTGGGTGGTGCATCAGGGCTTCACTAGAGGATTTCTTTCGGTTGATTGTGCATCATCGGAGCACATGTCTCAGAGTTTCCAGTGTTAGGACAATGAGGTCTAACCCATAAAACCTCTAGTTTTTTTACAATCTAGCCTCTGGTATTTGGGCTTCTGCTGTTTGGTGAGCATCTCTACTGCAGTAACACTTTGTGAGCTCTGTTTGAACTGGATGATGAGCTGCAACCTCCAGCGCCCATCTTTTAATGTAAGGCCAGCTGCCTGTGGGTAGCAAGGGGAAGGGGCTCTGGGTAAGCTACAGGGCCATGTGTGAATGTCATGTATGTGAACTGTGGTGAGCATCAAGTGTTTCTGTACTACTTTATTCTATGTGTACTGGATTCAGTTTTGGATTTTCTGTGTGTGGATGAAACACAAGATGGAGGCTTGAAAGAGGCTGAAAGACAGAGATGTAGATTGTAGAACATTCCTGAGGTCCTTTGAAGTGCAGCAGGCCCCTGTGGAGGTAAGGAGATATGCTGATGCCCCTCTGGAGTGCAGGGAAAGGCTCTGCTCCATTCCTACTTCATTCTTCCCTTAAGGTATTACTGCAAACAGTGTTCTGTAGAAGCCAAGTGGGAGGCCTATCCCTATTATGTGTTTTTGGTTTGGCTTTCTCTCACAGGGAACTCCAGCTCCTACCCCCCCTTCCTGCTGAACTTTGACAAACACATTGGCCTGTGATCAGTCTGGGGCTAATGAAGGAAGTGTCAGGACTGCCTGACAGCTTCAAATGTAGAGATCAGGCTAAACACCAGGGAGAAACCCAGGTCCTGTCCCATAGTTCTCACTGGCCACTGTCCCGACCCATCCTGCAGACTGGGTGGGAATAACTGGAGCTCCTAGGCTGGAATTGCTGATCTCGGGTTTCCATCCAAGGGGGAACAACTTGGCCATGACCCCTGCAAAGCGAGCTGTAGACTGCTCAGAGAAAAGAGTAACTGCCTGCTGGAGAAATGTGGACCGCATCCCAGAGATGAGAAGCCTGCATGGTGGCGAGATCAGCCCAGATGTCTGGTGACTAAGGAGATGTTTAAGGAACTTGGGTCCTGATCTAGATGCAGAAGATGCATCTGCCAGGATCTCAGATGTAAACATGCTGTGGAAAAGGTTGCTGCAAGTGTGCCCTTTAGGAGGATGAGGTCCAGAATGAGAGGACACTGCTGTGCAAGAAGGACAAAGAATGGAGATCAACCACTTTTGGGGGTCAGGAGGCACCTGGAAGGTGGTGCTGGTTGGTGGTTGGATCCCGTCACCAGGAAGAAAGCACAGGGGCCAAGGATCAGAGCTGCCTGCCAGGGTCTAACGTTTGTACAGGCACTGCGGTGACTGACTATGGCAATGATTATAGTCTCCTGAGGGTTGCTCGACAACCGAGGTACACGAGGCAGGAGTCGCTGAAGCTCAGTGGCTCCCGCAGTGAAATATCGAGTCCAGCAGGAGCTTTGCTTAGCCCTTTGGTGAGCGACCACTATTAATGTTAACATTCGTTTTGTCGAGTCTGGCGATGTTTATTGTTAGTATCTCAGGTGAGAGCCTCTTCAATGCTTATATGCGCTCAGGCTACCTGAAGGGCGTGGTAAGTCTCTTTAGGCATGTGTCTCGGTTAATGTTTCAATAGTGTTAAAGCCTGGAGGCCTGGTTAAACACATGACAATGTATTGTCAAAGGCAGTAGGCTTTTCTTTTTGTCATTACATTGACAAAGTCCATAGGCCTAACTTTGTTGACTGTGAGAAGTTCATGTTGTTGCAATAGGCTTAGCTAGATATATTATTGTTTTCTATGTTTTCTTATGCAGGCGGGCAGTAAGACCTGCAGACTTTTGTTCTTTGGCCACTCAAGGCTGGCAACCGTGCCAGGCTAAGGTCAGGGCTTCAGGCGGCAGACTTGTGTCTGTGTAGCACCACAGACCTACTGACAGTTTGGCTGCAAGCTACAGCGCTTGGCTCAACCTCTGCTCCAGGATACGGCTGCTACCTTCAGTAGGCATGGAGGGTTGATGTGGTAGAGGGTTTGCATCCTGTGTAGCCCGTCAGTGGTATGCTCCCACTTCTCCTTGCCCCACAAAGGACTCCACGCAGTTCTTATGTGTTGTCCAGTGGAAACAAAAAATATATCTCCCCGGAAACCAGCAGGGTTTATAGCACTCTAGTGGGTCAGGAGTTGGACAGAGATGTCCTAACTGGGAGAAGAGACAGGTGAAGGGAAGAAGGAGGTGTGGTGTTTCTATGGAGATGTAAAGAATACTGTTTACCTTAAAACCTGCCCATAATTCAGTCACATGTGCAGCAAGTGACTACATTCTTGAGTTATAGTTATTAAAAATATTTATAAAGCAAGAATTTCACTAAACAGATCCTAAAGGGCTGCACACAACCAAAAAATACATACAACAGTATTCATTAATATGTCAGTCAATGAAATGTATTATAAAAAAAACAAGCTATAAAGTGTATAATAAAATATTATTACATCAGCTAAGGTATCACAAGACATTAACTGTGCTCTTAAGAACTTTTTTTAAACTCCTGCTGCGACAACTCCTTGCGTTGCGTGAAAGTAACATGCAGAGTTCAGGGATTAACAATGGATGTCCCAAGAAAAAGTCTAATAATGGGAAATGAGAAAAATATTTTCATAGCTTCTCTGTGATCCTCTGCAATACTGATCCTCGGTAATTGCAACTGTCACTTATCAGCACCTCAGCATTTCATACCTTGGACGAAAAAAACCCTGAAAATGGGCCTCTGATTTGACAACTCATGATTGAATACAGGCTGCCAGTGGTAGTATACTTCACTGGAATTTTATATCTAATAATTTTACCATCAGTGGTTCCACTTTATCGAAGCATTGTTCAAACAGAAGTTTGCAGTCAAATGACAAAAAAACACTATATTAATCTGCCGAATTCTTTTTGCAGATTTTATAATGTAGAAAAATCAGAATGCAGTAGAATCGTGGAATTCAGGTGAGGAGCACCAGGACCAAAGCACAAAGGAGATTCCCATATGAACTTATACTAAACGCATTTCCTCTCACTGCCACTAGGGGTGCAAGACATCACTCAAAGTGCCCCTATAGTGCCCCAGATTCCAATCCAATATAAAAATGTCCTTAATTTTGTTTACAATAGTATAACTTTTAGTCATAATTCAAGATATAAAGGTATATTTGTGGTGGTTTGAGGTTGTTGGGTTTGGAAGTCACCTAATCTAATCCCTAGATAGCCAAGATCAGCTACCATTTACAAGGTGGACTCACCTAGCGCCATTTTATTGCTAGAATTGTTATGCAGTTGGTATTGCTTAAAAGCCCCTAAACCCTTTAAAACTCTGAGAACTTGTTTAATACATTGTGTAAGCTATAGGGGTCCAGACACCAACATGTCATCGCTTTATAACAGTGTCATAAACTTAAAACCCACTAACGTTGGTGCATCATTTACACAATCTTGGCGCTTGATTATTGTGTTACAAAACAGCGTAGGAACCAGAGAACATCCCCAAGACACACCTTCCATTACAAGATCTTATACTTTAAATAGTGCAAGGAATAAGGAGTTTCAGCAAGTCCAGAGGAACACCCATAAAAGAAAGAAAATTCCAGAGCTGTTGTCGTGGACATTGTGCAAAGCGGATCTTAGGTCCACAAAAACCATAGAGAAGAATTCTTTTGTAAGAGTAAAAAATGTTTCTTCCAGTAGATAAAACCCGAAGCCATGATCAACAGTGCTGTTTTCCTAAATCCATCCTGAAAATGTGAAAATATATTACTCTTGAGGCCCAGACTTTCTAATCTTCATGAAATTATCCATCCAAGCATATTGACTCTGATTCTACTTTCCTGCATTCTGTATCATGGCATGGTGGGCTCTCAGATCTGAGGCTTTTACGAACAAGGGTCATTTATTGATGGGTGCTTGAACAGCCGGTTCATTATGGATCTGAAATAGAGCGGCCTTGAAAAAGGACTCCAAGAAAAGAAGAGTCAAAATATTAATGTTTGGGCAAAGCTTTGCGTCATCTCACTTAAATACCACTTAGAAGTTTCCTAGTATTGGAAACGATCTGATAAATTCCAACATTGAGTGAGCTGTTAATGTATCTGAAAACACCTGGTTGGAGACGCAATATGAAAGGCTCATAGTCACTCGTTCCACAGTTTCCATCTTAGTGCATTGCTGCCAATCTCCTTGACTGACCATTATCTGAGCAATGGTGCTTCGAGGCTGCCCAGAGACTCCAAAGCCGTTGCAGATGAAGGAGCCAGGAAAGATGGAATCCCCAAGCACAACCCTCCTTTTCAGCTAAAATCTTATATGCGCTTGAGGGTTCATAGGTGGTGTTAAGATCACCAACCATATGCGTCATAATCCTGTTTCTAGCACAGCCTTGATTTTGGATGTTAGACAGCGAAGCTGGCAGGCCTTGACGGGCATCCCTTTAAATCAGGAATGGACAAAATGGTATAGCGTATCCATGCATACGCACTGTGTGGTGGTAGTGCATGTTTCTTGAGTTATGCAAGTTGTGTGCTTTGAGATAAAGATGCAGCAATCAAATTCCCCCAACTTCTGTGGAAGGCCTTTAGTGTTTCAGGCTAATACGGCTTCCTTTGGAATATCTCTAGAACTTCCCCCTGACTCCCTCCGAGGCGAATGCGCTGTTGGTATATTTTGTGGCTGGTAGGTAAGAGCATTATTAGTGATAGCAGAAGAATTACTTATGTAAAATGCAAGTATAGGGATCAAATTATTTTGTGCGCATTAGGTCTTATTTCTTGCTGACTAACATTACTATTAATTTCATTTTTAAATAAATTATCAACACGCACTGAACGGCAGCATTAGGCGCCAGGCATGTTAAAGTGAACACTCTCAGATTATACCTGTGTATCTGCGCCCTCCATATTTGAACAGACGGATTTTAAATTCTCTATGAAATTTGAACATGGGAAGAGCAGAGCAATGGGATATAGGCCTCAAATCCCAAAAATGTTGTAGTCACCATGGCAAATCTTAGTTCCTTGTGTGCGATTTTATAGGCTCGGACACAAGGCTAGATCTCAGCAAGTAGACGTAAGATTCCGTCATACAAGCTAGTTTGGATCATATCTTGGGAATGATGAAATAAGTGTAGTTCATTCTAAAATCGGATTCCCCCCAACTGCAGTTTGCTGACCTTTCTGTCTACTTGCACAAGGTATGACCTTTGATCCTTCCTTTTGTGAACAGTAGAGAGTTGGAAGGAATGTACCTACCTACTTGTGGGAGCAAAGCCAATGGTCTCTGTCCTGACAGATATTGTCAGAATGCAGTTCCGCCTTCCGGGGGCCTCGCGTGCTGCTCTAGAAGTTACGCTGGTGATGTTATGATCTTTCCAGGTGGGGCAGTCTGTCCCTCTGGAAGGCGGGCTTTCACTTGAATTGTGTGGAAAGGGAGCTGACGTTGCTGGGACTAGTGGTTCATTTGAGGTGTGGCTGTTTTGGTGATTCAGTGTTCCTGGCTCCAACCTGTGTCTCCCTGCCATGAAGCTTCTGTGGGATACCATCCACCTGAATGGTCCAAAGCTTTTTTCCCAGTTAGATCCTGCAGTCCTCTAATCCCTATCTTTTAGTATTGCAGAAAAAAGGAATTTGAAGGAGTGTGTCTAACACAAACCTAAATTGCATACCTAGGCTTTTTTGCGGTCTGGATTTCTCAGCAACTGCAGGAGGAACATGAATTACAAAATATACATTTTATAAATGAGAGCAAAAATATCAATTTACACTTGGGAAGTTTAAATCAATATTTTTATTCCTTCAAAAAAAATGGCATGAAGTGGAGCTGCCACCAAAGAGATATTAACAAGTACGCGCAGCTCTTTTTAGTCCAATCTGTGCTGGCCTCGTCACTATAAATTCCTTTATTGCATGATTTGTTAAAAACCTTTGCAACAGTATCTAACAACAGAGGTTCATTGCTAGGTACTAACTTTGACAATAAAGTTAAAAACATCATTATGTCCTTAGGTACTGGCTTTGACAGTGGAGTTAAGAACATCATTAAAACATAAAGTCTAAAGATTCATTAAGTTTTGGCTTAAACAGTTGGGAATTAAAAAAGAATCATTGTGACATAAAAGCCTCTTTTGCCTGATGCACAGTCCATGATACTCTATGGATTCTGTTTATTTGAAGGAGAGAGTTTGGCATCTTCCTAATAAAGGGGGAGAGATTGAAGAAAACAGTATAGACAAGTAAACTCCTCTTGTGCCGTGCATTGATTGGAAGTCGAGAACATGTCTGTTGGTCGATGACTGAAGGCAATAGGCTGGCCTCTTCAGCATAGAGAAAGGTTAGGCATTGTAGAAAACTGTGAACACGTTTCTGCCTGCTTCTTTTAAAATCTGCCCTGCAGCTGGCAGGGGATCTCCTGGCTGAGAACCACTTGTATAAAACTTTGACTTCATTTAAAAGCCAACATACCTGGCTAGGCCATGCTATTCTCCAGTTGCTTTGATGGTTGCGATTGGCCTAATGGGCAATCCATCAGAATGAAGCACGTAGGGCCTGAGTCAGAAATAAAGGTGCAGTCCTCAGATGAGCGTAAAGTAAAGCACAGTGAAATGATCAGCAATCTGAGGTGGTGGAGACTCATTGATCAGCTGATCACTGATCAGCTTTCAAGACATGCAGGAAAATCTATTGGGGAACAGAAGAATCCAGAAATGTTGGGGTTGACAGTTGTGTAGTTTTAGCACAACATACGTGATATACAAGTTAGCCTTAGAGATACGGTCACTGGAATAGGGCTCATGAGACACAGCACAGGTCGACAGCGCTGTGGTTCCGGTACAAATTTAAGCTTTGAGTGCAAAGTTGTACCCATTCAATTATAGTCACACAGGGTTCATTAGAGCATCGAGGATGAACCTGGGCCAATGTTTTAGAACCTGAAACAGAGGCCTTTCTTAATTTTTGTCTGAAGTTATTTTTGGGCTGTGTCTGCCCTAATGAGGCATTTCCATGTGCAATGTAAAATGTAAAACAATTCAAGTGTTAGATAACAGTTCCTTTCCAGTTTTCATAACTGTGTCTTATCCTTATCCAGTCCTCACAAATGCAAGAAGCGGTCTCATCAAAACGCAAGGTTGTACGTTTCACAGGCACTAAAAGAATGTTTACTTTCAGAGTAAAAAAGCAGTTCTTCTGAAAGCACTGGTGTGCAGAGTTGGACCGCGAGGAACAGATCCATGGCAGATTTTCACAGAATCCACATAATGAATTCACACACATCAAATGCAACGGCATAAAGTACAGTGCTAGAGGTCATCAGGTGTATGTTGCTCATGGACTCTTCTCCCCTGTGCTCAGAATGCCAGATGTGGAAGATTGGCTGTTGTGCATGTGATGTACTCCACTGAGGAGAAAGTGGTAGAATTGTAAGGCTGTATAGTGTACATGTGGCCTTCTTCACTAAGAAGAGAGTACTAGAAGGTTGGAGCCTGCATGTGCACCTGTGGTTGAGGAGTGCTAAATGTGGAAGGTTGGATCCTGTGTGTGTGCTTGTGATTGAGGGTCCTAGATGTGGAAGGTTGGATCCTGTGTGTGTGCTCGCGATTGATGAGGGTGTTAGATGTGGAAGTTTGGATCCTGTGTGTGTGCTCAAGATTGAGGGTGCTAGATGTGGAAGGTTGGATCCTGTGTGTGTGCGCTCATGATTGATGAGGGTGCCAGATGTGGAAGGTTAGATCCTTTGTGTTTGCTTGTGATTGATGAGGGTGTTAGATGTGGAAGGCTGGATTCTGTGTGTTTGCTCGTGATTGAGGATGCTAGATGTTGAAGGTTGGATCCTGTGTGTGTGCTCATGATTGATGAGGGTGCTAGATGTGGAAGGTTAGATCCTGTGTGTGTGCTCGTGATTGAGCGTGTTAGATGTGGGAGGTTGGATTCTGTGTGTGTGCTCGTGATTGAAGAGGGTGCTCGATGTGGAAGGTTGGATCCTGTGTGTGTGCTCGTGATTAATGAAGGTGCTTGATGTAAAGGTTGGATCCTGTGTGTGTGCTCGTGATTGATGAGGGTGTTAGATGTGGAAGGCTGGATCCTGTGTGTATGCTTGTGATTGATGAGGGTGCTAGATGTGGAAGGTTGGATCCTGTGTGTGTGCTCGTGATTGATGAGGGTGCTCGATGTGAAAGGTTGGATCCTGTGTGCGTGCTCGTGATTAATGAAGGTGCTTGATGCAAAAGGTTGGATCCTGTGTGTGTGCTCGTGATTGATGAGGGTGCTAGATGTGGAAGGTTGGATCCTGTGTGTGTGCTCGTGATTGATGAGGGAGCTAGATGTGGATGGTTGGATCCTGTGTGTGTGCTCATGATTGATGAGGATGCTAGATGTGGAAGGTTGGTTCCTCTGTGTGTGCTCGTGATTGATGAGGGTGTTAGATGTGGAAGGTTGGATCCTATGTGTGTTCGTGATTGATGAGGGTGCTAGATGTGGATGGTTGGATTCTGTGTGTGTGCTCTTTATCGATGAGGGTGCTAGATGTGGAATGTTGGATCCTGTGTTTGTTCTTGTGAGTGACGAGGGTGTTAGATGTGGAAAGTTGGATCCTGTGTGTGTGCTCGTGATTGATGAGGGTGTTAGATGTGGAAGGTTGGATCCTGTGTGTGTTCGTGATTGATGAGGGTGCTAGATGTGGATGGTTGGATTCTGTGTGTGTGCTCTTTATCGATGAGGGTGCTAGATGTGGAATGTTGGATCCTGTGTGTGTGCTCGTGAGTGACGAGGGTGTTAGATGTGGAAGGTTGGATCCTGTGTGTGTGCTCATGATTGATGAGGGTGCTAGATGTGGAAGGTTAGATCCTGTGTGTGTGCTCGTGATTGAAGAGGGTGCTCGATGTGGAAGGTTGGATCCTGTGTGTGTGCTCATGATTGATGAGGGTGCTAGATGTGGAAGGTTGGATCCTGTGTGTGTGCTTGTGATTGATGAGTGTGTTAGATGTGGAAGGTTGGATCCTGTGTGTGTGCTTGTGATTGATGAGGGTGCTCGATGTGGAAGATTGAATCCTGTGTGTGTGCTTGTGATTGATGAGGGTGCTAGATGTGGAAGGTTGGATCCTGTGAGTGTGCTCGTGATTGATGAGGGTGTTAGATGTGGAAGGTTGGATCCTGTGCGTGTGCTCGTGATTAATGAGGGTGCTTGATGTAAAAGGTTGGATCCTGTGTGTGTGCTCGTGATTGATGAGGGTGTTAGATGTGGAAGGTTGGATCCTGTGCGTGTGCTCGTGATTGATGAGGGTGCTAGATGTGGATGGTTGGATCCTGTGTGTGTGCTCGTGATAGATGAGGGTGTTAGATATGGAAGGCTGGATCCGGTGTGTGTTCGTCATTGATGAGGGTGCTAGATGTGGAAGGTTGGATCCTGTGTGTGTGCTCGTGATTGATGAGGGAGCTAGATGTGGATGGTTGGATCCTGCGTGTGTGCTCGTGATTGATGAGGATGCTAGATGTGGAAGGTTGGATCCTCTGTGTGTGCTTGTGATTGATGAGGGTGTTAGATGTGGAAGGTTGGATCCTGTGTGTGTTCGTGATTGTGAGGGTGCTAGATGTGGATGGTTTGATTCTGTGTGTGTGCTCTTTATCGATGAGGGTGCTCGATGTAAAAGGTTGGATCCTGTGTGTGTGCTTGTGATTGATGAGGGTGTTAGATGTGGAAGGTTGGATCCTGTGTGTGTGCTCGTGATTGATGAGGGTGCTAGATGTAAAAGGTTGGATCCTGTGTGTGTGCTTGTGATTGATGAGGGTGTTAGATGTGGAAGGTTGGATCCTGTGCGTGTGCTATTGATTGATGAGGGTGCTAGATGTGGATGGTTGGATCCTGTGTGTGTGCTCGTGATTGATGAGGGTGCTCGATGTAAAAGGTTGGATCCTGTGTGTGTGCTTGTGATTGATGAGGGTGTTAGATGTGGAAGGTTGGATCCTGTGCGTGTGCTCGTGATTGATGAGGGTGCTAGATGTGGATGGTTGGATCCTGTGCGTGTGCTCGTGATTGATGAGGGTGCTAGATGTGGATGGTTGGATCCTGTGTGTGTGCTCGTGATTGATGAGGGTGTTGGATGTGGAAGACTGGATCCTGTGTGTGTTTGTGATTGATGAGGGTGCTAGATGTGGAAGGTTGGATCCTGTGTGTGTGCTCGTGATTGATGAGGGTGCTAGATGTGGATGGTTGGATCCTGTGTGTGTGCTCGTGATTGATGAGGGTGCTAGATGTGGATGGTTGGATCCTGTGTGTGTGCTCGTGATTGATGAGGGTGTTAGATGTGGAAGATTGGATCCTGTGTGTGTGCTCGTGATTGATGAGGGTGTTAGATGTAGAAGGTTGGATCCTGTGCGTGTGCTCGTGATTGATGAGGGTGCTAGATGTGGATGGTTGGATCCTGTGTGTGTGCTCGTGATTGAGGGTGCTCGATGTAAAAGGTTGGATCCTGTGTGTGTGCTTGTGATTGATGAGGGTGTTAGATGTGGAAGGTTGGATCCTGTGCGTGTGCTCGTGATTGATGAGGGTGCTAGATGTGGATGGTTGGATCCTCTGCGTGTGCTCGTGATTGATGAGGGTGCTAGATGTGGATGGTTGGATCCTGTGTGTGTGCTCGTGATTGATGAGGGTGTTGGATGTGGAAAACTGGATCCTGTGTGTGTTCGTGATTGATGAGGGTGCTAGATGTGGAAGGTTGGATCCTGTGTGTGTGCTCGTGATTGATGAGGGTGCTAGATGTGGATGGTTGGATCCTCTGCGTGTGCTCGTGATTGATGAGGGTGCTAGATGTGGATGGTTGGATCCTGTGTGTGTGCTCGTGATTGATGAGGGTGTTGGATGTGGAAGACTGGATCCTGTGTGTGTTCGTGATTGATGAGGGTGCTAGATGTGGAAGGTTGGATCCTGTGTGTGCTCGTGATTGATGAGGGTGCTAGATGTGGATGGTTGGATCCTGTGTGTGTGCTCGTGATTGATGAGGGTGCTAGATGTGGATGGTTGGATCCTGTGTGTGTGCTCGTGATTGATGAGGGTGTTAGATGTGGAAGATTGGATCCTGTGTGTGTGCTCGTGATTGATGAGGGTGTTAGATGTGGAAGGTTGGATCCTGTGCATGTGCTCGTGATTGATGAGGGTGCTAGATGTGGATGGTTGGATCCTGTGTGTGTGCTCGTGATTGATGAGGGTGCTCGTTGTAAAAGGTTGGATCCTGTGTGTGTGCTTGTGATTGATGAGGGTGTTAGATGTGGAAGGTTGGATCCTGTGCGTGTGCTCGTGATTGATGAGGGTGCTAGATGTGGATGGTTGGATCCTGTGCGTGTGCTCATGATTGATGAGGGTGCTAGATGTGGAAGGTTGGATCCTGTGTGTGTGCTCGTGATTGATGAGGGTGCTAGATGTAAAAGGTTGGATCCTGTGTGTGTGCTTGTGATTGATGAGGGTGTTAGATGTGGAAGGTTGGATCCTGTGCGTGTGCTCATGATTGATGAGGGTGCTAGATGTGGATGGTTGGATCCTCTGCGTGTGCTCGTGATTGATGAGGGTGCTAGATGTGGATGGTTGGATCCTGTGTGTGTGCTCGTGATTGATGAGGGTGTTGGATGTGGAAGACTGGATCCTGTGTGTGTTCGTGATTGATGAGGGTGTTAGATGTGGAAGGTTGGATCCTGTGCATGTGCTCGGGATTGATGAGGGTGCTAGATGTGGATGGTTGGATCCTGTGTGTGTGCTCATGATTGATGAGGGTGCTCGTTGTAAAAGGTTGGATCCTGTGTGTGTGCTTGTGATTGATGAGGGTGTTAGATGTGGAAGGTTGGATCCTGTGCGTGTGCTCGTGATTGATGAGGGTGCTAGATGTGGATGGTTGGATCCTGTGCGTGTGCTCGTGATTGATGAGGGTGCTAGATGTGCAAGGTTGGATCCTGTGTGTGTGCTCGTGATTGATGAGGGTGCTAGATGTAAAAGGTTGGATCCTGTGTGTGTGCTTGTGATTGATGAGGGTGTTAGATGTGGAAGGTTGGATCCTGTGCATGTGCTCGTGATTGATGAGGGTGCTAGATGTGGATGGTTGGATCCTGTGTGTGTGCTCGTGATTGATGAGGGTGCTCGTTGTAAAAGGTTGGATCCTGTGTGTGTGCTTGTGATTGATGAGGGTGTTAGATGTGGAAGGTTGGATCCTGTGCGTGTGCTCGTGATTGATGAGGGTGCTAGATGTGGATGGTTGGATCCTGTGCGTGTGCTCGTGATTGATGAGGGTGCTAGATGTGGATGGTTGGATCCTGTGTGTGTGCTCGTGATTGATGAGGGTGCTAGATGTGGATGGTTGGATCCTGTGTGTGTTCTCGTGATTGATGAGGGTGCTAGATGTGGATGGTTGGATCCTGTGTGTGTGCTCGTGATTGATGAGGGTGTTAGATGTGGAAGATTGGATCCTGTGTGTGTGCTCGTGATTGATGAGGGTGTTAGATGTGGAAGGGTGGATCCTGTGTGTTTTTGGAGAGTTCTCAATGTGGACTTTTTGATGCTGTTTGTCTGCTGAAGTGAGAGTGGTAGACTTGAAAGGTTGTATATGTGGCTTTCTTCACCAAGGAGACCGTATTAGATGTGGAAGGGCAGATGGGGCACATGTATTCTCTACTGAGGTGAGATTGCTAGATGTGGAAATGTTTATGTTGTGTCTGTAGTCTCCTTGACTAAGTCAACAGTGGTAGATGTGAAAATGTTGTGTGTTGTACATATAGTCCTCTCCACTGAGGTAAGACTGCTAGATGTGGAAGGTTAGACAGTGCCCATGATATCTTCACCACTGAGGAGCGTGTGGTAGATGGAGAACCTTGTATATTATGCACTACTGTAAGGAAAATGTTGTAGATTTGAAAGATTGTAGGTTGAGCATTAGACATTTGTCCACACTGCCCATCTTTAGGAAAGCACTGAAAAATCTTTTTAAATCAGGTAAAGTTCTACAGGACTCACCTAGCGGCCTCATGGTTGTGGGTGTAATAAAAATTTACTGATTAAGTTACTCATTCATTCTCACCTTAACTATGGAATCACTGCTAGACTTGGAAAGTGAGGTGAAAGTGCTACATGTGGGAAGGTGAGTCCATGTAGTCTTATCTACTGTGTTTAGAGTAATAGATGCAGAAAGCTGCATATTGTACTTATAGCTTTCACCACTGAGGTTAGATGGTTGAGTGGTTCGTCTCCTTTTTAGCTGACAGGATTTTCCAGGTTGCAGTCCCCTCTTTTGCTTCCAAGATCCATACCATCAAATATGGGGTACCTCAGGGCTCAGCTCTGAGCCCAACGTTGTTCAACCTATATGTGCAACCTTTGGCAGCAGTGGCAAAAAGCAGAGGGCTCACAGCAGTGTCTTACGCGGACGACACACAGTTGGTAGTGGCACTCTCAGATGACTCGGGGCAGGGCGCATGTAAGTTCCAGAGGGATCTGGAGATTATATCTGAGTGGATGACTGCCAACTGTCTTCAGTTAAATGCCAACAAGTCCGAGGTCCTGCTGGTCGGGAGAAACACCGAGCTGTGGAGCGAGCACTGGTGGCCTGCTAAGCTGGGCTGTGCACCCATCCCCAAACAGGTGGTAAAAAATCTGGGTGTGTGGGTAGATTCCGCTCTTAGCTTTCAAACACAAACAAAGAAAGTAGCAGGAACCTGTTTTGGCATTCTACGGGGGCTCAAACCAGTGCTGGGGTTCTTTGACCCGGCCGTGAGGCAGGTGATTGTCCAGGCATCCATTCTGTCTAGACTGGACTACGCCAACTCACTCTACTTGGGAGTCAAAAAGGCGGAAATTACAAGACTGCAAAGGGTCCAGAACGCTGCAGCTAGAGCCTTGTTAGGTTTGCCCAGGACATGCCCCACTTCCAGTGCTATCCGTCGGCTACATTGGTTGCCTGTGGCAAAACGCATAGAGTTCAAAACTCTTTGCATGTCTTTTAAAATCTTAAACCTTTCCTCTCCAGACATCTTGGCCAATCTGCTTACACCTTACACCCCCTCCCGCCAACTCCGATCTATGGGCCAGCATTTGGCGGTTGTACCGCGGGCGAGGAGGGTTCGGCCTGGTGGACGCTCCTTTGGTGTATTGGCAGCCAGACTTTGGAATGCGCTCCCTACCGCCATTCGTAGTATGGGAAACGACCTGGCTTTCCGTAAGGCCATCAAAACGCATCTCTTTCCTCCACTATAGACTGTTGTATGTTGTCTATTGTTCTGCTGTTCTGCTGTTTTCTGTTTCAGCGCTGGGACGCCCCTTTGCCGAGGCAGCTGTGCGCTATATAAAACCACATAGCATAGCATAGCATGGCTAGGTGTAGAACACTGCATGTAGTACAAGTAGTCATCTCCTTTAAGGTTAGATGATGCACAAGTAATCTTCTCATCTGCGGTTAGCGTGCTAGATTTGGAAGTTGCATATTGTACATGTAATCTTCTATGAGGTTACAGTACTGGTTATCTGAAGTTGGATGATGTCCAGCTGGTCTTCTCCCCTGAGGTTCGATTTTTAGATGTAGAAAGCTGCATGTTGTAAATACAGTCTTCTCCACGGAGGATAAAGTGCTAGATTTCTAGATGTAGAAAGCTGCATGTTGTAAATACAGTCTTCTCCACTGAGGATAAAGTGCTAGATTTCTAGATGTAGAAAGCTGTATGTTGTAAATACGGTCTTCTCCACCGAGGATAAAGTGCTTGATTTCTAGATGCAGAAAGCTGCATGTTGTAAATACGGTCTTCTCCACTGAGGATAAAGTGCTAGATTTCTAGATGCAGAAAGCTGCAAGTTGTAAATACGGTCTTCTCCACTGAGGATAAAGTGCTTGATTTCTAGATGCAGAAAGCTGCAAGTTGTAAATACAGTCTGCTCCACTGAGCATAAAGTGCTAGATTTCTAGATGCAGAAATCTGCATGTTGTAAATACAGTCTGCTCCACTGAAGATAAAGTGCTAGATTTCTAGATGCAGAAAGCTGCATGTTGTAAATACAGTCTGCTCCACTGAGGATAAAGTGCTTGATTTCTAGATGCAGAAAGCTGCATGTTGTAAATACAGTCTGCTCCACTGAGGATAAAGTGCTAGATTTCTAGATGCAGAAAGCTGCATGTTGTAAATACAGTCTGTTCTACTGTGGATAAAGTGCTAGATTTTTAGATGCAGAAAGCTGCATGTTGTAAATACAGTCTTCTCCACTGAGGATAAAGTGCTTGATTTCTAGATGCAGAAAGCTGCATGTTGTAAATACAGTCTTCTCCACTGAGGATAAAGTGCTAGATTTCTAGATGTAGAAAGCTCCATGTTGTAAATACAGTCTGCTCCACTGAGCATAAAGTGCTAGATTTTTAGATGCAGAAAGCTGCATATTGTAAACACAGTCTTCTCCACTGAGGATAAAGTGCTTGATTTCTAGATGCAGAAAGCTGCATGTTGTAAATACAGTCTGTTCTACTGAGGATAAAGTGCTAGATTTTTAGATGCAGAAAGCTGCATGTTGTAAATACAGTCTGTTCTACTGAGGATAAAGTGCTAGATTTCTAGATGCAGAAAGCTGCATGTTGTAAAGACAGTCTGTTCTACTGTGGATAAAGTGCTAGATTTCTAGATGCAGAAAGCTGCATGTTGTAAATACAGTCTGTTCTACTGAGGATAAAGTGCTAGATTTTTAGATGCAGAAAGCTGCATGTTGTAAATACAGTCTGTTCTACTGTGGATAAAGTGCTAGATTTTTAGATGCAGAAAGCTGCATGTTGTAAATACAGTCTTCTCCACTGAGGATAAAGTGCTTGATTTCTAGATGCAGAAAGCTGCATGTTGTAAATACAGTCTTCTCCACTGAGGATAAAGTGCTAGATTTCTAGATGTAGAAAGCTCCATGTTGTAAATACAGTCTGCTCCACTGAGCATAAAGTGCTAGATTTTTAGATGCAGAAAGCTGCATATTGTAAACACAGTCTTCTCCACTGAGGATAAAGTGCTAGATTTCTAGATGCAGAAAGCTGCATGTTGTAAATACAGTCTGTTCTACTGAGGATAAAGTGCTAGATTTTTAGATGCAGAAAGCTGCATGTTGTAAATACAGTCTTCTCCACTGAGGATAAAGTGCTAGATATAGAAAGCTCCATGTTGTACATGCAACCTTCTCCTGGGAGATCAGATAAGTCACATGAAGGGACTTGTTTTGGGTTTGGCGGTTGGGATACTCCATCAAAATGGAACGGATATCTTGTCGATCATATTATAAGTGCCATAAGGTACAATCCTCTTGTAGTACAGCAGAAAAGGCATCTGCCACGTTTGTGACGAAGTATCCTATTCATCTGATAGAGGCTTTGAATCACAGATTCCTTACGCTAGAATATTCCCCAAGCGTTAGACTGGATCTGGAAAATCTTGAGCAATATGTCTGCGTACCAGCAGGTGGCAGCGATCGGCTGTGTGAAAAACTGGGTTCTTGATGCAGTACCCCCCCACCAAACTTTTTGCCTGGTTTTTGATGCAACTTTGACTGAAGTGTACTGGGTCCCTGCTAACCAGGCTCCTAGCACCAGTGTCCTTTCCCTAAAACTGTACCACAATTGGCACAACTTCAGCAACCCCTATAAGTCCCTAGTAAATGGTACCCCTGGTACCTAGGACATGAGTATTGAAGAGGGTCCACTGGGGCTGCAGCACTGGTTATGCCCCCCCAGGGCCACCTCACCAAGGCTATGCAAACTGCCATGGCAGGCTGCATGTCCTGGTGCAGAGAAAACCAAAGAGTCAACATGGCACACAGCCCTGTGTGCCATGCCCACAGACACTGCATGAGGTATAGGTAAGTCACCTCGACTTCAGGCCTTACAGCCCTAAGGTAGGGTGCACTATATCCCATGTGTGGACATATCTGCATGAGCAGAGAAGGCCCTATAATATCAAGACAATTCTTGGATACAGTAAGTGCACAGAGAAGCCATAGAGAGTACATGGGCTGGATACTTGTCATTACGAGTTTCCTATCTCCATTATGGCTTTACTGATCCTAAGATGCTTGGTACCAAACATCTTGTCTTAATAAATCCTTACTGATGCCAGTGTTGGATTAATTAATAAATGCACACAGGAGACACCTTAGAGGGTCCCCTAAAAACCTACCAAGCATTGGTGTGGTCTCTTACTAGTCTTAACTGCGTGCCACCACCAGACATGTTTCTGGCCTCATAGGGTGATGGCCAGCGCTCTCAGAGGGCAGGAACAAAGCCTGGTGTGGGCGGGGGTGCTTCACACCTCCCCTAGGACAGGATGGTCTTCCAAGGTGGGCAGCTTCAAATGCGATGCCGCCTTTAAAATGCGACCCAGGCAGCTCCAGCTAGTGGAGGATGCCAACCCCCCTTTCCTGCTCCACATTTGGTGGGTGGACAGGTGTGAAAATTAGGTAAATTAGGAGGTGGCACCACCCCATTTCATTTCCCTCCATCCTGGTTTGAGGGGGAATTAGCCAATTAGGGTCAGAGTAGTGCCTGTCCAAAAGGAAGTGATCACTTAGAGGATGTAGACACCCTAAAGGTAAGTATCCCATTGGCTACTGCCTGTCTCCCTCTTTAACGCCCCTAAATTTAGTATTTAGGTGGCATACCTGGACCCTGAACTATATCTTTAAAAATACTTACTGTAGAACAAAGTTCTTGTTCTGAAAAATTACATAAAAATCTGTGTTATTTTTATAAATTGGTCTCGGATATATTCTTTAGTGTGTGTCTCATTTATAGCCTCTGTGAGTAAAACAAATGCTTAGCACCACCATCTGATGAGCCTAACTGCTCGCCCACACTACCACGGATAGAGCATTAGTATTATCTACTTTTGCATCTGAATACCAGTCTGGGTCTCCCTGGACTCCCTACACAGTGCACTTCATTTTAGTGCACTATATAGAGAGCCAGCGTCCTACAGGCTCCGTGTTGGCATCGTCAGCGTTGGAAGTGATGTGCGCGGTGCCTATATATGCGCCATCCCAGCGTGCTGATATCTGTTCTTTTCTTTCTGTGCTATTAGCCCAGATCCAGAGAGAGCTACCCAAGTCATTTTTTGGACTATCTTTTTCAAATTTTTGTCCAGATTCTTTTTGAGCTATCAGTGTGCATTAGAGATGTTCCTTGGGGTTTAAACCTTGTGGATCGTGTCACACAGTGGTGAGGTGTGGTGCAGCGGCCAGGGCAGCTGACTTCGGAGCACAGGGTTCACGGTTCGATCCCCGGCTCCGGCGGCAGCTCAGCTCAGCACCATGTGACTCTGGGCAATAGCTCACTTAATTTCCACGACGGCCCCCAGCGCCTTGAGACCCGTAAGGGTGAATAGCTGCGCTATATAAAAACGGACTTACTTTTTTTTTTTTTACTTACTTACAGACAGAACCCTTACCAAATTTGCTTGTGGTGCATGGAGCCGAGCCACGACTCCAAGGTCTGCCCAGACTGTCAAGCGATTAATCCTATTCCTAACATGGTCCGGGGGTGTGCCCTGAAGCTCCTGGTCACCTAACACCAGACGACTCTGTACCATTCAAGGTCCCAGGTCCGCTCTCGTAGTCAATCCTGCCGGTTGTGGTCACGCTCTGAGTCATCCTTGGATAAGTCCCACAAGAAGTCTAAGAAATTGAAGCGTTTTAGACTATACTGCACTGGTACAAGTCATCGGATGAGGCGTGGGAACGACGCCACAAATCTAGGCCCCACAACTCAGTCATGCAGTCTGTGTCTGTGCCTCCCAAGGTTTCCCAGAGCTGGAACGATCCCCGCCCAGCTTAAAGAATTTTCCAAGGCCATGCTCCTCATTTTTGTGCAGGGCTGACCCCTCTGGAGCTGATTCGGTAGGTGCCCCAACTAGATTCCTGCCAGTGGATTTGCTCTATGTACCAGTCAGGCCCTTTGGATCAGTTCCCGCAATCTAATAGCAAGCCGGCGACCTTCCACAGAGTCCGTTCCAGCGTCGCCAATGTCCCTTGGCCACACTGACCCCATTGTCCTACCCGACTCCGATATGGAGCTGGACTGGCATCGTCTGATGTTTACTTCCTATGCCGACCAGTCCAAGACCCTCCGGGACAGAGACAGCGCCTCCTTTTACTGACAGACCCTGTGGGGTATTTAACTGGGCCAGATCTTAAGAACGTTATGGTGATCCCGACGCCCTGGAAAAGCGCTTGGCTGAGGATAACTGGTACGAGGAACTGGCGGATGCCAGTGCTCTGGACACTTCTCCTGACTCTGGCCTAGTCTCTCCTCCTAGAATAGTTACTGAGGAAGTTGCTTCCTTTGCCATGGTGGTGAGGTGGGCCCCTGGCTAGTTGTTGGAACACTCCACAGCCCCACTCTGCCTTTCACGCCTGCTGTGGCTACAGTAGGAGCTACCATCTGCGTTCATTCCCGCCCAGCCACAATGGCCAACAGGCTCCCCAGTTCTTTCTGCCACAGATGCGGTTCTCAGAAGCCTTGTGGGACCCAAGGCCATAGATCTGCCCAGTCCACTAGTCCCCTGGCAGCCGCAGCCTCCAAACCCCTTTAATATTACCTCTTACCCTCACGGAAAACCTGTCAGTGGCAGGATCAAGCACCACCTGCCCGAAGGCAGTCCACAACCTCGGACAAATGGATGCTCCAAAATGTTCACCGGGGTTACACCCTTCCATTCACAGAAACCCTGCCGGCCGGGTCACCGTTCTCTGAGCGGCTGACGGTTACAGGAAGTGCAGGCTATTTTGCCAAAGGAGCCATTGAGAGGGAACAGACATCAGAAGTAGGTCATGGTTGCTACTCCCGCTACTTTCTGGTGCCAAAAAAGGATGGAGACCTAGACCCTATACTAGACCAACGCCACTCTTAACTGCTTCATGAGAAAGCAGAAATTGAAAATGCTCACATTGTCTGCCCTGGAGACTGGATGGTGAAGGTGGACTTTCAAATACCCATCTCCAGCCCACAGATGTTACCTGCGGTTCACTGTGGGCCACAAGCACTTTCATTTCACTGTGCTCCCCCTTGGCCTTACCAGCGCCCCTCGGGTGTTCACAAAGGTGATGGTGGTACTTGCAGCCCATCTGCAGAGGACAGGGGTTACAGTCCTCCCGTGCTTCGACACCTGACTCCCTCTCAGACGTTCCCTTTCATCTGAGCCACTCTGGACTCAGTGCAGTTTTGGGCCTATCCCTCAGAGTTGCAACTCCATGATATTCAGGCTATGTTTCTGTTGTTTTAGCCTCTAGCCTGCATTTCAATGAGATTGATTCTGAGGCTGCTGGGACTCATGGCCTCCTGCATCCTGCTAGTAACACATACCATCTAGCATATGGGGGCTCTGCAGAAGACCTGAAGGCCCAGTGAGAGCAGCACCAGGGGAATCTCTCTGACCTGGTCCAGATATTGGAGGGAACTGCAAAAGATGTGCAGTGATGGCTGATGAGCCACGATTGGGTCACCAGCAGACCCCTCTCCCTTCCCCACCGAGAGCTCACAGTGGTGACAGATGTCACTCCTGGCTTGAGGAGGCCATTGGTAGAAGTGGAGATCAGAGGCCTCCCATCCATCAAGGAAAGGCTGGTTCAGGCGTTCACGGACAACACCACCACCACATAGTATTACAACAAGCAGGTTGGTGTTGAGTCGTGGACCCAGTGTTAAGAGGCCCTGCATTTCTGGGCATGTCTGGAAAGTCAGGACATATTTCTGGTCGTAAAACACCTGGCGGTCTCTCCGAACACCTGGGCGGATAAACTGAGCCAGCAATGCCTTACGGACCAAGATTAGCGTCTCTGTCCAGGGGTGATGCAAGGTCTCTTCCACAACTGAGGGAGATACTTGGTTAGATCTATTTCCCACCACCAAGAATGCATGATTTCAGAACTTCTGCGTGCTGGAGTTTCCAAGGCAGCTCTTGCTGGGAGAAGCAGTTCATCTCCAGTGGAACTTAGGCCTTCTGTACGCCTTCCCTCCAATACTACGTCTGCCCAGAGTTCTCAAGAAGATCAGGAACTACCCATGTCATCCTTGTGGCTCTGGCACAGAGAGTGTAGTATTCCAATCTCCTCACCATGAGCATGGGTCCTCCGATCTGAATCTCCTGTCACAGCAACTGGGCAAGGTTCTACATCCGAACCTGCACATGCTCTGCCTTGAGCAGCAGCAGCTGACAGTTTCTGACCTCCCTTCTTAAGTCTGGAAAGTCATTTTGACAGCCAGGCATCCATCAACAAAGACAATATACACCTGCCATTGGAACAAGTTGGTGACTTGGTGCACTGACAAGCATGTTGATCCTCTCGCTGCACCTTTTTCCGTGTTTTTGTTGTTTTTTCTATGGTTAGCCCAGTAAGGCTTTGCTTTGGGCACAGTAAAAGGGTACCTTAAGCCATATCGGCTTTCTGATGGTTGCCAAATCCGCCCTCCCTATTGCAGTCATCAGTTGTGCCTATTTTTCTGAAACGATATCGGCACGTTTCCCCCAAAACCCTTCCTTATGCCCCAGTGGGACCTTAATTTGGTTTTAACATTTTTGATGTGCTCACCTTTCAAGCACATGCATAGTTGCCCTATAAGTCTCTTCACAACCAAAACAGTCTTCTTAGTGGGCATTACATTGAACAGAAGGGACAGCAAGCTTCTGGTGTTTTCTGTGCACCCTCCATACATCAGTTTCTTTCCAGACTAACTGATTCTCCGCATCAGTGCCTCTATCCTACCAAAAGTGGTGACACCTTTTCACGTCAGCCAAAGTATCACACTGCTGACCTTCTTCGCTCTGCCCCACCCATCCGAGGCGAAGGAGAGATTCCATCGCCTGGACTCAAAAAGAGCATTGTTGTTCCACATCGATTGCATCAAAGAACACTGGGCGAGCAATCAACTCTTTCTTGGGTTTGCCGGAACAAAGAAAGGGAAAGCCTTGCATCTCCAGATGGATTGCGCTCTGCATTAAGATCTGCTATGCACTGGCCAAGAAGCAACCCCCTGAGGGCTTGCCGGCTCATTCCACCAGAACCAAGGCTTCTACCACTACGTTAGCTGGCGGAGTCGCCGTCCTGGACATCTGTCAAGCTACCACGTGGATAACTCTACACACGTTTACTAAGCATTACTACCTTGACAGTCAGGTCTGTCGTGACAAGCCCTTTGCCCCTTCAGTCCTCCAGGGCTTCTTGATCTGACTCTGTTCGCAGACCCACCTCTGTGGAGATGTTGCTGGGGGTCTATTATAAGGTAAGGAATCTGCAGCTAGGAGTCTTTATCACATAAACAACTTACTTACCATCAGTAATGCTTTATCTGGTTGAGACTCTATCTAGCCACAGATTCCTTACTAACCTTCTCATCCTCCTCACTTCTGCAAACAGGTTTTTTCTGCCTAGAAAGGTCTCTGTAGGTCCTTTGTTTCTGCACACTGATCTATCAGTCTTCTGATGTGGCTCTGTGCTTCTGGTGTGGAAATATCACAGAAAGAAACAGTTGCCAGCGCACTGCGGTGGCGCCTATATAGGCGCCATGCACGTCACTTCCTGCACGGACGACTCTGACGTGGAGACGATTGGCGCCACCTACTGATATGGAAACGTACAGTTCAGGATTTTCCGGATCCAGTCTGACTCCTTGGGAACATTCTAAGGTAAGGAATCTGTGGCTCAATAGAGTCTCTACCAGATTAGAGGTTACCGAAGGTAAGTAACTTGTTTGCCAAACTCTAAATAAGGCCCGTAGTCTTTTTCTTGGGTGATTATATTGCTACATTTTAGAACACATCGTGTTGCATGTATAGCTTTCTCCTTTGAAGGTAGAGTGCTACATGTAGGGGATTGGATGATGGACATGTAGTCTTCCCTGAGGTTAGAGTGATGGATGCCTCCTTTGAGGTTAGAGTCTAAGTTGTGGGTGATTGGATGATGGAAATGTAGTGGTCTCCATTGAGGAGGAAGTGCTATGTGTGTAAAAGTTGCATGTTGTGTATATCACATGGTAGGGATCTGTCCCATTAGGCTAGGAGTGCTAGGCATTGGATTCCATTGTGTAAAGGGTGTTTGCGTCATCGAAGAAGAGAGTGAACTAACCTCATGTATTTCAGCAGCAGACCCTATGTTGGCTTTGGAAGTGGCCACCACTCCTGTTTCATCTGAGCCATCACTCTCATGGTGTACTTGGAAGTGGGAGCAGATAGTCTTTTGACCTGCTGGGGTCTTCCCCTGATGCCCCCAGACCTGTGACACCCCTGAAGGATATTCTAGGCCTTGCTGAATTTAATATGAAGTAATTAATTGATTTCTCCTGTTTTGCTGCTCGAGACAGAAGAAAATTAAAGCATTTAGAAAAAGAGGTGGAAGCCATTACTGTGAGGTCAGATCACTTTTTATTGCCTGTTTTGCTGTAGTTACCTCTAAGTTTGTGGTTTTGCACTGAATAATCCATCCTGCCTCCTCCTTGCTCATCTTACTAGCTGGTGGTTGGAGTTTTGTAGCAGTAGCTAGTGAAAGCTCACCCCGTCCCTTGGGTTTACAGAAAAAGCATGGTGGCAAAATGCAAATGCAATGTGTTTTTGAATGAGTTTAAAGTCAATATAATAAGGAAAAAAAGTGAAATACCTAAGCCAGTCAGTTGTAGGGGGAATATTCATCCACCAGCGAAGATGTCAGTATAATGAACATCAAAAAAGCTAAACATTATTTAAAAAAAAAAAAAAAAAAAAAGTAAACAGGAGCAAATGAAGTGTTTGCCTGACGCATTTCCCTCCACTCTTCTTGGTGTTTTTCAGTTGGAGGAGGACAGGCTCTCCCAACCCTCCCTTCCGAGATACAGCCCTCTGAGGAGACTGGCGTCCTCTGTCTTCTCTTCCTCGACCCTGGAGATGGAGCAGTACCCACACCTCGCCGGCAGCAGCGGCGGCACCTTCATCCAGCGCAGCCGCTCTGCGGAGAGCAGTCCAGTGCGCCTACCTCCACACCGCCGACACCTGCCCCTGACACCCGGCAACCACAGACTGGTGCCCTCGGTGCTGCGCATCTCCCGCTCCCAGCTACAGCAAGTCTGGGCTCGCTTCACTCACAAAACATAGGAGTGAAAGCTGTATCAAAGAGAGAAGCCATTTGGAGAGGTGAGGAGAAGGACGCGGAGGGAGGAGAAAAAAGGAGGAGGGCCAAGACCAGAAGATGGTGAGAGAGGCAGCAGCCCCGAAACGCAATAAAAGAACCTCACTCGCTTGTCACCTGTCCACAAATAACGCAATACTGGAGCGATGACTGCACACGGCTCAGAAAGGACCATCGCCTCCACAGTGGTCATGGCTGGAAAACAGAGACAAGCAGGACTCTAACCACCTCAACCTCCTGCACGATGCTTGTTGCACACTCTAAGAAGAGTTAAAAAACATAAAAGCAACCAAACTTCAATAGACTTTGAAAATGAGAGGGAGAAAAAGAAAAAAGAAACATTTTTCAAAATTACTTGAAGTGCTGGTCTCTGCGAGACCACCTGTGAGAAACTGTGAAACCCAAAGTGGCATGGGAGCAAGGTGCTTGGGGGTGGCAGAGAAAGACGGACCGTTATGTGTCCCCAAGGGGCAGGCGAGACCAGAGAGCTCCTTGTTCCCAGAGATAAGGAACCCACTTGTTTTTCTGGTAGACGTTGGACTGACAGCGCTACTTATTCAGTGCAAAGCCACAGGGTTAGGCGTAAGCTCTTGTTTTGTGGAGGTTTAAGCTCATGGTTTGTGGAGGTAGTCTAAAGATAGAGCAGGGTATGCTTGTTCATAGTGGATTTGAGCTAATTAGTCACTTTATCAAGGTGTTGGAGTTTTGCCAGAGCTGTAGGTATTCCCAGAACCTGCTCCCTAGCAGCCCCCTGCACCAACCGGAAGAAGGGGCAGACCGGCCAGGATCCAGAGAAGGGACAGGCACCTGGGGGTTATTGTGTAAGCTTGTTTTACTTTGTTTGCCTTTTACTTTAAATGGTCCATACTATGCACTTTTAGACGGTAAGACACCGTGGGTTTGTTGCAGGACAGTTTTAACACTGAAGCAGACTAAAAAGTGAGGAGATGCTGTCAAATGCCTTTTGCACGAAGCCGGTCGGGCCTCTGGACTGTAAAATTAAGAAAAGTGTGCCGGCACTGTAGCAATGCTGTTAGACACGTTTTGGGGGAATAGACATCCATGATGTTGGATTTATGGATTTGACACCAGAGCAGAATGGTGAGTTAGCAAAGTGCTTGCAGCTGACCTTTTAAGGTTATCAGACCCCAACTTACTAGTCAAGATGAATTGTTAAAAGTGACACTTGCTGTAGTCATTTTGCCACTTGTAGGTTGCCTGTGAGCCTGTATGTGTGTGCATCAGGGTTGGTTGTAAGGTGAGTTACAGATACATGCTTCCTTTGGAATGAAGCAGAGGACTGTTGCGGCAGTTGTCTCTGTCTCCTGTTGTGCGGCTGTTGTCTCTGTCTCCTGTAGCTTATGGACCCCAGTCCCAGGACACACCCTCTTTCTTGCTCTACATCGCCACCCACCACCACAACCCCTGATCTGCTGGATTGCTCACACGTCCTTGCTCCTTCTCACAAAAACTTCCCGGTCGGCTTGAGAAAGAGAATACAGTTTTTGTTACAAGATCCAGCTGGTCAAAGTCACTACTCATATTTGTAGTGCACTTTGTGTTCCTGAGCAGTCAGAGGCCTGCATCGATACTGGCTCTCAGCCATGACTGCTATTGATGTGAAAGCTGCTGCCATTTTCCATACAGATCCCCTGGACAATGCTTGGCAGACCGCAGTACAGTGGGCGAAGGGGGAAGGAGGTAGAGTCCCTGAGGCACTGCACCCCTTGTGTGGGATCCCCTCCATGCTCTTGCTATCACTTGAGCTTCTTCCGCCCTGAGTGGCTGTGAAATGAGTAAGCTTTGATTTTGATATACATGTGTCACAAAACCTCCACGTAGAAGCTAAACACTTCAAGCTAACCGACAGAATAGGTGTTCAGCTGTCACATATATTTTAACAGATAGCATGCCCTTCATTGCTGCCAACTCACCTTGCTTTTGCCAGTTGAGCTGATTTTTCTTTCATTCATTTTCTTTCTTTTGAGATGCACCACAGAGATATTTTTGTAGAACATGAGCAGCTGTACACGGATGGGTGCGTGTGGACGCACCAATCTCCGCTGCCTGGGCTGTCATATTAATACCTTTGTCTCTATCAAGGCCCCTCTGAAGAGCAACCTCTGGCTTAGCTAAAGCACTATTCAGATACAGATTTTTTAGGCTTCTGGTGTTCTCCCCTTGAACCTTACTCAGTGTGTCAAAGTACTCCACCATGGAAACCTTGGGTCCCTGTACTTTCCAGGTATTCCAGGACTCGATTGCGGTTAGTCCATCTTTGCATTGGCTGGATGTGTTTTGTTGGCGTTGTTTCACAGGTCTCTGGCGCAGCCTTGCTCTGTGCTGTGTTGGCTTTTGAGATGTGAAGACACTGCTAGACCGCATGACGCACCTGCACCGGCCTTACGGAGTGCACTTTTAGAATAATTCAATCCCCTTGGCTGGTGGGTCCCAGTGATCTGGCACGGTGGAGGTCTTCGAGGTTAGCTTAGTATAAATCGGGGCTTGATCCTGTTGTCGATGGCAGATCCGGATTGGTGTTGAGGGCACGTTGATAGCACATCATCACCCTGCTCTCCCAAGATGATACAAATCTGCGGGTGAGGACATTGTTTGAAGCCTGTGCCCCGATCTCTTATTCTGCTGGTCTCTTGCTCATTACAAGGAGGAGTACCAACCCGTTTCCCCTCACACTGGGGAGCTTGGAGGTAGTGCTGCACCCCCGATATACCTGACTGCAAGTCTGGGACTGGTTTGGCCCTCCCTGCACCAGCTGTCACCGGTATGTTTTAGATAACTGTATCCCTACTCCTGTCTCCACAGCACTACGCTATCTCTCTAGAGCCTTCTGAAGTACACAAATGAATTAAGCATGTGATATCACTCCTCAAAATGGATGCCCCGGAGTCTCCGTAAGGAAATGATAATTCATCAAGGAACTTGCGACAGATTAAAACCTAAGCTGTGGTCATCGAGCTCTGCGGTTGCCAAACCAACCCTGAATTTAAAGAGATCCAACAATAAAGAGTGCTTCCTGCAAATGGTGACCTATGAACTGCCCAACATTAGTCCTTGGAGGGTCATGGAGTGGGGAGGAGTAATAAGTGGCAATCCATGCTATATTTTTAGGATATCCACGAAAGATACATTCACAAGCAGTTAAATAACATGCCAGTAAGATAGGTAATCTGTGGATATGCTTAAAATCTAGTGTGGATAAAGTGTTCAAAGCAAACCATCACTGGGTGATATTTATCGCATCGGATAACTTCTGACTTAGCGGAGTCGGACTTTATCGAGTGAAATAAATATCGCTCAATTATGATCCCCTTATAATAAGAGCCTAAAAATCTTAAGGAGTGAGCGAGACACACACACATATTCTATGAGTCTCAAAAGGAGAAAGACATACACCTTATGAGTTTCAGGGAGAGAAAGTGACAGAGACACACAGACACCATTTTATCACAGTGCATTACCCTTTTGCCTCACCCAAATGTTTTACTTTCTGCTGGACAGGTGTTTGAGAATGCCCTGACAAATATGGGCTGTGTAGAGTTCCAGCTCTTACTGTCCTCAGTCCATCTTTCGTCCACACACCGTCTCAAATGGGTTACCACTTCCTTTGAGGTGTTAGTACATTTTTAATGTTTTGCGACTGGATGTGGAGTTGGAAAAACGTTTTTATCTTCTAAAATGGGATCATTACATAGGAAAAACATTTTAACAGTTGCAAACGCCAAATTGGAGCATTTGCACCCCTTAGAATGCTTAGCAAATCTGACCCATATGAATCTTCTTGCAACTATGTAAACATCTAACAGTTCTGCCCTTATCCATATATAATCCCCTCTCAACATTTGAAAAACTTTTGTTAACCTGTCACACTAGCAGTTAAATATGTAAACATTGCGTGTCTATAAAAATCTGCATTTCAGAAACAGAAGGGGGAAGGAGAGGATGGGGCTACCCAGCTTAACAACCTCTTAAATAAAGTTATGAAAAAAGAACACGTTACCTGGCAACGATCTGACGGAAGATGCTCAAGAATCTAGATGCAGATGTGGCGGTCACAGGGTGGGCTGCTTGCAGACGTTGCCGTTGATGAATTTGTGACTACATGGCCCCCCATCCGTGAGGTGATATCCACCCTCTATTGGGGTACTACACCATAGACAACAGTGACACATCCACAGGGAATACCCAGCTCTTGAAACAATATTCTTCTCAATGTTTTCTAGATGTTTGATTGTACATGATTGTGGATGAGGGTTGCAATACTGATCGATCTCAGTCCTGAGGAAGGCCACGGACCCCGGGGTGTAGAGAGGTAAAGACTGACCGAAACACATGGTCTCGAGGGAGTAGGGAGCTGTCATAAACCCTAGAATCCTATATAGTCCGTTCTTAATGTTGTACAGTAAAATATACTGGAATAAATGAAATGGGATGGGTTTTACTGCAAGGGATTTTTAGTTTTACACACAGATCACTGACCCGCTCAAGAGGTGAGATCATCAGGACCGCCAAAGTGCTCTTGAAGACATTCGATGCTCCCATCCATCCCCCTATAAACTGCTCGGCAGATGGGACGACCTTATGATGAAGCATGACACCTGGGTTGGTGTGAGAGGGTCTGTCTAAAATTTTAAAAATATTCTAGATATATATTCTACTGGTGGTAGGTTCTCCCATATAGGAAATTCCTTGAGAAACTTTCCTCAGATCGTTCCCAGGAAACTCATTATTTATTTCATTCTTGAAACTCTGGCCTGCTGTCCCCTTCCCCACATATTACTACTCCTCAAACTCATACCACTAGGGAGGAAGGATAGCCTTTAACTGCAAAGATCCTCTGGGTGTACAAGAAAAAGGCAACAGAGGAAGCATTTGTGAGGTGGTTTTAGATGCCACTATGGATTTTTGTAAATCCTGATTCAGCAAACGAACCCGGCCCTTTCAGTTCTAAATCCAGTTTAGCCAGGCACACAATCCTGGTTGTGAAACTACAATTGCCTCTGAACCCTGCACTGAGAGACCCGTTGACTTCAAATCTCCCACTTCACACACCAGCTTCCCTCTTTCCATATTGTCAGGAGGATCTGGGCTCAGATCTCAAAGGACGAGGACGATTGCAGAAGATTCCTTTACTGCATTGTGGAGCACATGCTGGTTTGAATGAGGAAGTTGTCACATCAGTATCAGATGAGTTTGCTAGGAGTGGGACTGGTACCCTACTTCAGGCCCTCAGATATCTAGCGTTCCTTTACAGGGTCACAGGATGGTGCTGGCCTGGAGATTCTGCCTCAAGCACCTTCCTTCCTCATGTTTAAGAGGAAGATAGACACCCTGCTTCCATAAGAAGCCATCTTTGTGGCCACAGAGTCTCAATCCAGTCATTTGCAGTGACTGCAATGTCCTAGTTGAAGGGAGAGCAGGGCATCCTTGGCCTCTCCAATTTGGGACAAAGAGGCCAAGTTTCTTGACTTGAAGGCACAAAGGTGCACCGGACCGTCAATCCACACCTCAGTCAGGCTTGCATGGATGCTACAGTGCCACGGTGGAACAAAAAGCTGTGCTCTTTCTTGAAGATTGTATGGAGACTTTCCAGATGGATCAGTACAAAGACAAATGTCCTTCAACGGGAAGGAGCTGTCTGCAGAGTTAATTATTGACTGCAAACCTAGAGCATTTCTAAATGTTATTCAGTCCTTCCCAAGGTTTTACTCTAACTGCAGAAAAAGGGGAAAGCAAGTCACGTCTTCAAAGAACATCCGCACACCTTCCTCCTCTGAGGACCTAAAAAGCAGAACCAACTTTCTTTTGGACATCATGGAGCTCCCCACCCTCCCCTTGTAACGGGATACGTCTCTCTCTATCTTTTGGCCTCGTAGCCCCTATCTGAGAACTCCAGATATCCTGTTGGTGGCATGTCAAGTGCTCAGAGTCCCAATACCTCTGTCCCCTCCTTACTGTCACCACTTCCATCCAGCCGTGTAGGAGTTAATGGAAATATTGATTCTGGTTTACCTTGTTCACCTGGAGGAGCCGAAGCTGAGGTTTTCCTCCTGGTTTTTTGCGTCAGAGAAGAGGCTCCAGGTTGGTCTTTGAATCATCTTGCATCATCACCGATCCAGCCTCTTCTCCCACATAGGTCTTTCCAGATGGTTACTCTAGGCCACATCCAGTCAGCACTCCAGATGCACTTGTGGCTTTGTTTGATCAAGCCCAAGAAAGATCGGCTCCATGCATAATCTGTCAGAGGAAGTCCCTGAGGTTTATGTACGAGGGCGTCTGTTGTCAGTACAATCTGACCATTATCTGTACAATTTGATTATCATCAGGCTGACTCTGAGCCTTAAGTATTCATTGAGATGATGGCAGCGTCGGAACAACAATTAACGTCAGCAGAGGGATGGCTGTCTACTTCTCCCTATTTGGCTGTTTAGTGATGAACTCTCTAAAGTGAGTTATGTCTCTCCTTCCCACGCTTGCCCAACACCAAGGCATAGTATCTTCAATGTGTTACGCTAAGACATGGAGGTCGCATGCCAACTGGTGCACTGGCATGCTTGCAGCACTCTCCTAGTGATGTCAATAACATAAGGCCAACGTGACCATTATCAGTCCTTTCAAGGCTACCGCATTCAGTGGAACCCGAGTCCTATAGTCAAACGGTTCTCTTCACCTCTTAAAACATGTCTAAGAAGGCTGGAGAACCACCCAGTGAAGATTGTTCACTTGGGATCCCCCCCGTCACATGCACAGGTTCATATTATACTTGCCCTGATATACTAGTTCATGATTTTCAGTAAGTAGGTTATTTACGCACAAACACGGCCATAATTGGCGGCAACCTTCTAAACCACAATAGTGGACCGGTCCCTATCTGTTGCCCACATAGTGCACATCACCTCCAGAGACACCTGTCTGCAGTCCTATATCATATTTTACCAATTCTCCCAAAGCAGGCTTACTCTAGATGATTGTATTGACTATTAACAGCCACAAAGTAATGTGTGTCCTAATATTTGCATGCATAAAGGCATTGTATTATTGTCACTGAGCCACCCTAACAACCACCTCCCTGCAGCCCATGTAATGCACTACACCTCAAGTGACACTTGTCAGTAGTTTCATATCATATCTTACAAGTACCCCATTGTTTGTTAGTCTGTTTCATTCACTGCAACTCGTCCTAAAGGAAGCTGTGCCCTATGGACCATATAATGTACTCTGAATATTAACAGTGCAGCCACTGCTTGTAGTTCAACATTGCTTAGAACGCAGGTGAAGCTTCCATCTTCAGCCTTTGTTGTGCTTTTAAAGTACCCCCAAAATATTGTGATGTTGAATCTTTGAAAATGGATCCTTAAAACCTACACTCCTGTATGGTACGCACTGTAAATGCATCCAGGGTGAGACTTGTGTTAAGTTATGTATCACACAGTAAGAGTTCACCCAGAGGAAGGCTTCTCCAACAACACCCACGCTGCCCTGTAAAGATATCCAGATTAAAATATTATGGTTCATTCAGTATTTTCCAGTACAACACCCTTTGAGCATGTCATCTCACTAGTGCTCTCGCGAGAGTCCAGCTCCTACTGTCCACTGCATGCACTTTAAGGCCACCCTGAACCTTAGAATGGTTTCTTTCATTTGTTAAAATGAATTCCCTGAAACCCTATTGGGATCCTGCAAGAAGCAGGCTAACCATTCTCTGATATAGCATCCTCAGCTCATGGACTCCGCGGAGTTATTTGGGGATATTGAGACTCTCGGTGATAATCTCTTGTATTTGAGACCCTCTCATTCCTTTCCCTTTCTTTTTGGTGAGAGTTGAACTCTCTTTTCATTTAATGGGGTTAATGTGGTTGGTTAAAGATTAGCCCTCTTCACTCATTTCAATGGATCATAGACCTTTGCTGGTAGATCCCCTGGTAAAGCCACTGGATCTTTAGGAGTTGCGAGGGACTCATGTGTTCAGTGTCTTTGTAGGTATTGTGAAGATAGATCACTTCCATTCATTTCAAAGTCTTCACAGGGTTCCATCGTGGTATTCACTTTGGCCGACTTGGACGTGTGAGCGGTCAATCTCATTCATTCCAATCCTTCCAGTGGTTTATAAGGGCATCGCTATATCCTACTAGTTTGTGAGGATTAATATCTCCCTTAAAGTAGAAGATCAGTCTTTCAATCATTCCAGTGGAGCCTGAGGGGTTCGGAAGGGTGAACCCCCCACTTAGTTCAGTGAATCCTGAAAGCTTCAAGGAATCTTCAGAGCGTGCAGGACATTCGTCTTAAAATAGCTGTTACTACTGAAGGCTGTTACCTGAACAACCCGACCTGATATCTTACCATCAGCTCCAGAAGTGCAGACGCCCTGTTAATTGCTACCCTCTAGCACAGTTTTTTTAAATTTAGGATCTAATATGCTTCTATCATACCTGCATTTACCGCCAGTGTATAGAAATGCAGATGACGGAGCCCATTTTGTTAAGACTTGTGGCTTAACCCATTCACTTTTTGTACGCCACTCTCTGTACCAGCTTCCGTTAGTATTTGTGCTTCTGGAGATGTCCCTCTAGTGATGGAAACTCTACTAAATCAGTGCCTGTAGAACGCTATCTAGATGAGGCTTCCAGAGCTAAATGTCCCATATGAGGTCTCCAGTACACCAGGTATGTGATCTGTACTCCATAATCTAAATGTCGTTTAAGGAAGGGTGCCATTGCCCCAGATAAGAGCCATGGAACTGGACACAGTACTCCAAAATGCACTTCAGATTTAAAGACAATACAATAGATGAGGTCTCCAGAGCTGGGTGTAGTGTTGTAGGTGAAACTCCGGGTGTGATCGTCACAAGTAGTAAGGCTGAAGGTCCCACAAAATCCCATACAGTAATGGAGAGAAAACCTCTTTTAAGATAGACAAAGGGTTATAATAAAATGTTTGCAGTATGAGAGAGTGTGTGTGTGCGAGTCTGTGGTCTAAAATTTGTATTGTTCCTCCTATCCTCCCAACTCTTGCTTTTAAGGGATAAAAGACTAGAGTCCTTGATTAGCCCAATGTTTGGGCTGCTTCTATGTACAAATTCCTGTGGTCTATACCCAGACCTGATGTTGCTCCCTCCCCAGGACACAGAAAAGGAAGACCTCACTACCTCGCCACACCTCAAAAACATTCAAAGTCTTCCCCCACTGGCTTGCCCGTGCTTGATCTTGTAAGATCGCCCTCTTTTGTAGTTGCTTTCATGGCGTTAATTTCATAAATGATACAGAGGTTGGGAATTCAGCCTGCAGATGAAGGAGATGGTAGGGTAAGCTGCTTAGTGCCCAGGTTGGACCTCTGGCAAGGCATAGAACAGCCAGAGGTCTCAGGTAATCCCATATCAGGAGTGAGACTGTCAACCAATACATATCCTGCTGCTTTCAACCGCGTGTAGTGCCGCAGGAGTAACTGAAAGTACAGAATCTGATTACAAAAGGCAACGCGATGTGAACTCCAAATCTAGGGCTAGACAACTATCTCACACCTGACATGTGACACCTTGAAAACCATGGATGCAACATCCTTTGAGAGGTCCTCCTCATCAATGCATGATGCATGGGTAAGGGTGCAGCGAGGGTCATCTCCTTTCATTTACCAGTGCTTAGGGTCCACTGGTAACTCAGTACAGTCCTGTCTGCACCTTAAACGCCAGAGCTATGTGACAGTGTTAATTCTGAAGCAATGTTGTGGATGCCACCAACTATCCTCCGACCTTTAATACCAACAAATGATTGTGATGCACATCTCTGGTGCGAATGATTGCACGGCATCACCATCTAGCTATTGGTAACAAAAGTACTGTAAGCTAAGCTTTAAAATACTTTCGCACTATGATGGATACCAGAAGTATGCAAATAGGTGCACGTAGGATGACATTTGTTCGTTCTGTCTGAAATATTCGCAGTCTTTAGAAGACTCTGCATTGATTTAGATGCATCCTGTATATGGCAAGAGTTGATCTGCTTTATTGGTCTTCCTATCAGTTAAGGATTTGGAAAGGATTAAAATATTATGATGAACACAGTCTCCTTTCTTCATGTCAGCATCCTTCTGTAATGTACAAGTGATGGACTCTTGCACAACCACGATACTGTCCTTATTTGTTTACGTTGTCTTTGTTCATAATGGAAGGGTCAAAGGAAACCAACAAAGTAGACTTAGAGCAGCTTCTTTCCAGATGCCTGCACCTCTTCTAGATTGTTCTTCTGAAGCGGTTTGTATTATTGCTTGATATGGAATGTTCTCAAAAAAGAGATGAAATACTGAGCAACTCTTTGTTGTATGAATACATGCTCTACACCATGGATGTCCAACATAGGTCTAGTCGGACCAGATCAATTCTGGGTTTGCAGGATAGTCTCTTACTTTGTAAATGAGTCACATTTAAATCCTATAGATGTAGATTTAGCTAACGTTGAAATCCTGAACCTCTTGCATTCATTCATCTCTCATAACCTCCAGCATCTCTCTTAGTCTATGACTCTCCGATAGACTACAATAAATTCCATACCAACACCATCTCCCATAGTCCACTCAACTTCCCACAGACAATAGCATCTCCCATAAAAGGCACCACCTTCCGTAGCCTACGTAATATCCCACAGATGACAGCATCTTCCATAGAAGATACCATCTCCTGTAGATGATACAATCTCCCACAGCATCCTTTGTGCTCATTATCTCCCATGCACAACACCAACTCCCATCGTATATACCACCCCCTATAGACTCCTCCACCTGTGACTTTATACCTGACCTGTCATAGAATACATATTCTTCCATACTTTACACCATCTCCCATTGTATCAACAAGCTCCTATTGATAACATCATCTCCCATAGTCTGTTCCACCTCTGATAGTGTATATTTTCTTCCATAGTCTACATCATGTGACATAGAGTACATAGAAATCAATACGTACACCATCTCCCATAGTATAAACAATCTCCCATAGTTTACACCATCTCCCATAGTATAAACCATCTCCCATAAATGAACTCCCATATACAACGCCACCTCCCATAGTCTACACCATCTCCCATACAAGACACCACCTTGTATAGCATGTACCATCTTTCATATACAATATAATCTCCATATACTGAACCATCTCCCATAGTGTACACCATCTGCAATAGAGTACATTGAATTCCATACCAACACCATCTTCAACAGTCTACCCGACCTCCTATAATAGGCACCACCTTCCATAGTCTTCATCATCTCCCATAGACAACACCATCTCCCTTAGTCTACATCATCTCCCATAGGCAACAGCATCTCGCTTAGTCTACACCATCTCCCATAGGCAACATCCCCTATAGTCTACACCTTCTCCCATAGCATGAATATATCCCATATACAACACCATCTCCCTTAGTCTACACCTTCTCCCATAGACAACACCATCTCCCATAGTCTACACCATCTCCCATAGGCAATTGCATCTCCTGTAGTCTACACCATCTCCCATAGGCAACATCTCCCATACTCTACACCATGTCCCATTGACAACACTATCCCCTCTAGTCTACATCATCTCCCATAGGCAACAGCATCTCCCTTAGTCTACACCATCTGTTATAGTGTGCGCTGTCTCCCATAGTCCAAACCTAGTGCTGTGAAGAACATTGAATTCCACACCTGCACTATCTCCCACAGTCTACCTGATCTCCCATATGAGACATCATCTCCCATATCATATGCCATCTTTCTACCACAATATCATCTCCCATATGTTACACCATCTCTCATAGTGCTCACTACCTCTCACCGTCTACAACATGTGCCGTAGAGTACATCGAATTCCATGCCTATTCCATCTCCCACAGACAGCTTCATCGCCCAGAGACAACAGCATCTTCCATTGAAGTAATCTTTTATCATAGTATATGCCATCTCCCATAGAAGGCATAATCTTCCAAAGCATAGGCCATGTTTTATACTCAATATCATCTCCCTATACTACACCGCCTCTTGTTGTCTGCACCATGTGCCGTAAAGTACATCCAATTCCATACCTGCACCATCGCCATAGCATATACCACCTCTCGAAGACTCCTCCAACTACCACACTCTACAAGACCTCCCATACATGACACCACTTTTCATACTCCACAGCATCTCCCTTAATCAATATCACTTCCCAAGGACATTACCTCCCAGAGTCCAAGCATCTGTCTTCCACATTATCACTCACAGACCAGACTTATTCTGACTAATTACATCTTTTCCATAATACACAGCATCTGTAGTTCACATGCCACATTGCAGACCTCAAAAGACACACAATTGATGGACGGAATGCAGAACAAATCAAAACATTCACCCCCAGTCAAGAGATCTGGGTTAAATCCATCATTCTTTTGCTCACCATGCCACCCCAGTTTAGATCTGGCCATATGCAAATCAGTCTTGACCCTGTGCCTCTTGGGAACAGACCAGCCGGAACTGCCAAGCCAGGTCATCCCTGGACCGGAAACAAGCATCCTAGGACCGGTTTCGGGGTTCACCCCTCATCAGCCAGGATAGCTTGAATCCAGTGGCACAGTGAGCCCGGGACCCACGTCTGGGCATACCCAGCGCACTTAGGGCGAGAAAACAAAAGACACACAATTGATGGACGGAATGCAGAACAAATCAAAACATTCACCCCCAGTCAAGAGATTTGGGTTAAATCCATCATTCTTTTGCTCACCATGCCATCCCAGTTTGAACCCAGCCATATGCAAATCAGTCTTGACCCTGTGCCTCATGTACTGGGGTGAATGTATGACATTGTTCTGCATTCTGTCCATCAATTGTTCTTTTTTTATTTGTCACCCCGAGTGGGACGGGTATGCCCAGACGTGGGTCCCGTGCTCTCTATGCCACTGGAGTCAAGCTATCCTGGCTGATGAGGGGTGAAACCCCGAAACCGGTCCTAGGATGCTTGTTTCCAGTCCAGGGAGGACCTGGCCTGGCAGTTCGGGCTGGACTGTTCCCATTGGGTGCAGAGTCAAGACTGATTTGCATATGGTTGGGTCCAAACTGGAATGGCATGGTGAGCAAAAAACGATGGATTTAGGCCCAGATCTCTGTACTGGGGTGAATGTACGACATTGTTCTGCATTCTGTCCATCAATTGTTCTTTTTTACATAGCAGACCTCAGCAACTTAAGGATCCACCTCTTCCTATAAACCCCCACCCCATAGGATACACATATCTAAGCCCCTCCTTTAATGAAACAGTCCTCATATCACTAACCCACCACCTCAGAAGAATACCAAAGCTGACCACAGACTAATCCTTTCCACTAAACCACCGCTCATCCCACAGGGCTCAACTACTACCCTAAATGACAACTTCCAGTCCAGAATTTTTTTTTCTAATTTCAAAGCTCTTCCATCATCTATAATAATTGCAGATGGGGGAGCATTGGCAGGCAGGCGAGCCTTCATTACCGTCAATCACTGCAATCTTTAGCTGACCACATTTTCAATTGCTTAACTGTTTTTTTTCTCCATTGTTTCATATTCTCTTTATTCTTCTCAACAATATGAAGTGACATTTATTTCCTTCCAAAAACTTCAAATAAAAAAATGCAAATAAAATATACTCCAAAATTCCTTTAATTGGGCTGACCTCCTACCATAAGGCACATCTCATCCCATAGACCATGATCTTTTCTGTCCACCACACCTTCTCCTGTAGAGCACACACCTTCCCTTAGACCACACCTTCTTCTATAGACCACACATCTTTCCACAGATTACGCCTTGTCCTATAGAGCACACATCTTCCCTTAGACCACACCTTCTCCTATAGAGCACACATCTTCCCATAGACCACACCTCCTCCTATAGACCACATATCTTCCCTTAGACCAAACCTCCACCTATAGGCCACAAATCTTCACTTAGACCACGCCTCCTCCTATAGAACACACATCTTCCCTTAGACCACACCTTCTCCTATTGAGCACACACCTTCCTTTAGACCACATCTCCTCCTATACACCACATATCTTTCCTTAGACCATACCTCCTCCTATAGAACACACATCTTCCCTTAGACCACACCTTCTCCTATAGAGCACACACCTTCCCTTAGACCACATCTCCTCCTATAGACCACATATATTTCCTTAGACTATACCTCCTCCTATAGAGCACATATCTTCCCTTAGAGAACACCTCCTCCTATTGACCACATATCTTCCTTTAGACCACACCTCCTTCTATAGACCACACATCTTCCCTTAGACCACACCTCCTCCTATAGACCACACATCTTCCCTTACACCACACCTTCTACTATAGAGCACAAACCTTCCCTTAAACCACATCTCCTTCTATAGACCACATATCTTCCCTTAGACCACACCACCTCCTATAGACCACACACCTCCCCTTAGACCACACCTCTTCCTATAGACCACATATCTTCCCTTAGACCTCACCTTCTCCTATATGGCACACACCTTCTCTTAGACCATACCTCCTCCTATAGAGCACCCACCTTCCCTTACACCACATGTCCTTCTATAGACCACATATCTTCCCTTAGACCACACCTCCTCCTATAGACCACACATCTTCCCTTACACCACATCTCCTCCTATAGACCACACATCTTCCCTTATACCACATCTCCTCCTATAGACCACATATCTTCCCTTAGACCTCAGCTTCTCCTATAGAGCACACACCTTCTCTTACACCACATCTCCTCCTATAGACCACATATCTTTCCTTAGACCACACCTCCTCCTATAGACCACATATCTTCCCTTAGACCAAACCTCCTCCTATAGGCCACATATCTTCCTTTAGACCACACCTCCTTCTATAGACCACACATCTTCCCTTAGACCACACCTCATCCTATAGACCACACATCTTCCCTTAGACCACACCTTCTACTATAGAGCACACAACTTCCCTTAGACCACATCTCCTTCTATAGACCACATATCTTCCCTTAGACCACACCTCCTCCTATAGACCACACATCTTCCCTTAGACCACACCTCCTCCTATAGACCACATATCTTCCCTTAGACCTCACCTTCTCCTATATGGCACACACCTTCTCTTAGACCACATCTCCTCCTATAGAGCACACACCTTCCCTTACACCACATGTCCTTCTATAGACCACATATCTTCCCTTAGACCATACCTCCTCCTATAGACCACACATCTTCCCTTACACCACATCTTCTCCTATAGACCACACTTCTTCCCTTACACCACATCTCCTCCTATAGACCACATATCTTCCCTTAGACCTCACCTTCTCCTATAGAGCACACACCTTCTCTTACACCACATCTCCTCCTATAGACCACATATCTTTCCTTAGACCACACCTTCTCCTATAAACCACACATCTTCCCTTAGACCACACTTTCTCCTATAGACCACACATTATTCCACAAATCACACCTCCTCCTGGAGACCACACTTTTTTCCACATACCACATTTCCCCCTATAAACTGCACCTCCTCTTAGAGACCACACTGTGTCCCATAGCTCACACCTCCTTCCACGTACCACACCTCTTCCCTTAGAGCATACACACTCCTACAGACCATACCTCCTCCCATGGACCGCACCTGCCTGAAAAGACCATGTCTTCTCCTATAGCCCACACTTCCTTCTATGGCCATACCATATCTTCCATTCCCATGCCATATACCACACCTCCTCCTATAGACCACATTCCTCCTGTAGATTACACTTCTTTCTGTTAAACACACCTCTTACTGTAGACCACACTCTATCCTTTAGATCATACAGTCTTCCCAGCGACCACGCGTCCTCAGATAGATAATACCTTCTTACATAGAATATGCATCCTACCATGGACAGTGTCTAATTTCATGAAGAACATGTGCTTCCATATGCAGTGATACTTTCAACAAAGAACTCTACTTCCATAGAGAGCTCTTTTTCCATAGACTAGCTCTACATCCGTGGATCATCTCAACATCTGTGAAACAGTTCTGTTTCCAAGTATGTGTCGTCTACTTCCATAAAGCATCTGCATTTTTATAGAACGTTGTTACTCCCATAGAGCAGCTAAAGTTCCATACACAAGTCCTACTTCCTTGAAGCAACCCTACTTCCATGAAGCATGTTTATGTCAAAAGTCCATTGTTACTCCTACAGATCAGCTCTACTTCCAAAGAGGTTCTCTTCTTTAGACCAGTTCTGCATACATAGACACCTCTACTTCCTTAGAGGTATCACTACTTCCACAGACTATCTCTGGTTTAAAAGAATAAGCTGTAGTTAGGTAAAGCATCACTACTTCCAACGAGCATAACTACTTCCAAAGACCATCTCTGCTCCCAGAGGCATTGCTTCCTCCATTGTGGATGTATTCTGCCAGAGAGCATGCCTATTTTCATGAATTAGCTCTGCTTCTATGAACTATCTGTAATTTCATAGAGCATTAATACTTACATAGAGTATCTCTCTCTAGTTCTAAAGACCATCCATATTTCCATTAAGCAAGTCTACTTCAATAGACCATCTCGATATGTGCTTACACTCACTTCTTGTTTTCAATATATGCCTCCTTCCTTGCTGACAATTAAATTGTGATGGAACTTGGCTGGCGGCCTACTTAGCATTAAAAAAATCCTTCTCCTAAACTCCATTTATGTTTGGAAGTGCCCTCAAGACATCTGTCTGGCAGACACAGGTACATGTCCTCCCCTCATGCAAACGGTGCAGTTTCTGTGGGTTTTGTTCAGCAACCAGTCTTTTTTTCCTCATTTCCATCTCCACATTCCATGTCTGCTTCCATAAAGCAGATCTTGTTCCTTCACCATCTCCTTTTCTAAATACCAATTTTACTTCCTTAGTTCTTGTTCACTCCTTAGGCAATATCTACATTCATAGAACATCTTTAACCCCCCACAGGCAATGATTACATTCTTAGATCATCTGTACTTCCAAAGTCCAACTGTTCTTCGATAGACTAGATTTTATTTCATAGACGACCTCTACTTCTATATCTAAGCTCTACCTCCAGAGATCATTTACTCTTTCTTAGACTTTCTACACAACCCTCAGATCATTGGTACTTAGATAGACCATCTTCACTTTTGGTCATTTCTGCTTCCCAAGACCAGCCTTAGATCCATAGACCATATTTACTTCCTTATTATATCTACACAGTTCTAGAACATCTCAACTTCCTTGATATCATCTGTATTTCTGTAGACGACCTTCACTTCTGTACAAGATTTGTACTTGCATACAGCAGCTTCACTTACATAGACCATCTGCACTTCATTATATCATCATAACTTCTGAAGACAACTGGAATAGACTATTTGTCCTTAGGTTAGTTTGCCTTCTGCGGACAATACAGCCCACCTTCAAAGACTTTTATTCCAAATACTAATTAGAGTGTACAAGGTTCACATACATGTAGATATGTTATGCAACATGCATAACTTCTCAACTTGTGGCCTTTTATTTCATTGATCTAAGGTTACTGTTGGAGGTCGCATTTCGCATTCACTGATGTTCCTTCATTAAACATTGGTCATATCCTGCCCACTCCCATTGTCCCCCAAAATGCATTTAAACTGCTGTCCCTCAATCCCCTCCATCTTTTGGTGATAGCCCTGCTAATCTATTATCCTTACCTGTTTATCATACTCTTTCCCATAATGCCTTCTTCACCCATAGATCCCCACGATTACCATTGATCGCCCCTCAACCACCAATCACTCCTATTCCCATCCACCATCCCTCAACCACAAATCACTCCTATTACCATCGACCATCTCTAAACCACCAGTCACTCCTATTACCATCAATCATCCCTCAATCACCAATCACTCCTATTACCATCAATCATCTCTCAATCACCAATCACTCCTATTACCATCAACCATCCCTCAACCACCAGTCACTCCTATTACCATCAATCATCCCTCAATCACCAATCACTCCTATTACAATCAATCATCCCTCAATCACCAATCACTCCTATTACCATCCACCATCCCTCAACCACGAATCACTCCTATTACCATCGACCATCCCACAAACACCAGTCACTTCTATTACTATCAACCATCCCTCAACCATCAGTCACTCCTATTACCATCAATCATCCCTCAATCACCAATCACTCCTATTACCATCAACCATCCCTCAACCACCAATCACTCCTATTACCATCAACAATCCCTCAAACACCAATCACTCCTTTTGCCATGGACCATCCCTCAACCATCAATCAATCCTATTACTATTGACCATCTCTCAACCATCAACCACTCCTATTACCATCGACTATCCCTCAACCACCTATCAATCCTATTACCATCCCTCAACCACCAATCACTCTTATTACTATTGACCATCTATCATCCATCAACCACTCCTATTACCATTGACTATCCCTCAACCACCAATCACTCCTATTACCATCGACCATCCCTCAACCACCAATCACTCCTATTGCCATCGACCATCCCTCAACCTCCAGTCACTCCTATTACCATCAATCATCCCTCAACCACCAATCACTCCTATTACCATCAATCATCCCTCAACCACCAATCACTCCTATTACCATCGACCAGCTCTCAACCACCAATCACTCCTATTACCATAGGCCATCCCTCAACCACCAATCACTCCTATTACCATCGACCAGCTCTCAACCACCAATCACTCCTATTACCATAGGCCATCCCTCAACCACCAATCACTCCTATTACCATCGACCAGCTCTCAACCACCAATCACTCCTATTACCATAGGTAATCCCTCAACCACCAATCACTCCCATTATCATTGACCATCCATCAACCACCAATCACTCCTATTACCATCGACCAGCTCTCAACCACCAATCACTCCTATTACCATAGGCCATCCCTCAACCACCAATCGCTCCCATTATCATTGACCATCCATCAACCACCAATCACCAATCACTCCTATTACCATCGACCATCCCTCAACCACCAATCACCCCTATCACCATCAACAACTAGTCACTCCTATTACCATCGACCATACCTCAACCACCAACCACTCCTTTTACCATCAATCATCCCTCAATCACCATTGGCCACTGTTCCTGTTGACCCCCCTCACCTGTGCATCACACCCCTTCCATCTAACCACATCTATCCCATTGAACATGCCTTCTCTGGGTTATCAATCCCTTTAACTTTAATGTTAAAATGATTTGCTCTTTACCTGCACTCTACTTCTAGCAATAATAAACCCTGGCATTGACACAGAAGTGATGCTTTGGCGTCTGAGATGTCAGTCCACCCCTTGAAAGAATATCAAGGGAGAGTATAACACACAGCTGTGCACCCTGCACTGAGCCAGGAGGATTTCTGCAGGGCCCCTCCCCAAGGACAGCAATATTAGGAGCCCCTTGAAGACTATGATGACATCCTGAGATGCCCGCTAGTGGGCTAGCTGGCACCTGGAAAGGTTACATAGGAAAGGGTCCACTTGGAAAGGTTATATTAGAAAAGGTCTACAAGGGGTCATAACCTGTTGCTTCTAAAAAACACTTATTATAGACATCCATGTCCACGTACAGCATCTCTTTAAATAGCATTAACAGTTTTTTTTAAACTTTAACAGCAAGTTGTGTGCTCTTGTTACCTCAGTTGTTATCATAATGTGTGAAGGTTCCTCTGTAGACTTTGCCTTCGGATACCATTTATTGGCGCTTCATCGCAGTCTGCCTCTGACAAAGAAATGTGTACAGTTGTGTAGCATTAATTCAGTATATGTTAATCCCAAACCTTTGGTGTTAGTAATTTGATTGTCTGTATATCAGTATAAATATGGTATCAGATTCCTCACAAGTCACATTGCATCACCAGCCAATCAGCTGCAGTAGGATGAACTGGTGGGTGTGTTTGAGTTGTAGCAATTTCTTCCAATAGACCATCAACCTTGCCTCAATGTGACCAGGGTCGAAGGGGTTAAAGATTACAAGTGGTCCAGGGCTGTCAAGTTTAAAGTTTAATGTACTAAAGCTCTGCTAGGTTAGTAGTTAAATGTGGTGAAATACTGTAGAGTTAACAGTTAAACCTCGACAAAGCTGCCAGGGTAGACTTAAAAGCTGGAGGACTGTCAGGTCAAAGGTCACACATGGCCCAGATCTCTAAGATTAATGGCTGCACGTGGCCAAGTGCTACTGGAATAAACGTCAAACATGGGTAGGGACTGCCATTGTTTAGTTTAAATATGGATGACCACTGTCCGTTTAACATAGACAAGGGCTGTAATTTCTGAATTTTTCCATTTTTTACCCGAGTGCACACTTGCTAAAAGCTGGAAGGTCGACCATACACGTGCCTGCTTCACCCGGTTCTGGAACCCTAAGTAGACACCTACCTTCCTTCTCTGAATCACCATTCTAGTTCCTATAGGCATCACTGGTTTATTTAAGATGACAAAGAGTAGAGTCCAGGACTGTTGTGGCCTTCAACAGGATCTGAGAGGCGGGACGAGCATGATTTGCAAGTTCTCCTTTCAACATCCACAGATTCTCTAAACCATTGCCTCTGGATCAGGTCCACATGGAGAAGATTATCTGTAAATTCTCCTCTCTCCCCACTAGACACAATTGATCATTCCCACCACAGCCGTGGATATGCCCACTTGCTGTGGCATTGCTGTACTGCCACCATTTTATCCAGGGAGAGAGTTGTGACATTGGTTAGCCAATGTAGCACTTGACTTATTTGTCTCTCTCTTACGTTTCGTCAACCCTTCCAAAAAGTGAAGAAAACTTAAATTCAAGAATATCAGATGTCGACAGGCAAAGAAGGAACTCTGGCATGAACCACATAGGCTAGAAAGGATTATACAGACACAAACCCAACATGTGACGTTTATCTGCACTAAATATTGTCAAGCAGTCGTGACAGAACCAAGTCTTAATTTTTAAGCTCCAATTCCTTTTGCTGTTGGAAGAGTCCTAGCACTAACTCTTCCAGTACTAAGTGCTTCTATATGTTGCGTGTCTTCTCCTTTTCCGATATTGTGCTGTCATAGTATGGTGTTTGCTGAGGAGCTGCCTCCTGGTAGGATAGTATTCCATTAGCCCTGGATGTTAGCTGAGCAGAGACACGTCAGTAGCCAAGTTAGAGTGGACCAGAAGTTGCAAGTAGCCGCACTAGAAGAAATGTGTGTTCACATTGTGTTGCCAGTGTTTCTTATTGGTGGAAGGCAACAGCATTGAGTACTGGAGCAGGAAGACCCTCATCTCCAAGACCTCCCTACCACAGTAGCCGGGAGGCCATCTGTCAGGAGGCAGAAGGTATACATTGGATGTACAACTCTTTGCCTCAGAGTTAGTTGCTACCTCATCGATTGCAGTGGAGTTGGGTTTGGCCACCTATATACCCACTACTAATATCTTGAGTTTGGCCCCAAGTACAATCTTTGCAGGTACTGTCAAACAACAACTGTCTGGCACTGACTTCTATTGGGAAATGAACTTGTATCTATTCTGTTTGAAGAGCACCCAATGCTTTTCCTTCTTCCAGATGTGTACATCTGTAACACAATGCACCGTATTTGTGGAGATGTGTTTCAGAATAGGTTTGTAGAGGCCCCAGATTATTCGTTAGCCTCCTCAATACAAATATTACTGTTACAGGTGTTTCTTGGTGATCAGTGGAGCTCTCTCAGATTCTCTTGTGTGTCTTCAAATGTTCTCCATCAGGTTGGGACCTTGAGATAAGACTCTTGAAGAAACTCTTGATCTTAAGTCCCTAAGCCTCCAGCAGCCCAGGTGATGTGAAAGATCATAAAGGGTGAACCATTCTGTTCTCATATTGGGTCCACCGGTGCACTGGCACAATAAACAGCCACACGCGTTGGTACACCACGGAAAAATAGTACCAAAGGTAGAGTGCAAATCACCTTGTACGTAATACACACAGTGCCAGTGTCAACAAAGCACATCACCCATTACTTCCTTATGGAGAAGCACTTTGACATCCTGCAACTGGGGAACACTGCCTATGGGCTGAATGGACCAACCACATTTTGTGTCCTGCTGTTACATGGTGCCTCAAAGTGATTTGCTGCTGTTCATGATCTGCATTTCCCCATGTCCCCATGTTATGCTTGCCTGGATGCAGATCTTGTGGTGGTCAGTGATGGCCACTGGTACAAAGCTACTATTTTTCTGTGAGCATGCCTTGCCTAGAAGACGTTTCCTGTGTCCCGAAGGCCTATAGCGGAACCCTCATGCCCCCCATTTACTGCAATACTGTGGTACAATAGGCTTGCACAGCTCTCCGCAGCAGACACAGCATGCACCTACGCTATTTCTAGAAGACAGGGGGTGAAGGTGGGCAGGGGGTTTAGAATTGAAGCTCTGTATCATTGTGTACATAGCTATATATATATATACACCTATAAATATATCTTTAATTTTCTGTATAAAAAGCATGTTGTGACCACCTGTATTTAGAACACGCTGTAAATGTTGCAAAGTACTGTAAGGATCTAACACTTGAAATCACATGAACTAAGCAACAGCCTTTTGTGGAACATATATACATATGAGCTGTTCAATGGATTTTGTGCCTTTTTTAAATCCATGTCATATTTATTCTGACAATCGGAAAGGGAAAGCTTGTGTACTACCAAAATCTTATTAAAGAATGACGGCAGAGTGCTAGTGTGGAAGTCTCTCTTTCCTGTGTCTGCAGTGTGAGCACACATGTAATAGTCACTCACTGTCATGCACTGTCCTGATCATTGAATCTTTCTCTGCCAATGAAAGAAGATGCATTGAAGGAAAAGTCAATCGTTCTACATTAAAACTACTGAAAAAACAGTGAAAATCTGACGCATGTCCAGCATGGCTTTTACACTGAAAAATGTAGTAACTGCACTCAAGTTTGTTCCCAATATATTTGGAAAGCCCAGAAAAGTAGAAGAGACAGCACATTTTTTTTAACTCTAAAAGTAGCAATACTCTTAAACAAATTACATTTTTGTTTTGTTTATCTACGCTGCATATTTACAATAACAGATGGAACAATTAGTGTTTGTTAAGATATTTTGATGCAAAACCAGGTGGACAAATTGACGACTAACCTGTAAGCTTTCAGATGTGGTGTCCATTGACATCCCTCATGTCCGAAAAAAATTAATAAGATAACAATTAGGAAGAAAGTTTTCCTAAGCCACAGCTAAATGTATTTTTGAGTCTTGAGAAATTCTGGGAAGTTGTATTTAGCCGAAACGTGTCGATGTTTTTCTTGAAATGCATTCAAGTGGCATTCGTTAGGGCTGATATTTACATATTTTTAACATTAATTTTTGTTTTAACACTTGATCTTGTTTGAATATTATTGTGTTTTATGGTCACTGTCCCGAGAAGCATAGCACTGCAAATAAAAAATAAGTTCAGTCTGATACATCATTAAAATAACAATACAGCCAACTTTTTCCAGATTAATTATTCTCTGAACTGCTCTGCTGTTCTCAAAATCCAGGTTTTCTACAAGCTTGCAATACTTGTACTAGTACATCAGTGAAACAAATCTGGTAGAATTTCCAAAAGAAATATGACATGAAACTGAACATTGCTGACATGCCAAAATATATATTTATCTGTGGCATTGAAACTTCCTCAATTTTAAAATATGAAGACCATGGAAATGGTGTTGACTACAGTGGTTGTGATTTTACACAGACCATTGTTTTGAATGTTAGACAAACTGGAGCATGAAAATAAACAATAGCATTATTGGAGTGCACTACGGTACACACCCTCCAGTCTCAGGCATAAGCATAACAGATTTCAGGATAAAATCTCAAACCTTTTTGACACAAATTTGTATGAATCCCACAAACTTAATCACAACTGATTCTATGTCTTCTTCTTCCTTAATTAAGAGAGACTTCATTACAACCTGTTCTGAATCGTAGTATAAGCCTGAACCCCATTACCATTATGTGAACAACCCCAATGACAGGCAATTTTGCTCTGTCTACACACTGAAACAACTCACAGCTTTACTCATCAGAATAGTGATTGTACAATGGTGATTGTACAGTAATGATTGTACAAGGGACGACCCTTTACATTCACATTTGAAACATTAGTAGGTGGTGAATACTACATCAATCATGGCAAACTGGTATCCATACGGTCTCTTTATTTGAAACGGAGCCTTGAAAAAGTCACTGCAATATGGACAAAAACACGTTGGCATTTGTGCATCAAATATCTATCTGCGAGCTAAAGGAAATCCTTGAACAGCCTCCTGTCATCTGGAGGAAATGTCAGAAAAATTCCTGTTAAGTAGAGAAATGAGTAAACAACTCTACGCCAGCTGAAAGAAAATCACTAGTCAACTAACCTTCAACTGAATGAAATCAATACAACACTCCCTGGCAACTGGATGCAGATCATCAAGCCATTCCCAGCCAGATGAAGGCCATTCTCACACACTGTCATGCCAGCTGGAGGAAACACATGGAAGAACTACTCGCCAACTGGAAGTTATCTGCTAATTGTAGAAAATCATGAAGGAACTTCCTGCCAGCTGGGGGAATTCATCAAGCAACTATCAGCAAACCAGCGTAAATCCTCGAGCAACGTCCTGGTAACTAGAGAAAATCAACTAACAACTTTAAACTCAGTCGAGGAAATCACCAGACAGCTATCTACCAAGTGGATGAAATCATCACTGAATTCTCTGCCACCCGGAGGAAACCATCGAACAACTATCAGCAGACCTTAGGAATCCTCAAACGACTATCACTAAATGGAAGAAATCATGAAAGAACTCCCTGTCCACTGGAGTAAATCATCAATTAATTCCCTGCCAACTGGTCGAAATCATCAAACAACTATCCATCACCTGGGAAAACCCACACATGAGTCTCTGCCAGCTGGAGGGAAGGATCAAACTTCTGTCAACCAAGTGAAGGAAAATCATGAAACAATTATAGACTGACTGGAGGATCTCACTTGTCAGCGGTACCAAATTATCAACAGCTATCCACCCACTGAAGGAACCTGCCAATGAATACCATGCCAGCTGGCTTGAATAACCTAACATCTCACCACCAGTTGAGTAAAAACACTTTTTATAGCCCCTGGCAAAAAACACCCTGCTGCATGTGACACTGAAGTTTCAGAAGCACCAATCCTAGTAAACAAGTATCTTTAGCAACATCCCCAGAGCTCTAGGCTCTAGGTAATTCAGGGAGCAGCAAGTTGTATCACAGAGAGAATAGTAGCATTATTATAGTTTGCAAATAGCACATACAGAAAACTGGAGCAACGACGGAGACAAGAATGATAATATATCAATCCTGGGACCGGTTTCTGGGTAACGCCCCTCATCAGCCAAGCTAGCTTGAATCCAGTGGCAAAGTGAGCAAGGGACCCATGTTTGGGCATACCCTGTGTTGGAAACGGGGTTACCGAGTCCGTTACGGTAGCATGGCGCAAAGCGGGGAAAGGCACGCGAAGGCAATGTGTAAGGCAGTTGTGCAGCACACTCTCACTTTAACTCAGAAATGCGAAGCAATAACCGGACACCACACCAGGCTTAGATAAGTAACAATCAGGTTCCTTTATCTTAATCAGGATGGCATTCAATTATTCAAATTATACATTCGGGTAACTAGTGCGCGTTCATTTAAAAAGACCCTTCCCAATTCTGGCCACTAAAAGGCCGCATTAAAATCACAGCACCACTGCTCATTCGGGTGCTCTTTACCAACTAGGGCCTAGAACAGGCGCAACACGGTTTATACATCAACATATATACAGTAGGCCTAGGTACTCTATACAGCCTATGATACACTAGGCGGGAGGGAATCCTACCGGGAACCCCTCAACATGTCCAGCAGCTGGGGGCTTCCAAAAAGGGGGAACTTCTTTATCTCCCCGGGAGGCTAGGGTCATAGGATGTGCCTGGCCTGTAATCCCAAAGTCATTAAAGGCCCCCTCCCTCCGTGATCCCTCCTCAAGGGTGGCCCCCGGCCCCCAGGGGCTTAACCTAGAGCCCTAGGGGCCTCCTGGGCTCACCTGCGGTGTTCTTGCTGGCTGTGGGGCCTTACGGCGGACTCCTCTCTGGCCCGGCCCTCTGTGGTGGGGGCGGGGCCCGGCGCGAGTCTTGCGGCCCTCCGGCCGGTGCTGATTGCTTGCTCGAGGCTATGGAGCCTCTCGCGATGTTGTTCCCTTCGTTGGGGGCCGGTATGCTCCTCCTCCGGCCCCCGTGGAGTCCAGGGAGTGAGTGGGGACTTGGTGCGGGAGCCGGCGGTCCTGCCAGTCGGCTCCGGCGTCCCGAGAGGTGAGGAGGTCCTTCCTTACCTCCCGGCGTGCTGGGCGGAGGCGGGCTCTTCACGGCGCCCAATCCGGGCGCGGCGGCGATTCTTCGCGGGGCTCCCGTTGGCAGTGGAGCCCCGGGGACGTCCTCCCGATTGGCTCCGGCTGAGCCAATCGCGTCGCGGCCTTCTCTTCCTCCGGGGGCTCCCGATGGCAGTGGAGCCCCTCTGACGTCGATGTTCGGCTCTGCTGGGCCAATCACGTCGCGGCTTCTGGTGGTTGCCAGGCGACGCCCTCTTCTCCGGCGATTGGCTTTGGCGGGCCAATCCCGTCGCGGCCTTTCCGGGGCGCGACCTGTGACGCGGTCAGCGTCCCCGGCCCCTCGGCGACAGCGTCCACGGGCCGGGAGGCCGCAGCAGGCCTCAATTCACTTCACGCGGCCCACGGGGCTGCGGCGGCGGTATTCTTGGCCGCGCTGGCAGCGGCAGGGGTCTCGGGCCCGGCGGTGACTTGTGGTGATTTCGGTGAGGGCGCGGACGGCGCCCTCACCACTACTATGAATAGGGGAGAGATCCCCCGGCCTCAGTTCCCTTCTTCCAGCGGCGGCGGCCGCGGCGGTGATCCGGTCACCAGGTCAGTGACCGAGAGGGGGGTCAAGTTCTCTCCGCACTTGGGGGTTGCAGCGCAGGCGCGCTGACAGCCTTATGCTCAGGCTGTGAAGGGATGGTTCTAGGGGGACAGTCCAGCTGTCTGTATAGGTAGATAGGGGGTGGAGGCCTAGCGCTTAGGACGCAGCGCTTCGCCTCCTGATCCCCTCTCAATGGTTTTCACTTGTAGTCCTGAAATTCTTGGATGCAGTAAAGTCTCTTTATGAACAGGGGGGGTTGTGAGTTGGTGATTCTTGGAGGGGTTGATGTGCCTCCTGGCACGCTGGAGATGGTTCCCTGGGTCCCCTCACACTGGGCAAGATCAGTGGGTGGTGGGCGTTCCTCATCTATCTTACGGCAGCAGGGCCTTGACCCTGTCAGCGGCAGTAGTGTAGGTCTCCCCCTAGGCCCTAAAGTCTGTACTCCAGCGCAGGTTCTCCCAGGTTCAGCGGTGCCTCAACCTAACTAACTCCAGGTTTTCCCTCCAAGCCTCTTATACCCCTAGGTCAGGTGACCCTCCCAAAGGCGGCAAAGTGTAACTCCTCCCACAGCCCGGAAGGTTCTGGAACCTTCCACCTACCTAGCTATGGGGCCCAGAGGCGGAGACGGGATGGCTACTGTATCCCTTGTCCCAGCCTGACTCTGGCGACTAGCGTGTATGTGTGGAAGGCCCTCTGCAGTAGCAGGGGCCTGTGGCAGCCATCTTTGGTGAGAGAGCACCTGCACCTCAGCACTGACCAGCAGTGGCAAGGCGCCCGGAGACCTAGGTCCAGTAAAAATATGGTGGCAAAAATGAGGCGCAGAAAGGGAAAAAAACAGGGTAAGACCACCCTAGGGCTGACAGGTCTAACACACGTCCCCCCCAGCCGAAAGAGGGGAGAGCTTCCCAACCTCTAGGGAGTTCTCTTCACTAAGGCGGAAAAACCGGAGAGACCGTCAGCGTTGGCGTGGTCTACACCGGGTCGATGTTCCACCCGAAAGTCCATCCCCTGGAGGGAAATGGACCACCTCAACAATTTGGGATTTTCGCCTCTCATCTGCATGAGCCAGCGAAGGGGTCTGTGGTCGGTCTGGACCAAGAAGTGACAACCAAAAAGGTATGGCCTCAACTTCTTCACCGCCCAAACCACAGCAAAGGCTTCCCGCTCGATGGTACTCCACCGCTGTTCCCGGGGAGTAGTCGTCGGGAGATAAAGGCCACTGGCTGGTCTTGGCCATCGTCATTCAGCTGCGAGAGCACAGCTCCTATGCCATGCTCAGAAGCGTCTGTCTGCACGATAAACTCCCGTCCGAAGTCTGGGGTCCTGAGCACCGGTGCGGTGCACATGGCACGTTTAAGAGTCTCAAAGGCATCTTGGCAGGCAGCCGTCCAGATTACTCTGCGTGGCTGTTTCTTGGAAGTCAATTCCGTCAATGGGCCCACGATGGTTCCATATCCCTTGACGAACCGGCGGTAGTATCCCGTGAGGCCGAGAAAAGCTCGGACCTCTGTTTGGGTCTTGGGGGCTCCCAGGCCATGATGGTCTCAATCTTGGCTTGGAGGGGTTGCACCTTACCTCCGCCCACCAGATGTCCCAGGTACACGACAGATCCCTGTCCAATCTGGCACTTGCTGGCCTTGATGGTTAGACCAGCCCTTTGCAAAGCCTGCAGCACCTCCTGGAGATGCTGCAGATGGTCCTCCCAGCTGCTACTGAAGACAGCTATGTCATCCAGGTAGGCAGCAGAGAAGGCCTCTAGGCCAGACAGCACCTGGTTCACCAACCGCTGGAAAGTGGCGGGAGCATTTTTCAACCCGAAGGGCATCACCTGGAATTGAAAGTGGCCCTCGGGGGTGGAGAACGCAGTCTTCTCCCTTGCTCCTTCCGCCATGGCGATCTGCCAATATCCTGATGTTAAATCAATGGTACTCAAATACCGGGCTGCTCCCAGCCGGTCAATGAGCTCATCCGCCCGAGGGATCGGGTGAGCGTCGGTCTTGGTGACCGAGTTGAGTCCACGATAATCCACACAGAACCGAAGTTCTGGTGTGGTGCCCGGGGGCCGCTTTCGGCACCAACACTACCGGACTAGCCCAAGGGCTACTGGAAGGCTCAATCACCCCCAGTTCTAGCATCTTTACCACCTCACTCTGGATACTAGCCTTGACCTTATCGGACAGCCGGTAAGACTTGTTCTTCACTGGCGGACTGTCCCCTGTGTCCACATCATGGGTACACAGGTGCGTGATTCCAGGCGTGAGGGAAAACAACGAGGCGTACTGCCCCAAGACCTGGCGGCAGTCCCTCTGTTGCTCTGGGGTCAAGGATGGGGCGAGGACTACTCCCTCTACCGAACCATCCTTCTCATGGACCGCCAGAAGGTCTGGCAGAGGCTCACTCTCTTCCTCCTCACTCCCATCCGTTATCATCAAGAGAGTGAGCTCGGAACGCTCCTGGTGTGGCTTCAGGCGGTTGACGTGGAGCACCCTGTGGGGTTGACGGGGGTCTTCATGTCGACGACATACGTGGTCTGGCCTTTCCTTTCCAAGATCTCAAACGGCCCAGTCCACCGGTCCTGGAGGGCGCTAAGCTCTCCTGGCTCCATGACCCACACCTTCTGTCCAGCGTCCAACTCTACCGTCCGCGCGTTCCGGTCATACCATTGCTTCATGACGGCCTGACTCGCCTCTAAGTTGTCCGAGGCCTCCTTCCACAGCTTGGCCACTTGGCTGCGGAACGCCAGCATATAGCTGACCACATCACGGGGAAGCTTCGAGGAACACTTCTCCCACCCCTCTTTGACAAGACTGAGGGGCCCCCGAACGGGGTGGCCATAGAGCAGCTCAAAGGGGCTGAAACCGACCCCTTCTGCGGCACCTCTCGGTAGGAGAAGAGCAGACAGGGTAAGAGGACGTCCCACTTTCTTCTCAAGTCCTCGGGTAGGCTCCTGATCATCCCCTTCAAGGTTTTGTTGAAACGCTCCACGAGCCCGTTCGTCTGGGGGTGGTAAGGAGTGGAGAACCGGTAGGTCACCCCACACTCCTTCCACATGGCCTGCATGTAGGCCGACATGAAATTCGTGCCCCTATCTGACACCACGACCTTGGGGAATCCCACTCGGGTAAAAATCCCCATGAGGGCCCGCGCCACCACCGGTGCTGTGATGGTCCTCAGAGGGATTGCCTCTGGGTACCGGGTGGCGTGGTCTACTAGCACCAAAATGAACCTATGCCCAGCTGAAGTCGGCGGATCCAACGGCCCGACAATGTCAATCCCCACTCGCTCAAAAGGGGTATCGACCACTGGGAGAGGTTCTAGAGGGACCTTCACCTTAGTCCCTGTCTTGCCGCTTGCTTGGCAAGTGGTGCAGGTCTTGCAATAAGTGTCAGAAGTGACGCGCATCCTGGGCCAGTAAAAATGTGGGACCAAGCGCGCAAACGTCTTGTCCTGGCCCAGGTGTCCTGCTAGTGGTATCTCATGCGCCAACTCTAGCAGAAAGGCTCGGTGGCATTGGGGGACCACCACGGCCCTTGAGGACCCATGCACCGGAGCCTTAGGCTCACTGTAGAGGAGACCATCCTCCCAGTAGACATGGTAATTACCAGTCTCTGTTCCAGCTGCTTGGGCGTCGGCCTGTTGCCGTATGCCAACAAGCGTAGGGCACTCCCTCTGTGCCCGGCAAAATTCTTCCCGGGTAGGCCCTCCTTCCACCTGCCACTCTGCAGGGGTCGGCAGGTCCCCCACGGGAAAACCAACCACCTCAGCGGACTCCGGGGCCACCTCCGCGGGCTCCCCATCCATCTCACCGGGTGTTTCCTCCCGGACATCTCCTCGTCCAGCAGTGGGCTGGGCCCTTCTTTCAGGCTCCAACCCGGGCTGAGTTCCTTGTCGGGCAGCCATGGACCGCGTGACAACGCAAGTCCATCCTGGTAACCCCAACATCTCAGCATGGGCATTGAACTCTACCTCTCTCCAGGCAGTGTGTTCTAAGTCGTTGCCCAGCAGACAGTCAACCGGCATGGCAGGGCTCACCGCAACCTTCATCAGACCTGACACTCCTCCCCACTCAAAGGGAACTTGGGCCACGGGGTAATGACCCAGGCTATTATCAGCCATCACTACTGGGTGGAACTCCTCAGGAATCACCTGCTCTGGGGACACCAGCTGACGTCTCACCATCGTCATGCTGGCACCTGTGTCCCTCAGAGCCTCCACCTCCTCCCCGTTCACCAGGACCCTCTGCCGATACTTGGCAGTGTTCTCGGGTACCTGCACCCTTGGGATGATCTCCCTATCCCCCAGGGAAACTAAGGTCAAGCCTGTCCACTCACCTCCCCTACCTAGGGACAACTCCTCCCCAAGCGCTACACTGGCCACCCCGGGGTCTTACCTCCTGTGGGGGCTGGGGCTCTCTTGCGACACTGGGCATCCCCCTTGTAGTGTCCAACCTCCCCGCACTCGTAGCACCGGACAGTTCTGGGCTGCTGACTCCTGTCAGGGTAAGTGGGTTTCTGGTATCCAGATTGGGATGGGAAACCTACCCCTCTCCCAGGCGGTCTATTTTGGGGACCTTTAAAGAACTCCCTCTTTTATCTCCCCCTCTTTCTTCTGGGGGAACACCTGTCCACCTTTCGGGGGATCCGCCCCGGCTCCCTTGTGGGACACCCGAGTGCTGACCCACGTGTCTGCCTCCTCTGCAAGCTCCCTTGGGTTGGTCAGCTTGCGGTCCACCAAGTACTGGCGCAGCTCCGGAAAACATTTCTCGAGGAGGTGCTCTCTCAAAAACAGGTCGTACAGCCCAGTGTAATTGTCAACCTCGCTGCCACGCACCCAACCCTCTAATGCCTTCCGGGCATAATCATAAAAATCTACCCAGTTTTGTGTGGTGAGCTTGTGGCTGTTGCGAAACTTTTGGCGGTACTTCTCAGGGGTGAGGCCAAACTTCCTGAGCAGGGCCTCCCTCATGATAGGGTAGTTGGTTCGATCCCCCTTTTCTAAGGTTAGCAGTGTGTCCCTGACTAGTGGAGGTATGTATCTATAAAGTCCTCCTCCCCAGTAGCTCTCAGGAACTCTATGGGCCACCAAAGCTACCTCGTACGCCGTCAACCACTTGTCTATGTCATCACCCACACTAAAGCTGGCCATCACCTCCCTGGGTAGGTAAAATTTGGGCTCCTGTGGAACCCCAGTAGGTACGCTGCCACCATTTCCTTTGCCTTCCATTTCCATTTGCAAGGCTCGGAGCTCCAGTTCTTTCAGGCTAAGCTCATGTACAAGCCTTCTTTCCTCCATGGCTAGCCTTGCCTGTTCTCCTTCCCTTTCCATCTTAGCCAATTCTAATGTCAATTGCCTTTGCTGCCTTCTGTCCTCGAATTCCTCTGCTGACACACTCCCCCTGACGCACTACTGCCTGCCCTGGAACGTCTTCCTGGCAACACATTCTCGCTGACGTCAATGTTCAGTAGGCTCAGTTCTCCTGGGTCGTCTGTCTCCCTCTGCTCCTCCTCCCCTCTTCCCTCCGGGTGGGCCATGACCCATGCCCTCAAAGCCTTCTGAAGTACCTCCTTCCTGGCACCTCGCTTGACGGCCACCCCCTCTCTAGGCAGAACTCCTTGAGCTGGCTCACCGTGTACCTCTCTAGGTCGGCTAGCTCAAACTCCATCCTCCTAGGTGGGGTCCCAGACAACTTAAGGAAGGGGTCCTAAATGGAAGGCAGCAGGTCTAACACAGGACTAATACAACCGGCAATTTACAATAGAATTCCTCCTACTTATTATTTTCCTAGGTGTCCAATTGCGGCGCACACTGAGTCACTGTAGGGTGCTGCACAAATACCAGTCCTTATCCCACCGCTGAACACCAATGTTGGAAACGGGGTTACCGAGTCCGTTACGGTAGCATGGCGCAAAGCGGGGAAAGGCACGCGAAGGCAATGTGTAAGGCAGTTGTGCAGCACACTCTCACTTTAACTCAGAAATGCGAAGCAATAACCGGACACCACACCAGGCTTAGATAAGTAACAATCAGGTTCCTTTATCTTAATCAAGATGGCATTCAATTATTCAAATTATACATTCGGGTAACTAGTGCGCGTTCATTTAAAAAGACCCTTCCCAATTCTGGCCACTAAAAGGCCGCATTAAAATCACAGCACCACTGCTCATTCGGGTGCTCTTTACCAACTAGGGCCTAGAACAGGCGCAACACGGTTTATACATCAACATATATACAGTAGGCCTAGGTACTCTATACAGCCTATGATACACTAGGCGGGAGGGAATCCTACCGGGAACCCCTCAACATGTCCAGCAGCTGGGGGCTTCCAAAAGGGGGAACTTCTTTATCTCCCCGGGAGGCTAGGGTCATAGGATGTGCCTGGCCTGTAATCCCAAAGTCATTAAAGGCCCCTCCCTCCGTGATCCCTCCTCAAGGGTGGCCCCCGGCCCCCAGGGGCTTAACCTAGAGCCCTAGGGGCCTCCTGGGCTCACCTGCGGTGTTCTTGCTGGCTGTGGGGCCTTACGGCGGACTCCTCTCTGGCCCGGCCCTCTGTGGTGGGGGCGGGGCCCGGCGCGAGTCTTGCGGCCCTCCGGCCGGTGCTGATTGCTTGCTCGAGGCTATGGAGCCTCTCGCGATGTTGTTCCCTTCGTTGGGGGCCGGTATGCTCCTCCTCCGGCCCCCGTGGAGTCCAGGGAGTGAGTGGGGACTTGGTGCGGGAGCCGGCGGTCCTGCCAGTCGGCTCCGGCGTCCCGAGAGGTGAGGAGGTCCTTCCTTACCTCCCGGCGTGCTGGGCGGAGGCGGGCTCTTCACGGCGCCCAATCCGGGCGCGGCGGCGATTCTTCGCGGGGCTCCCGTTGGCAGTGGAGCCCCGGGGACGTCCTCCCGATTGGCTCCGGCTGAGCCAATCGCGTCGCGGCCTTCTCTTCCTCCGGGGGCTCCCGATGGCAGTGGAGCCCCTCTGACGTCGATGTTCGGCTCTGCTGGGCCAATCACGTCGCGGCTTCTGGTGGTTGCCAGGCGACGCCCTCTTCTCCGGCGATTGGCTTTGGCGGGCCAATCCCGTCGCGGCCTTTCGGGGCGCGACCTGTGGCGCGGTCAGCGTCCCGGCCCTCGGCGACAGCGTCCACGGGCCGGGAGGCCGCAGCAGGCCTCAATTCACTTCACGCGGCCCACGGGGCTGCGGCGGCGGTATTCTTGGCGCGCTGGCAGCGGCAGGGGTCTCGGGCCCGGCGGTGACTTGTGGTGATTTCGGTGAGGGCGCGGACGGCGCCCTCACCACTACTATGAATAGGGGAGAGATCCCCCGGCCTCAGTTCCCTTCTTCCAGCGGCGGCGGCCGCGGCGGTGATCCGGTCACCAGGTCAGTGACCGAGAGGGGGGTCAAGTTCTCTCCGCACTTGGGGGTTGCAGCGCAGGCGCGCTGACAGCCTTATGCTCAGGCTGTGAAGGGATGGTTCTAGGAGGACAGTCCAGCTGTCTGTATAGGTAGATAGGGGGTGGAGGCCTAGCGCTTAGGACGCAGCGCTTCGCCTCCTGATCCCCTCTCAATGGTTTTCACTTGTAGTCCTGAAATTCTTGGATGCAGTAAAGTCTCTTTATGAACAGGGGGGGTTGTGAGTTGGTGATTCTTGGAGGGGTTGATGTGCCTCCTGGCACGCTGGAGATGGTTCCCTGGGTCCCCTCACACTGGGCAAGATCAGTGGGTGGTGGGCGTTCCTCATCTATCTTACGGCAGCAGGGCCTTGACCCTGTCAGCGGCAGTAGTGTAGGTCTCCCCTAGGCCCTAAAGTCTGTACTCCAGCGCAGGTTCTCCCAGGTTCAGCGGTGCCTCAACCTAACTAACTCCAGGTTTTCCCTCCAAGCCTCTTATACCCCTAGGTCAGGTGACCCTCCCAAAGGCGGCAAAGTGTAACTCCTCCCACAGCCCGGAAGGTTCTGGAACCTTCCACCTACCTAGCTATGGGGCCCAGAGGCGGAGACGGGATGGCTACTGTATCCCTTGTCCCAGCCTGACTCTGGCGACTAGCGTGTATGTGTGGAAGGCCCTCTGCAGTAGCAGGGGCCTGTGGCAGCCATCTTTGGTGAGAGAGCACCTGCACCTCAGCACTGACCAGCAGTGGCAAGGCGCCCGGAGACCTAGGTCCAGTAAAAATATGGTGGCAAAAATGAGGCGCAGAAAGGGAAAAAAACAGGGTAAGACCACCCTAGGGCTGACAGGTCTAACACCCTGCCAACTTAGGGAAGTCCCAGGATGCTTGTTTCCGGTCCTGGGAAGACCTGGCTTGGCAGTTCAGGCTGGACTGTTCCCATGAGGCACCGGGTCAAGACTGATTTGCATATAGCTGTGTCTGAACTGGGGTGGCGAAGTGAGCTAAAGAGCGATGATGGATTCAACCCAGATCTGTGACTGGGGGTGAGTGTCTGAAAAGTTTCAGCGCTCCGTCCATCATCTCCTTGTGTTTGCTTTGTTCGCCCTAAGTTGGCAGGGTATGCCCAGACGTGGGTCCCTTGCTCACTTTGCCACTGGATTCAAGCTAGCCTGGCTGATGGGGGGTGTTAACCCGAAACCGGTCCCAGGATGCTTGTTTCCGGTTCAGGGAAGACCTGGCTTGGTAGTGCGGGCTGGACTGTTCCCATGAGGCACAGGGTCAAGACTGATTTGCATATAGCTGTGTCTGAACTGGGGTGGCAAAGTGAGCTAAAGAGCGATGATGGATTCAACCCAGATCTGTGACTGGGGGCGAGTGTCTGAAAAGTTTCAGCGCTCCGACCATCATCTACTTGCGTTTGCTTTACCATTGATATTGACCAGATCAATAGGTCCACGTTTACTTCTATCACCAACCTGTAAGACGATTTCACCACATCCCAATTCATCATATTCAACGTCTATATAAATCTCGTTAACTTTTTTCGATCTCTCCTGAGCCCTGCAACTTTTCAAAAAAATGTTACAGCCTCCCACAGAACTTACATTTGACATGCAAAGCAGGACACATTCTGTCATTTGCATAATGGCCTTGTATACCACACGAAAACAACTACCTGTGATTTTCTTTCTCTGGCAATCAGCTTGCTTAGTTTGATTATTATACGATTTGGTACCGGAGAATTTCATATCAACCACTTTTTGAAACGTTCCCATCTTTTTCTTTTCTTTGTTAACACTTCTTCATCCTTTGTATCAGCACCTTTCACACTATTTTGTTTAATAACTTCTACACAGGCTAGTGAGTGTTCAATTCTTTTAGCCACCACTAATACTTCATCAAGAGTGGGATCAACCTTTAACCATAGTTCATCTCAAACCTTGTTTAAATTACATCCAAGCATGAACTGATCTCGAATGTGTTCTTCAAGAAATCCCCCAAATTTACATGACGGACCTAACTTGCTTAGATCAGCACATAACTTTCGATGGACTCCTGAGGGCGTTGTGTTCTCCTACCAAAATGATAGCGTTCTAATATTGTGCTCACTTTTGGTAAATAGTGCCTATCCAATTTTTTTATGCATTCATCAAATTCATTCAAATTATCAGATTCACTACCACTGATACTAGGGAGATGTCCTAACACTTCTTGTCCCTCTGAGCCCAAACAATGTAAACGTAAAGCAGTTTTTCGTTCAACACTAAGTGAAGTCCCACATACTCTAGCATAGTTCAAGAATACTTTTTTCCACTTTTCCCATTTGATTACAGGTTCACCTAGAGATGAGAGAAAAAATGGAGGACACATAGCATTATGAAATTATAATATTCACTGGGCACGAGGGACGACCACGATATCACGGGCTCCTGTCTTGTCAACCGTTCATCACGCAAAGCCAGTATCACGCATGTCCAGCTTTCATACAGGCACCCGTTTCTACACAGTTGTAAAAGTCAACGGAGACTTGCCTTTCAGTAATCGGCACAATGAAGTCCTATTTCTCTTTCCTATGGTGCTCCGTTTTCATCCAGGACCATGTAAAATGGTCCCAATCACTCAGGGTAGTCCAAATCATCGCCAATGTAGAAAAGATGGATCCATTCACAACCAGATTACTCAGTGTTTGATAAAAGTGGATTTATTCACTTTTAGTTAGAGACAAGAAGAGAGCATCCCATCCACCGAAAGATCTTCCTCGCACCTGCCCCTTTGAAAGGATGCACATTCCAGTATGCTTGTAGACTAAGGATGCACATTCCAGGATGCTTGTAGACTAAGGATGCACATTCCAGGATTCTTGTAGACTAAGGATGCACATTCCAGGATGCATGTACACTAAGGATGCACATTCCAGGATGCTTGTAGACTAAGGATGCACATTCCAGGATGCTTGTAGACTAAGGATGCACATTCCAGGATGCTTGTAGACTAAGGATGGACATTCCAGGATGCTTGTAGACTAAGGATGCACATTCCAGGATGCTTGTAGACTAAGGATGCACATTCCAGGATGCATGTACACTAAGGATGCACATTCCAGGATGCTTGTAGACTAAGGATGCACATTCCAGGATGCATGTACACTAAGGATGCACATTCCAGGATGCTTGTAGACTAAGGTTTTTTTTTGTGCATAAAAAGTTAATTTGTTCTTTTATTTCTAGAACCAAGATTTACTTAGTACCAGGTAAGTGAAACTTTTTTATTTATTTATTTATTGAGTTTTACAAACAAGAAAAACAGAACATGCGATACCAATTACAGCGAAAGAAAAGAAACAATAAAAATCAGTGACAGTGTGCATATGTAAAATTCAAGAAACATTCCTGCTATTAGTGTACAGATTCACAGAGCTTTACAGTGGGGGGGGGGGGCGAGCATCCCAAGGAGACATTTACGATCATTATTGGGAGACATGATGACAATGCAGGGGTACAATGTATGGAGAACATTTTTCCCTGGGTTAGGGCCCCAGAAGCAGCTTACAGAAGCAATACACCAAGTCCGCAAGTAAAAATGAAACCCTAAGGGGAAACCAATAATACCCTACTACTGCTCCCTGACGAGTCCCCGCTGTGAGAGAGGGAAAGGTTCCACAGATACCTAGTTTACTCCTTACCTGCTAAAAAATCCTGATACAGACTCCAGAAGTTCTTGGGGCGGCTCTGGGGGGGGGCGGAAGTAATTCACTATATAGTTCGGATTGCGTGTTACAATATAACATGTCTCGAGACCATTGCACTGTGGTAGGGGGTGGTCCTCTGGTCCAGTGTATTGCAACCACCCGTTTAGCTATCAATAGTCCCATATCTACCAAGCGTCTAATGCCTTTGCGTATATGTTTGGAGAAGCCAAGCAGAGCCAACAATGGATCCGGGTTCAGAGATTCTCCCGTAATATCACTAAGCTGCCGGAAAATGGCAATCCAATAGTTGGCTACGTCAGGACACAGCCAGGCCATGTGGATAAACCCTGCGGGCTCTGTGCCACATCTCTCACATCTCGCCGTGTCCCGAAGGCCGTATTTGTGTAAGCGGATCAGGGTGTAATATACTCTGTTAATAAATTTCAACTGTATAAGATGGTGTCGTCCGTTCAGAGAGACATGCTGCGTAGCCTCGCAGCAATAACGCCATGTATCGTCATCTTATACAGTTTCTAGATCGGTTTGCCAGTCGAGCCTGGCTTTAGTGTAGTGATTTTTCCGATAGTCTTGGGCAAGGGTGTAAATATTTGAAACAACCTTCCGAGGGGACTCTGCCTGCAATAGGAGGGAGAAGGGGGCAACCTCCGGCGGTTCAGTCAGCTCATCTCCCAACATATCGCGGAGCGCATGCCTGACCCTATAGAAATGAAACGTCGTCAGAGGGGTGACGTCTCGCCCATCTGAGACAATTTCTTCCCATCCCCGCCCCTCTCCATCCTCAAAGATGTCGCCAATTCGGGAAATATCGAGTGATGATAATGCGCGTAGCACCTCCGGCTCAGTGAGTACCGGCCACCAAAAACACAGTTCGACTGGAGTAAGTGGAGAATATAAAATAGAAGCCGCCTGCCGCTTCAGTATGTTGTACCATGCATGTGTAGTGGCATTTATGGAATCAAGTGTACCAGCGCGTCTATATGGGCCTCGGAACAGAAATGTAGCCAGTGGGGAGGGCGCCGCGGCAACCCTCTCTATATGCAGATGGGGAGGAGGGGATTGTTGATGCAGCCAGTAAAAATAAGGCAAGCACTGTGCCGCATGATAATAAAGTTCCATGTCCGGAGCACCAAGGCCGCCCATAGAATAAGGGAGCGTTAGGATATCCCATCTGACCCGGGGTTGTTTACCGGCCCAGGCTAAGTGAATCAGCAGGGACTTCATGCGCTTAAAGAAGGGAGCAGGAAGAATCATCGGTATGTTGCAAAACAGGAACAGGAACCGTGGGAGGACCACCATTTTCATTAAAGAGATGCGGCCCATGAGGGATAGTGGCAAGCGCACCCATCTGTTGACATCGTCTTCAAGTTTAGCCACCGCCCTGCCGAAGTTCTCATTAAACACCACTTCAGAATTAGTGTGCACCTGAATACCTAAGTATCGCACAGAGTCGGTAGTCCATTGAAGCGGGAAATCCAGTTCGATAGGTTCCAATGCCGGCGTGAGTGGGAAGATTGCGGGTTTGGTCCAGTTAATCCGGAAACCAGAGAACTCGCCGTAATGTACCACTTCCCTCAACACAGGGGATAGGTTGGTCTCAGGGTCTCTAATGTATAGGAGGGTGTCGTCCGCGTAAATGGAAATAATTAGGTTATATTCGGGGAAACGAATCCCTCTATGGCTATGGTACTCCCTGAGGGCACATGCCAGTGGCTCAGCAACAATCGCATAGAGGAGTGGTGATAGTGGACACCCCTGATGAGTACCCCTGGAAATCTTGAAAGGGGAGGTGACCAAATTGCCCACCCTAACCCTGGCAATCGGGGAGTTATAGAGAACGGACACTAGCTGAGAGAAGAGGTCGCCAACACCCATCCGCCGCAAGACCAGCATCATGAAGTCCCACTCAACCGAGTCAAAAGCCTTCTCGGCATCCAAAAATATCGCAGCGGCTTTGACTTCAGGATTAGTGTGCTGGATGGCTCTGAATACTGTGCGTAAGTTATGGGTTAGGGTGCGTCCCGGTACAAAACCTACCTGTTCGGGACTAACCAATGTCGGCACCCATGGGGCTAAGCGGTTGGCAAGTACTTTGGCGAATAGTTTGGTGTCAACATTTAACAGAGAAAGCGGTCTATACGATGAGCACTCATCTAGAGGCTTACCTGGCTTTGGGAGGGTAACCAGTAGGGCCTCCCGCATAGACGGCGGCATCATTCCACTCTCTCCCATTTCTTCGAATAAGGAAATCAAGTGGGGGACCAGGAGATCTCTAAACTCCTTGTAGAAGGCCACAGTTAGGCCGTCTTGTCCGGGAGCACTCCCTGCTCGCATAGATTTTAGCGCCTCGTGGATCTCCCATGCCTCAAGGGGCCTCATCAAATATTCCCTGTGTTCGTCCACCAACCAGGGGAGCTTTATGTGCTCCAGGTATTCCAAGGCTACGTCACTCCCTCCTGTCGGTCTGGATTGATAGAGCTCGGAGTAATAATGCCTAAACCTGTCGGCTATGGCATCCAGGTCGCGCAGTACCTCACCGGTGGCTGCACGGAGTTCTGTGACTCCAGTAATTTCACGTCTACCCTTCAGGACCGCCGCGAGTGTGGCGCCCAGGTGCTCTCCCTCACCGTAAGTCTTGGCAACGGCATACTTCCCGAGAAATTTGACTTCTCTATCGGCAGTCTTGTGATATTCATCCAATGTAGTCTTTAATTCTGCTGCCACCTGTTCGGCTCCAACATCTAGGGCCTCCCGCTCAAGGGCAGCAAGTTTCCTTTCCAAAACTACCAGGTGATCCCTGATGGAGCGGAGTACCCCCGAATGTTTGGACATCGCGATCCCTCTTATATAAACCTTAAAGGCTTCCCATGTTGTGGCGAATAGAGGGATAGAACCAATATTAGCGTCAAAGAAGACCTCGATGGCTTCGGCCATTTCAGTCTTGAACACATTGTCGAGCAGGGCATAGGGAGGAAACCGCCAGGTAAAAGGAGCAGGCCTTTTCGGTGGGGTGTTAAGGCGTAATTGAACGGGAGAATGGTCTGAGTATGAGCATGGATGAACCTCACAGCCGTAAATTGCAGTGGAGAGTGAGCCAGTGACAAACCAATAATCAATCCTGGTATACAGGTTGTGTGGGGCTGAGTAGTGTGTGAATCCCCCCGGACCACTATTTCTGGAGCGCCAAACGTCTATCATGTTTCTGCAATGGCATCCTCAACAGTTTTAGCCGTTAACGATTGTCTGCGCACCGGGCCCCCGGAGCAGTCCAAAGCAGGATTGAGGATGCAATTAAAGTCCCCTCCCCAAACCAATGGGAAAGATGCCCATCGCCGCAAGCGCACTAACAAGTCCCTAAAGAATTGCGGGTTGTCAACATTGGGGCCATATACATTAAAGATATTAAACTCCATCCCTTTCCCCTTGATCTTGGAGATAGCAAACCTTCCCTCCGTGTTGGTCTCTAAAGCCTCAAGGGATATACCACTTCTAGGGTTAACCCATGTGAGCACCCCTCGGGCATGCGTGGAGTAGCCAGCAGCGTGAAAGGAGCCATGTAGTCGCCTGTGAGTAAGCATCTGGGAGTCAGTAGGTAAATGAGTCTCTTGCAGGAGCGCCACATCTATATTATGTCTATTGAAGTAGGCAATCACTTTTCTAGTTTTCCGGAAATCGTTTAGGCCCCTAATATTCCAAGTTAAAAGCTTCAGTCCATCGCCCTGATATCTACATAAGGAATCATTACAACAGGAGCATTCCTCGTATGTCTAGATGAGAAAACCCTCCAGATCCCTGCCCCACTTATGGACGCCCCTACTGAATTGGTTGAGCACAATGTACACTCTGTGACAGAAAAAAACCAGTATAAAAACAAACCTTTCTGAGCAAATCCCACCCACCGCCCATGCCATGCAAACCCCAACTTAGCAGTGACGACACTCACCCACCCCCCTCCCTCCCTAACAAAAACCATAATTCAGCAAGAACAATACGGTGAGTAACACACGGAGGCGGATGTTACCTGACTGCCGCAAAAAAACAAAGAAAAACTCTGCAAGTGAGAAAATATAGTACTGCCATCGAGTGCTAATCCGTAGCATCCATGCTTAACAGTGACAAAACTGGTCATTCAGCTGTGACAGCCCGGCACCCCCGCCCATATTTACAGGGTATAAAGTCTACCATCAGGGCATAGAGTCAAAGAGATTCAACAAATCCCAGTCTCGCCAACCAACATGGTAATTTAAACAATACTTGCGATACGCTGGCTTCGTGATTGATGAAGAACAGGAACAAAGAATCAGGCACAGGATCGCGGACCCATGGGATCAAGAGGGGCGGGGGGGGGAAGGGCAGGGTTGAACTAGACATCTCAGTAAGTTCCAGTCCAAAGGAGCACATTGAGTGTCGCGTTAATCTTCGTCACCGGCTGCGCCACCGGCCGCTTCATCCAGCCCCTCCGTCTCCTGACTGCGCCCGGCGGTCTTCGGAAGGTCTTTCAAGGCTTTCTGGAGAGATTTAGGGTCAAGGAAAATTCTGGAGTGGCTGTTCAACTTCACCCTCAACCTGGCAGGATAGAGCATAGCGTAATCGATGTTTTGATCGCGTAGGCGCTTTTTCAAAGGAACGAATTGGCGTCTAGCCTCCTGCACCTTCATGGTGAAATCCGGGAACAGGGAGATCGCAGATCTCTCAAACTGCAGGGCACCTTTTGCTCTTGCTTGCTTCAGGGCAGCATCCCTATCCCTGTAATTTAGGAGCTTTGCAATTACTGGACGCGGTGGGGCCCCGGGGGGGGGGGCCTGGGGCCAAGCGATCGGTGTGCTCGCTCTACCACGAACATGTCAGAGAAGATTTCTCGACCTAGAAGTGTGACCAGCACCTCCATATTGCCGATAGAAGTGGATTTCGGCAGCCCCGTGATGCGTAAATTGCTTCTCCTAGATCTCGCCTCCAAGTCCTCTGCCTTCTCCTGCAGCGCGGCTAGTGTTTTTGCAAACTGCTTTTGGGCTGTGCCGACCTCTGACTGCGCCTCCTCGACCTCAGCGACTCTTCTCTCAGTCATGTCAATACGTTCAGCTTGTTTGTCTAGGCGTTCTGACATTCTGTCCATCCGGTATGCTAGGGTATCTATCTTACCGTCAATGGTAGAGGGACTTTTCTGTAGACTTTTCTGCATTGCCGCCAGAATCTGTTTAAGATCCCCCGCTGCCTCTTCCGACATATCATCCCGTTCCTCAGTGGGGGGGGGCGCCCTCTGTGTCCCTAGATCTCGATTTGCGCTGCTCAAAATGCATCTTGGATTGGGTTTTGTCCACCTTGCCCATGCTGAATCACTGGGGTAGAGGGGATCCAACACCTCCCAGTCCAATTTCGCTCGTACGCCAACCACGGGGACAGGAAACAGCTCTGTCTTCGCACTGCACGGACGGAGGACCAACACACTCGTGGGAGACACCGGCTCGCCGGGCTCCCCCGGCTCACCAAGTGGGCGGCGCGATCAAGGAGATCCCCCCAGCGCAGCAGAGATGCAGTACCCACCAGGCCTTTGCTTATGTAGATCGTCCAGGTAGCAAGATCCAGGCGAGCAGGACGCGTAGGCCAACCCACGGTGAATACAGGGCCTCGTGGGGCAGCAGCGTCGAAGCGAGCCCAGGCTGAATAAGCTATGTGTCCAATCACCTCCAGGAGGACACGCGTGTAAGGCCACTCTGCACTTATGTCGGATTTATGGGGCCTCTCAGCTCACCACCAGAGTTCTCCGCACCCAGAGCTCCGCCGCATAACACCACAAGAGGCCCAGGCAGGAATTCAAGGCAGGCAGTAGGGCATCCAGTAATAGCGGCAGGCTGAGCCGGAGACAACGCGCAACTCAGCCGCGCAATCCCTAGGTCCGTCCCAGCTCCTTACCGCGGGCCTCCCGGTACGGCCGTATGGCGTCTCCAAGCCCGTGACCAGCAGCTCGGTCCACTCTGCGTTCCACAGGGCCACAACGCCGCTCCAGGTAGGCACGCCGCAAGTGCACACCAGCCCCCGGCAGTCGACCACAGGTCCGTCGGCCGACAGATGGAAGCAGTCACACCTCACGGCAGCCGCGGCCCTGCCGGGCGAAGCTCACAGGAGCAGTCAGTGCGGCGTCCACCCTCAGCTGTCCAGCAGGCTCACCCCGGCTCTCAAGGACAGTCGGGGCAAGCCGGAGCCCCCGCAGGCACGCCAGGATAATGTGTGCGATCAGAGGCACAACGTACCTCCGATCCGGCTGCTCTCGGGCGGGTCCAGGCGGGGTTCGCAGCCAGACGGATCAGCGCATGGGCCGCAAGCGTAGGCCACAGCCGCAGTCGGTGTCACCAGCACGCGGGTTCCAACAATAATCACGGCGGGCTATGGCGCTGTCTCGGGCTGTCTCTTGCCGTTAATCTGAGAGCATGGTGATGGCATGAATGCAGGATAATTGCCGGATAGTAGCGATGACTCGCAGAGCTCGCTCAAAGCGCGGCCATCTTAGGCTCCGGCAAGCTCCGCCCCCCTTGTAGACTAAGGTTCTACATGACTCTACAAGGAACACTTAGCATGGAACACATAATAAAAGAACAATGTTTAAAGAGCTATCATCATAAGATATACCCCAGTATGTATTCGCAATTCCAAATTGCGATTCGGTACCGAATCGCAAATTGGAATTCATACATACCAAAGTGCATTTTACCGAGTGCAAACGGCCTGATTCTGCAAATCGGGCCGTTTTGCGACTGGTAAAATGCATGCTACATGTGGCCCTGAGTGCCTCAGTAGCCATGAGTATTTTGTGATGCGAGTGCCCACCACCTGCCCATCTAGTACAAAGCATCTACTAGTGCTAAAGCTGGGGGCAGATTCTCTTCTGTGGGGACCATGTTGGCTCCACAGACATCCTTCCTTTGTTTTTACTGTGGCGGAGGCCATTTTGAAGGTACAAGCAGGCCCTGCCGCCTCTTCTTCATGTTTCTTTGGGCTCAGTGTGCTGCCACGCTTACTTAAAACAAGTTGCATTAGTTTGCAAAGCCTGTGATTAGCGGTGGCCTCCTGTGATATCCTCTGTATTGCACATTACAAGGCCTGAAGCGCCCATATCCTGCCCCAAGACATTTCTTTGCAAGACATGACCGTCCCAATTCAAAAAGAGTTGTCTGCATGGCCATAATTTACAAAGACTCCATTAAGTTGATTAGTGGTAATGATATCACAATTGCAGACTCGGGACTAGTGGTTACACACTTTGCAATTAATCCTAATGAAATCCGAGTAATATTGATAATATATCAACCTCCAGGGTCATCTTCTCATTTTGGAAAGGCATTTATGGGCATAGTTTTTTAATTCATCGACTCCTACAAGAAACAGGTTATTTTTTCTAGGGAACCTGAATGTCCATGTTGATGACAAAAGTGATCCTTTGGTAAAACAACCTCTTAGCCATTTGAATGACTGTGGCCTGAAGCAGATTATTAACACACACACACAGTCAGTCATATTTCGCACCCTGTGTGGGTATTACTTGAACCAACAGTGGTGCCATCTACCTGCTGCGCGTCTGCTTGGTTCACGTCTTGACGTTATGTGAATGCAAGCTTAGTGCCAACGTGAGGAACAAGGAGTTCTCTAGGCGCTCCTAGAGACACTGGAATAGAGTGAGCCATCAATCTCTTAGGGCAGTGGTTCTTAACCTGTGGTCCGAGGACCCCTAAGGGTCCGCGAGGCCTACTCAGGTGGACCGTAACTATATTACAAAACGAAATAATATTAAAATTACTAATTCAAATGAATAAGGTATATGGAACTAAATAAGCAAACTTGAAAATGTGAAAACTTGTTCTTTATTTGATTGTAAATTAAACGAAATATTTCAATATTTGAGCACTTGATTGGTGTAAGCTTGTTTTTGTGAATTGTTATGAAGTTCAAATCATGCAAATTTAGTGAATAAAGTATTTATTGCTTGATTAACAAAAACATTGCAATTAAAACATCTTAATAATCGGACAATATATAAAAATATTATCACATATAGTTACAGGCCAATAATAAAACTATTTGTTAGCATCTTTTTTTTAAAACCATGGCAAAAAATTATTCTTGACAATTTATAAATACATTCATATTTATGCAATAAAACCGATTAACTTTTATCTATCATTATACAAATAAACTATCAAATCTATCAGACATGGGCTGGATCATTACAAATTAAAGTGCAAACGTGCGGTTAACAGTAGTTCCATTGTGCAAACAGGCTATAAAAGTGCATCAATAATTTCTATTGCAAACAAGATAACTTCATTATTTACATTTCTAATTATTACCCTATCAGCATAGACACTAAATTCTACATGAGGCCGTACAGTGCAAATAAGCAGAAAAGATACATTCAAGATTTCTCTTGAAGCCATGGGATTTATTTATAACACATCTTGAACAGTCAATACCAAACATTTTTCGGCAGCAACTAAAAACGTTATCAATTGGCATAGCAGCGTAATCGACTCGCCCGATAAACAAAGAATAAGGGCCTGGCGAGCCGATCTGACCCCAATCTTCAAAAATAGGGGTTTTAAAATGATGCGCCGTATTTTAAGCAGTTTGGGACACATGCATACTATATGCATTAAAGATTCACATGACAATCCACAGAGTCTACAATTCAGGCCACTGCTGAATCCAAGACGGCGTACCCTCCTTAGTTGGGTTTATTCCCAATCTTATTTTTAAAAATGTTTTTTTTATTTTTGCTGAGAAATGGGCATTAAGGTATGGCTGGATGCGTTGAGACTGATGTTTGTTGATCGCATACCATGAATGTTTTTTTGCAGCTAAAACAGTTTTATCCTTATGAAGGGATTTAGCTTTGATTTGGTTTTTTTAGGATTAATTTATAATTGAGCATTTTCAATTCATGAAGCCCAATTTGCAGACCAATATCATGCAGGCAGGTTAAAATATGGGATCTCCAGGTAGCAGCATAAGCAGATTTTGTTATTTCAAGCCAGTAGTTGTTCGCTAGGGTAGCAGGGGCGGAAGGAAACATAGAATACATACATTTCAAAAAAGCTCCTTGTGACATCAAACACTGTCTTTGGAGACCAAACTCCAATCTTATTTCAGCTTGGCCCACTGACCTGGGAATCCAAAAAGTTGCTTTATTATCCTTGACTACTAATAAATCTAGCAGCTTCGCATCTTTCCCCCTGGTGATGGGTGAGCCATATGAAATGGTTGGCTGTAACTTTGCTCTCATGACTTTGAGAATATGTTCATAGGATTGGCAACTCAGTGATTTTTGCAAACATTTAAAAGCATGAATTAAAGTCACAGCTTTTGCCCTTAAATCTTTAAAATGGTACTTAAAAGTAACTCTATTATCAAACACTACCCCTAAATATCTATATGTTTTAACAACTTCAATTGGCCCACCTCTGGCCCTCCATGACTTAAACTTCTGTTTTGCTGGACCAATTTTCATAATTTTAGTTTTTTTATCATCCAGTTCAAGTCCATTCATCAGTATATAGTCATCAAAAGCATTTATCAGTCTTTGTAGACCTATATGGGATTGGTTCAAAAGGACCAGTATCATCTGCATATTGAAGATAACTAATTTGCACCTCACCCAATCTTGGAGAATGCGCGTTAACAGAGTCCAGATGTTGCTGGACATCCGATAAAAATAAGTTAAAAAGGCAAGAAGCAAGAACACAAACCTGCTTTAAACCATTATATGTTCTAATTTTCTTCGATAAAGAGCCACCATCACCCAGCCTGACCTGAACCCAGGTGTCCGTATACGGAAGAATTATGGCCTCTATCAATTTCCGTGGAATGTCCCAGCCAGCCAGTTTTTTCCATAATAAATTTCGTGGGACTGAATCAAAAGCTGCCTTTAAGTCTATAAAGGCGATATATAAATTTTGTTTTTTTACAACAGCCCGCTCTGCAAGTGATGTAAGTGCCAACAGATTGGTAGTGGTAGACTGTCCCTCCCGAAAACCAGTTTGATTTAGTGGGATTATACCTTGCTGCATTTCCCATTTTTTCAATTCTATCAACAAACGTGAGGCAAAAACTTTAGCGTCAACATTAGTTAATTAAATTAACCGATAGTTAGCAGGTTTATCAACCGGACCGCTTTTATAAATAGGCTGCAGTATACTACCTTGCCATGATACAGGCACTGTTTCCGATGTCAATTCGTCATTAAACAATTTGGCTAGAATTTCAGCCCACGTGTCAATATTGGCACAAAACAAGGCATTACGCAACCCGTTAGGACCGGGAGCACCATTTGTACGAAGGCCACGTAGAAGAATGGTTATTTCATTACAACTTATGTGTTCCAGGGCAATCCTCGAATCAGAAGTAATATTACTAAATTTCACAATATTGTTCATGCCCAGGGTCATAGCACTCTCCATATCAGTGTTTGGTTTACAATTTTTTCTATAATTGAAACACATATCTAATTTATTTACAGCTAGATCCACCGTGCCATATAGATTAGTAATAAAATCTACCCATTCAGTTTCCGATATGTTTAAATGCCCTGCTGCTTCCCCTTTCAAGTTCGTTAATTACATCCCCAAAGTGTTTTGCATTATTCTGTTTGGAGGCATATAGTAATCTGTTCCAAAGCCCAGTTTGATAGTAAGATTTAGCCTTCCGAACTTCTTGTCTATACGCTTTTCTTAGTGAGGTCATTTTATCCTTATATACAAAATAGGATTGCTGGAACCTATATACAGCTCTATTAAGTGATTATTTAGCTTGAATAGCTTAAAAGTGAACCATTTGTTTGGGGATCTTAATGCACTATTTGATTTCTTATGATCTTGAACTGAAAATTATCCCACCAGGGATGATGTTATATAATTCCATTTACTAATCATGTTGACAGCCCCCACCTCACACTGGTCACTATCCTTTATTATTGTTTTAGCACCTTGTATTATTTCTTCTTGTTTACCCGTCTGCCAAACTAACCTCTTCAGATTGTATGAAGAGTGGGCCATGTTGGGGAGCTCATTAAATCTAGCGTTGCGGTTCACTGAAGAATTCAATATAACTATCTGAGGATTCTGATCACTCTCGAGTCGAGGGGTTACCTTATATTCAAACAGTTCTGTCGATGATGGAACCGTGTTTAGAATATTTAAATGATGGAATGAACCTAGATTTTTCTTTCAACAAGGTAAACCCAAACTGGTGCATTATGTCACAACACTCTTTTGCAGTACAGTTAATCTTTCCATTTACAGAATTTAAAGTAATCAAATGTAGATTAAAATCACCAGAAACTATAAAACCGGCTTCTGAGTGCCGGATTATTATTGTAATTAGGATATCCCGCAAGACATACAACTGTGTAGTCTTACTTTTCCTGGCACTTAGATATACATTAAGTATAATTAGACTAAGATCTTTGTTCTGCAAAACAAGGCATTGTAACCAGTCCAGATCAAGATCGACCACTTCTACTACTAAATTTAGGTCAGCCCCAATATTGCACGACCTGATTTATTATTGCGTACTGCCGGGAGAATATACTCATTAAACCCTAGCAAAGGTGTCTGTCAGCTTGTTCTCTCCATGTTTCTTGGAATAGTAAAATTGTAAAACAATTTAAAAATAAAGTTGTATCTGGGTCAGACAATAGATGGGTCAACCCGTGTACATTCCATGAGCGTAGTCTCAATTGCGCATCTTTATCGTTTGAAGCTGATAACATTCAATTCTCTTCTACTCGTTGCACATTTTCAAGAGTAGCTGGAAGCCAAGACCAATCCTCCACTCGCATATTATTGTTAGATAACCACAGGCCTGTGTTGCAAGGAGATTTATCTGTTGGACCTGTTGCACCTCTGAGTACTGGATTTAACTTATTACTTTCCACCTTTATTCCGTCTTTTTCCACCTTAGGGGCCAATACCTCTAAGATCGCGAGTTATTTTAAAGGAATCCAATTCTCAACCTTAATACCACATTCCATAAAATCATGAAATTGCTTAGGCCAGGGGTCTCCAGCTTCCAATAATGACTCAGTGGGGATCCCCCGGTTCCAGTAATGATTCAGTGGGGGCCCATAGGCGTCAAAAGGTTACTCATACCTGTAAACATTCTACTCCAATTGCTTTCTGTCGGCTGTCATTGAGTAGAAAGTAGTTTTCAAAATTATTAATGAAGTCTTTTGTACGGAAATAACTTTGCCGGCTAGTCTTTCTGTGATCAACTTCCAGACTTTTTTGAAAAATCCCAAAAATCAGGATGAATATTGCAAATAATATACCAGACACAATTGTTCAGCAGCACTTCCGTTTCTTTGCTACCATGCACACCTGTAAATCCCAGTGTATGTATTTTTAAGTGCCTGCTCTGGAAAAGGTTTCCCAAATTATTGAAGAATATAAATCTGGTTCACTGGTGGATCCGCTTCCAATTGAGATCCCGCCTAAAGATATGCAGATAATTAAGCATTTCTGCTCCTGTCAATTGGGATTTTCCCCGATCAGCTGAAACAAGGCATTTTTAGACCTACTAAAAGGAATACAATATGAACCCTAATGACGAGGCTATTCATCATTCAATCACTCTGCCGGGAGTAGCAAAATTGATCGAGAGCATTGTAGGAGGTCAGCTTAGGAGCTATCCCAAATCAAACAATAATCTTCATGCTTCCAAGAGGGTTTACAACCCCATAGGAGTCCTGGATCCACGTTAGTAGAGGAGGATCTGTTGAGATCCGCCAATGGCAAGGCCACCTCTGTTCTAATCCTATTGGCTTTCTTGGTACCTTTTGATTGGGTGAGCTGCTTCTGCTGGGACTTGAAAGCATTCTAATTGGCGGTGTAGCACTGGATTGGTTTACATCGTTCCTGGAGAATCTGGCGCAAAAAGTAAGGGTCATCCAGTTTGTGTCCTCGCCTTTTTATAATAACAACAGGCAGCCCTCTATCGACTCGGTTATTTAATATCTACTTTATTTGAGGTTCTAATGAAGAGTGGCTGTTCCTTTTACTCTTATGCAGACAATAAGAAACTTATTTTTAGGACTTTCAGAAGCGACGGGCTGTTTGATCGACTTCCAAAATGTTTGCAAAACTTAAAAGACCTGGATGGGTCGTAATGGGCTGCAATAAATAAGGATAAAAGTGAGTTGGCGTACTACCCCCTGGCTGGAGATTTTGGGTTCTCGACCAGAATTATGACACAGGTACAGAGCCTGGCAATAAAATTTGACGCTGGTCTCAAGATGGAGTCACAAACTTTGGCGACGGTTTACTCGTGCTGCTTCTTGTTACAAAAGCTTAAAGCCATCCCTAGATTACTGCCACAAGGAGCCATAAGATTGGGAGTTACTGCCACCATTGGTGCTAGACTTGATTATAGAAATTCCCTTTATTTGGGTGTTTCTTCATGGCAAATGAAACACAATTGGTACGAAATCAAGCTTTGTGCTAAATCCTACGAGTTCCTGATTTGTCGAAGCCTAATCTCTCCTGTCTTGATAACACTGGGTCCTCCTGCACAATAGAGAGCTTCTTAAACCCCTCTGCATTGTCCACAAATTCTTACTCAACCATGCGCTGGACGTTCCTAGACTCCGTTTGATCCCCGGCACATCCTTCAGATCATCCTCGGCCTATTTACTCCGGAATTCTCGATTTAAGGAAACCCGTAAAGGCGGGGAGGAGGGGGGGCCGAGGGGGCATTTTCGATTCTGGCCTTGAAATTCTGGAAGCAGTTGCCTCTGGAGCTAAGACTGAAGTTTAAAACTTTTTTGTTTGCTAATTAAATGTCAGGCTTTGATATCACCATGAGACTCTTGGGTGAACAATGCACTCCACAAGTTCCATAGCATAACTCCATGACATAACAACATAAACGGTCTGCCATGACCCAAAACTACGGTCAAGGAGTCCTGGCCATTGTCCACGTCATGATTCTATGCTTTGCTAGTGTCAGCGCTCGCCACGTGAACCCATGTACCGGTTTGTCACCTGCCCAGTATGGAATGATAGCCAACAAGCAGGCGCCAGGATTCCAGAGCTGGACTTCCGGTCACTACAACGAGCAAGGTGTTTGGCTATCCCCAGAGTAGTTGTGAATAAGCCTTGACCAAGCCATAGGTTTGAAGCCAGCCCCGGTCACTGACATCTAAGGCACACAATATGAAGCACACAGTGTCAAGTGCACCATACAATTTATGAAGCAGTGTAGATACTTGATATATATATATCTGAATCTAGTGTTGTGTGAAACAGCATCATTCCCAGCTCCTCTTCCGAGAGTTCTCTTGCCATTTCGTCTTCCCAACTGTACTGCAATGTGGAGGAGTCTGACCTGTGGGTGTCTTGTAATGTACCAAAAGTCATCTTATTCACACCCCCCATGTCTAGCAGGGGATGCAGTACGCTTCCAGAGTCCCAGACTTGGCGGCCATGTGGCCAGTGTGACAAGGTGTCACTATAACAAAACTCTCCATAGGGATGGATTCTTGTCTACTTTATGGTAATCCACCTATTGTTGGCATTATTTAGACTCAAAAATGACTTGGAGATGATCATACCTCTCTTGTTGATACTGCCCAAAAATGGGTCTGCAATATGAGTGTAATTTACTGTTACATTATTATTTCATATTGTCATCAATGTGAGAATCACGCCTATTCAAAATTATTGAAATTCAATTTAAAAAGTAATCAAACGAAACTTGTACAGAGTTAAAAAAGAGAAATTCCTTGCATCTTACTAACGCGCAGCAGACAGTTCATAATGATATTTATGTTGCGGTCCAGAGGCAGATTGTTTAAGCAGTCCATTTTTACTTTTCTGCTCGTAGTCATGCATTAAATACACATTTTGTCCATTTCCTTCTTTAAACGGTTGCCACCTATGTGTTTTGATATGTTGTTGGCCTCTTGACGTATTCTCTGGGCCTTCTTGGGGGAAATACAGCAGGACCAACAACATTAAGAGAACACAAATCTGAGCATGAATCTGTGTTGAACATCGAAAGAAACCAAATGGAACAATCTGATTTTCAAGCGACTCATCTGAATTGGTCTAAAAATTAGCATTCTAGTAGATTTGTGGCTGCTTCAATAATATGCAGACTTTAAACCAGTGCATGTTCCATGGGCTGAAGTAGTCCCTTCCATGAGCTGAGGAGAGCCCTTCCATGAGCTGAGGATAGTCCTTTCATGAGCTGAGGGGGTCTCTTCCATGAGCCGAGAAGGGTCCTTTCATGAGCCGAGGAGGGCCCTTCCATGAGCTGAGGATAGCCCTTTCATGAGATGAGGGGGTCTCTTCAGTGAGCCGAGAAGGGCCCTTTCATGAGCTGAGGACGTCTCTTCCATGAGCCGAGAAGGGCCCTTTCGTGAGCTGAGGAGGTCTCTTCAATGAGCCGAGAAGGGCCCTTTCATGAGCTGAGGACGTCTCTTCCATGAGCCGAGAAGGGCCCTTTCGTGAGCTGAGGAGGTCTCTTCAATGAGCCGAGAAGGGCACTTTCATGAGCTGAAGAGGTCTCTTCCATGAGCCGAGAAGGGCCCTTTCGTGAGTTGAGGAGGTCTCTTCAATGAGCCGAGAAGGGCCCTTTCGTGAGTTGAGGTCTCTTCCATGAGCCGAGAAGGGCCCTTTCGTGAGTTGAGGAGGTCTCTTCAATGAGCCGAGAAGGGCCCTTTCATGAGCTGAGGTCTCTTGCATGAGCTTAGGAGGGCCCTTGTATGAACAGAGGGCCCCTAGCATGAGCTCTGGCAGTCTCTCCATGAGTTGAGGATGACCTTTGCAGGAGCCGAGGAGGGCCCTTCCATGAGCTGAGGAGGTCTCTTCCATGAGCTGAGGAGGTCTCTTCCAGGAGCAGAGGAGGTCTCTTCCAGGAGCTGAGGAGGTCTCTTCCAGGAGCTGAGGAGGACCCTTCTATGAGCCGTGGAGGGCCGACTCATGAGCTGAGGAGGTCTCTTCCAGGAGCCGAGGAGGACCCTTCTATGAGCCGTGGAGGGCCCTCTCATGAGCTCTGGCGGTCTCTCCCATGAGTTGAGGATGACCTTTGCAGGAGCTGAGGAGGTTTCTTCCATGAGCTGAGGAGGTTTCTTCCATGAGCTGAGGAGGTCTCTTCCAGGAGCTGAGGAGGTCTCTTCCAGGAGTCGAGGAGGACCCTTCTATGAGCCGTGGAGGGCCCTTTCATGAGCTGAGGAGGTTTCTTCCAGGAGCCGAGGAGGACCCTTCTATGAGCCGTGGAGGGCCCTCTCATGAGCTCTGGCGGTTTCTCCCATGAGTTGAGGATGACCTTTGCAGGAGCCGAGGAGGTCTCTTCCATGAGCCGAGAAGGGCCCTTTCGTGAGCTGAGGAGGTCTCTTCAATGAGCCGAGAAGGGCCCTTTCATGAGCTGAGGAGGTCTCTTCCATGAGCCGAGAAGGGCCCTTTCGTCAGTTGAGGAGGTCTCTTCAATGAGCCGAGAAGGGCCCTTTCGTGAGTTGAGGAGGTCTCTTCCATGAGCCGAGAAGGGCCCTTTCATGAGTTGAGGAGGTCTCTTCAATGAGCCGAGAAGGGCCCTTTCATGAGCTGAGGTCTCTTGCATGAGCTTAGGAGGGCCCTTGTATGAACAGAGGGCCCCTAGCATGAGCTCTGGCAGACTCTCCATGAGTTGAGGATGACATTTGCAGGAGCCGAGGAGGGTCCTTCCATGAGCTGAGGAGGTCTCTTCCATGAGCTGAGGAGGTCTCTTCCAGGAGCTGAGGAGGTCTCTTCCAGGAGTCGAGGAGGGCCCTTCTATGAGCCGTGGTGGGCCCTCTCATGAGCTGAGGTCTCTTCCAGGAGCCGAGGAGGACCCTTCTATGAGCCGTGGAGGGCCCTCTCATGAGCTCTGGCGGTCTCTCCCATGAGTTGAGGATGACCTTTGCAGGAGCCGAGGAGGTCTCTTCCATGAGCTGAGGAGGTCTGTTCCATGAGCCGAGGAGGTCTCTTCCAGGAGCTGAGGAGGTCTCTTCCAGGAGTCGAGGAGGACCCTTCTATGAGCCGTGGAGGGCCCTTTCATGAGCTGAGGAGGTCTCTTCCAGGAGCCGAGGAGGACCCTTCTATGAGCCGTGGAGGGCCCTCTCATGAGCTCTGGCGGTCTCTCCCATGAGTTGAGGATGACCTTTGCAGGAGCCGAGGAGGTCTCTTCAATGAGCCGAGAAGGGCCCTTTCATGAGCTGAGGAGGTCTCTTCCATGAACCGAGAAGGGCCCTTTCATGAGCTGAGGAGGGCCCTTCCATGAGCTGAGGAGGTCTCTTTCATGAGCTGAGGAGGTTTCTTCCAGGAGCTGAGGAGCTCTCTTCCGGGAGCCGAGGAGGACCCTTCTATGAGTTGTGGAGGGCCCTCTCATGAGCTGAGGAGGTCTCTTCCATGAGCCGAGGATGTCCTTTTGTAAGTACAGTACGGGGCAGAGCTTCCCAGGGCCCAATAGTGCCCTGAATAGACCAGTTCATGCTTGCTGTCGAGAGCCAGGAAACAGGAGTGCTAGGGTACTTACAACCGGAGATTGAAGCGATGCCTTCGGCTAAGGAGGTCGGTGACCTGGAAAGAGCTCCCTGGCCCTGGTGCAGCAAAGGATTACAAGCCTCTAAGAGCTGTCCTCGACTCCACATCTCAGCATGGAACCTCAGGTGAGGCAGCCGCAGAGCGATGAATCCTGCCCCTTCAAAGAGAGCAGCAGAGAGGTGAAGCTATTGGTGTGCTGGCTGCCCTCCTTTGGAACACACCGCAGCTTCCTGTGCAAGAAAACCCTCAAGACAGCTCTTCAAGGAGGCCTGTCTCACATGTACTCTGGGGTATATCAACATATCGACTACAGAAATATTGCGCTGCAAGGACATCATAGCAAACACGCAAAAACAACAATAATACGGTGAAGATAAGTATATGTTGGGAGCACAGATTTACTATACTTAACACCAGATCTTCATACGTATATTGAATATGTACATATCATCATGGTACAAGTATGTGCAGGTGAGTAAACCTACACTTACCTGTATATACACCTTGTCAATATTTTGGTTGTCATTAGTTTTGATCGGCTATTCTTGTAGCCTGGTATTAAAACTTGATATACTGGAACCATACCACATACACCAGCCCCCTCACCAGCTCTTCCCCCTCACAGCTACTCACTGACTTGTGTCTGCCCCATGACCTCCTTTTTTCTGTGTTGACATATTTACATTTCTAAACAGTACAAAAGATCGTTTTTGTTTTTAAGAAATAGCATAGCACCACAACTATTAGAGACTGAAATAAATAGACAACTTGTCTATGCCCTAAAAGAGAAAGAAAGTTACAAAGAAAGTATTCAGCAGGGTTATCTCACACACATTACTTCACCCTCTCTCTCCCGCCTCAATTCATTACATTATAAGACAGTCCTGGCTCCACAGCACAACCAATCACACACTTAGTTCCCTGCCTAATAAAAAAACACCCTCCCCCACCATCCATATCTGCCAGTCACGTGCAAGGCAGTAGCAACATTGTATTCCTTTTTAAATGTCTTCATGATGCGGAGAGGCACCAGGAGGCTTGCCGACCCTCCGACGATGCCGCCACCCTACTAGACAGCTTCCTGTGATTCAGGAAGGACGCGTGTCTATTCTTTGTGATGACCAGGATAGTGTCCGGGTGGCTCGGGGGCGATTGATAGTCTTGTTCCAGGTCAGGAGAGAGCGAGTCGGTGAGTCTGGAGCTGAGGCCTCGTTTGACGGATGAGTGCCCATGTAAGTTGCACTATTTTTAATAAGGCACTTTTGCTATTTAAAAGTATTTTATGTCTTAGGGGAAGCTGATTAGAGGCAGGTGAGCTGAAAGGGTCTGAGTGGTGCACATCTCTGGCTGGGTCAAGGGCACTTTTGGGGTGTTTTCCCTTTCACAGAATGGGCTATTTCAAGGGGCTTGACAGGTCTTATTTAGAAGAGGAGTTGCGTCGCTTGCAGTACGCAATGTGGTGCTAGTGCGCACAGGTCCAAAATGCGATTTATGAACCACGCAATGCCACCTTGCCTGGCCTTGAGTGGCTTCATAAATATGGAGTGACGCAACGCAGCACAAATGGCTGCGCTGCCTTACTCTACCCTGGGAAGGCGTTCCATGGGCATTGCATGGGCGTTCCATGGGCATTGCATGGGCGTTCCATGGGCACTGCATGGGCGTTCCATGGGCATTGCATGGGCGTTCCATGGGCACTGCATGGGCGTTGCATGGGCGTTCCATGGGCACTGCATGGGCGTTCCATGGGTATTGCATGGGCGTTCCATGGGCACTGCATGGGCGTTCCATGGGCATTGCATGGGCGTTCCATGGGCACTGCATGGGCGTTCCATGGGCACTGCATGGGCATTCCATGGGCATTCCATGGGCATTGCATGGGCGTTCAATGGGCACTGCATGGGCGTTGCATGGGCGTTCCATGGGCACTGCATGGGCGTTGCATGGGCGTTCCATGGGCACTGCATGGGCGTTCCATGGGCATTGCATGGGCGTTCCATGGGCACTGCATGGGCGTTCCATGGGCACTGCATGGGCATTCCATGGGCATTGCATGGGCGCTGCATGGGCGTTGCATGGGCGTTCCATGGGCACTGCATGGGCGTTCCATGGGCATTGCATGGGCGTTCCATGGGCACTGCATGGGCGTTCCATGGGCACTGCATGGGCGTTGCATGGGCGTTCCATGGGCACTGCATGGGCGTTCCATGGGCATTGCATGGGCGTTCCATGGGCACTGCATGGGCGTTCCATGGGCACTGCATGGGCGTTCCATGGGCATTGCATGGGCGCTGCATGGGCGTTGCATGGGCGTTCCATGGGCACTGCATGGGCGTTCCATGGGCATTGCATGGGCGTTCCATGGGCACTGCATGGGCGTTCCATGGGCATTGCATGGGCATTGCATAGGCGTTCCATGGGCATTCCATGGGCATTGCATGGGCGTTCCCATGCAACTACCATGGTTTCTGAAACATTCCCAGATTTACCAAAAGTGGTAGACCTGGGATTGCGGCAAAAGATCCGCCTTCTCAGGAAAGGCGTAACAAGGAGAAATATCTTTATTTCTCCTTGTTACTTCCTCTGTGTGCTGCATTTTGCACCATGGTGCACAAGTGCCTCAGTTGGTGATAGGCAGCCAAAATAGCACCAGCGCAGGGACACTGATGTGTCCATCTGTAACGAAACTGGGGCTCATGTAAAGCGCTCTGATACCTGATATCTTCAGGTCGAGTTTGCGCTTTATAAAACTCTACAAATATTTTTTTTTTAAAAGGCAGAAATGTGCCATATTCTTTTAAATACGGTGCATTCCTGCCCTTACTCTGTAATGCAGCACAGCAAGATGATTTGCTGCACTGCGTTGAGTTACTGTGCCATACATATGGCCCTCAGTGCTCTGAATTATCCTGGGCTTGCTCTGGTCTTAGAGTTCCGACCATGGAGGGCAAGAGGTGTGCACAGAAGAGACATGTATTCCATCTTCTCTGTGGGTGTTGAAAATATTCAGGAGAGGTTATCTTATAGATTACTTCGCTTGTCTTCCATACTAGGGAACCATCCTAACTCCTGTTCCCAGGGATCAAGTCAAGCATCAGTCCCTGTGGGAGAGGATTTGAGCATTATGGAAGAACAGGGCAATAACACCAGCTCCACAGGAAGAGCTCGGAAGGGGAGTATATTCTACTCTTTTCATGGTTCAAAAGGTCTCAGGAATCTTAAGGCTAGTGCTGGATTTAAAGAGGGTGAATTATTGGGTGGAGACAATTCACTTGAAGATGGTGACGTTGCAGAAGACCATTCCTATGACTTCCAATCACAAATATCTCCCCACCATAGAGCTGCATGATGTCTACTTACACATCCCGATCCACGAAAGTCACCAAAAATATTTGCTGTTCGCTGCAGGCAATCTGTATTTCCAGCTCAAAGTTCTCACTTTCGGTTTAAAATCAGCGCGAGGGTCTTCACCAAGCTATTGGCGCCACTGGTAGCATTACTTCAACTGTAGGGGATCTTCATTCACTCCTATGCAGATGATAAGCTTATCTGCTCCTCATTAAAGTCTCAAGTACAGCATCATGCAGAAAGAGTTATTTTGGTGTTGAGAGACTAGGGGGTTTTGGTGAGCTTAGAAACATCCCAGGTAGTTCTCTCAGGATCAGGTGATCCTAGGAGCGAGGCATCGATCAGACGATACATGAGTGACGTTTCCAGACTAGAGAGTTCACAAGATCCAAACTTACATCTCAAGTCTTCTCTGCCTCAGCTCTCCCACTGCAGCAGATTGGTTACCGGTCCAGGGGGATCTGGCAGCAACAATATTTCTTGTCCCTTGGGCCAGGTTCCTTCTCCACAAGATCATGAGATAATCCCTGAGTCACTGGAGACCTGTATCGCAGAACTTCAGTCTTCGTATCTCTCTTTCTCCAGTATTGGTTCAGGAGATACAGCGGTGGATTGATCCCTGAAATCTGTTGAAGGCTGTTCGCCTATCCACACCTTCATCCATAATCATAAAAACAGATGCCAGTTTGGTAGGATGGGGAGCCTGGATGGAAAGCCAGCAGATTCAGGGGCAATGAACCCTTTCTCAAAGACTCCGATGGGAGGGAATCGAAAGCCATACTTCTAGGTCTGACACCATTGTTAAAATGACAAAATCCCAAAATTGTAGAAAGGTAGATTTATTAGCAGCACAGCTTGACATCTAACCAGATTGATCCTCAGGGCTAACTGAAGCCAACCAGGTAGAATGCAGATGGTAACAATCTAAGTGGAACATAGAATCCTAAGCAAAGGAATACAAAGCGCATGCTATATAACATACAGTGTGAACCTAATGAAACACAGCAAATGAATTAACATAAAAGATAACAATATATAAAAATAGAATGTAACACATCTCCCTTATTAGAGAATGAGAAAAGGAAAAATGAGATATAGTTAAAACAACTATAATATTATAATATTGCTTAACCACAAGGTTTTACAGTTAAACAAAATCATTAAATCTTTTTGGAACATTTTTTAAACGGTTGTGGATTTTTACCCTTGAGGCTACTGTCTCATCAAACTGCCCCAAAACGCGATTATTAACACTGTGATCATCATTCCTAGGAACATTCATTTGAGAAGGTACATTGACAGGACATTTTGCTATCCTCCTAGTGTTCCATACTTTCCCATCTTGTGTAATGACACTATTACTGAAAACTTTCTTAATTTGCATCGCTTTACCAAATTTTGCAGAGCCCTTATTGACTAAACCAGGTCTCAAAACTTTAACCCAATCACCGACCTTGAAATTGTGCACTCTAGTTTTCCATTTGTTATCATACCATTTTTTAGTTTTATGTTGTTTGAGTTCTACCCTCTTAGCAGTATCATGTACACTCTCATTTTCATCCACAAATTCCTTGTATCTTTCCCTGAACCACCATGGACATACCTTGGATGCAGGATCTCTCCCTTTTAGTAACTTGAACGGACTCATTTCAGTGGTGGTATGTGGAGTGATCCGATATATCCACAAACGTTCTCTTAATGCACTCAACCATTCACTGCCTTGTTTGAGAGACTCAGAAACAAAATTTTTGAGAACTCTGTTGAAGCGTTCAACCTGTCCATTTTCATGTGGTTCATAAAGAGAGGTAAATTTATGCTTAATGCCACAATTATTGAGAAATACACCCATCTCAGAGGATGTAAGTTGTACACCATTATCAGATATTAGGGTAGAGGGACATCCTTCACGCAAAAATACCTCCTTCAAAAAAACTAATCACAGCACTAGTGGTATCCTTGGGAACAAACTTCACTTCAGGCCATTTAGAATGATAGTCAATAATGACTAAGGCAAAATGGGAATTCTCAGGTAACATGTTAAACGGTCCAGATATATCAAATGCAACTTTCGGCCAAGGTTCCTTGGGCCACGTAACTATTTTGAGGGGAGGAGTGTGTACCTTTAGCATCTTTTCACTAGAAACACACTCATTACATTCTCTGACAACCCGGTCAATAAATCTATCCATACCTGGCCACCAGAAAAAATTCCTGATTAAACGTTTCATTGCAGAGATGCCTGGATGAGTCTTATGAGATATTCTTAGAATAGCTTCTTGTACCTTTCTTGGAGGAATACATTTCCCATTCTTGAGAATTAAATTACCCACTATTTCCAATTGATCTGAAACATTATAAAAAGGTAACAATTCTGATCTTACTTGGTTTTTATTAGGCCATCCTTCAAAAACAAATTTCTTGAGATCACTCCATCTGTCATCACTCTGTTCACTTTCAACCCAGAAATCTTCTGTAATCTCCTGGTATTGTAGGGGAACCACATCATTAATACTTACCACAAAATCCACTTCCTTAACTAAACTAACCTCATCACAATTACACGGTAAACGTGACAGAAAATCTGCAGTTACGTTTTTCTTCCCAGGCACATACTCAGTCTTAAAATTATATTCTTGTAACCTTGACGCTAGTCTAGCAATTCTGGCTGTAGAATTCCACCCTCCTCCTGTGGAAAGTAACCAACGGTTTGTGGTCCATTCTGATTGTAAAATTGCTACCCCAGACATACATTCTGTAGTGTTCCACAGCCCACACACATGCAAGTACCTCTTCCTCTATCACTGCATACTTACGTGCTGTTTCATTGAGCGTTCTTGATGCAAAAGCAGCATTCCACTCATCCATGCCTTCCCTTTGAGATAACACACTTCCCAAACCATACAAGCTGGCATCAACTGTAATAATGCATTCTTTCTTCATTCTAAAAGGTTTCAATGTGGGTGCATTGACTACATCCTTTTTTATACACTCAAAAGCCTTCTGCTGTTCCTCCTTCCAATAAAACGCAACTTTCTGCCTTAATAATTTCCTTAATGGTTCCATTTTGGTGGCAACATTTTCAATAAATTTGCTATAGTACTCACACATGCCTGCGAATTATAACAGCTGTTCCTTGTTATTGGGAGTGGGAGCATTGATTATAGCATCAACATTTGACTTCTTCGGAACAACTCCATCTCCAGATGATGTGTGACCTAAATATTCTACAGAACGTTTATATAGTTTACACTTATGAGCCTTAAGTGTAAGACCATGACTGTCTAATCTCTTGCATACTTCGTTCAAATGTACTTCATGTTCTTCCTCATTTTTAGAAAATATTAATATGTCATCCTGGAAACATTTAACATAACCATCTATATCTCTAAACATCAGAAACATCACCCTTTGAAATACTGACGCCGCTGACGCCAAACCAAAAGGCATCCTAGTATACTGAGAGTCCTTGTGGAGTAATAAATGCTGTTAATTTTTTAGATTCTTCTGTGAGCTCTATCTGGTGGTACGCAGATCTAAGATCTAACGTTGAGAATATTTTGTCACCTTCCAGCATGGAGACTACTTCATTGCTATTGGGTAGTGAATGACAATCTGTTACAATGTTCGCATTTAGTGCCCTCAAGTCCACACATACCCTGAGCTTTTGATCTGGTTTGCGTACTAAAACAATGGGCGAAACCCACTCAGCGGATTCAATGGGTTCAATAATGTTTTCATCAGATAGATCTTTCAACATATCTCTTAATTCATCCCTTATGTTTATGGGTACTCCTCTTAACTTTTGTTTAACAGGCAACGCATTATCTTTCAAGATAATTTTGTGTGTGAAATTTCTTAACTTACCCAATTTGTCACGAAACACATTGTTGTAGGTCTTGATAAGTTTTGTTTCTCTATCAATATCACAACAATTTGGGTTAATGACAGATATACTCTCCATGGGTTCTTCACTTAAAGATACAGGTTCTTTAGACCGTGGATTGAGAATTATTCCTAATTTCCACTGATCACGCCAACCTAACACATTCACTCCTCTAACCGCAATGTATAACTTAATTTGTGCACATCTCCCTTTGAAACACAAAGGTACTTATAAGAAACCTTCTATTTCAATTATTGACCCATCAAAACTTTCTGCACAAATATCTGAAGGCTGTAAGTTATCATAATTACACACATTAATTAATTTTTCTTTGAAATATTGTGTAGTAATAATTGTCCAAGGTGAACCAGAGTCCACCATAAGTTCTATATCAGCTTCCATGACATTGAAAATACATTTAGAAGATTTTAAGTCTATATCAGGCTCTTTGTTTACAATAGACACAACAAAGCCTTTGTTGTATTCAGATATTTCCTTTACACTTGAAACTTTGTTTGCTTCAGGTGTACTAAAAGTGTTACGTGTCTGATTTGGATGACGCCTGGGATCCCTGCACACACTTCCGAAATGTCCTATTCTTCCACAATTTTTACATTCTTTATTAATTGCAGGACAACCAGGAAAGGACGCAATGTGGAATCTGCTTCCGCACCTATAACACATATTTTGGTTACTGACAGTGTCATTTCTTCTGTTAGTATAACTGTTAAAGGGTTTAGAAAAGCCTTTCCCATGTGGAGTATCATATTTAGATTCATTCTTTACTTTGACAACACAAATTTCTTCATCATTGGTGGACTTTGTTTTACAATATCCATCAATTTTTCTGATTGTTCAGTAGCTTTTGCTGTGGCGATTGCTTCTGCTAAATTGGGATCTCCCATGACCCACAACTTTTCTTGTTTTTAACATGTACGATAATCTGGTCACGTATCATTTCATCGGTAATGCCACCAAAATTACAATGTAAGCTCAAGGATCTAAGTGAGGTTAAAAAGTCATCAAAGGATTCTTCCTCCTTCTGCGCCCTGGTGTAAAATTTAAATCTATTTAAAGCAATATTTGTAACAGTCTTGAATCGCCTTTCCATCCTAGTCAATGCTTCAACATATACATTCATGTTGTCTCCACCTCCATCTTGTGCGACAATTTGAGGTAGAGTTCTAAAAATATCCTGCCCTTCTGAGCCTAAACAATGCAGTAAAATACTTTTCTTTCTTTCTGCGCCCATACGCTCACCATCTATTGCTTTCATATATGTGATAAATTCTTCCTTCCATTTCGACCAAGGCATGGGTGGATCCCCTTTATTTTGTAAAAATTTAGCCGGGGGATCAAATTGCATTATGTATGAATTTGTCAATACTAATACAATTATAAAGGTAGAACGAAAGTAAACTGGCACTTTTATGATACAAAAAAAATAAAAAAATAGTCTATGTATTTAAACGATGTAAAGCGTAATGATGACTTACTTTACGCAATATATGAAGTTGTCCAATTATCCGGTGATATAATTGATCCTGCTCCAAAGATACACGCACCGCTAAATGTGACGAGTTTCACAACAGCACTCAGTCACAGCGCGGTGCTACGTTGTCATGGCAACCATAAAATGGCCGCCACGTACGTTGTACGCACAGTAGAGTGATGACGTTGCACACACAGGCAGCGTGATGACTGTATACGCTTGCCTGAAGGCGTGTTCAAAGTTCCAAAGAATGCGGAGAAGAATGAAGAATGTAGATTACCTGAACTCGGATGACGGTGATGGTGTCTCGAGTCGGGTAGGCGTCTGTTGAACTTGTTATGATTTGAATGCCGGTACGTCGCTCACCACAATAATAAAATAATAAAAATGACCCAAAAAAAAAATTGGGATTTCCGTACGGCGCCGCTCCTTCTTTGCAATTCACAAATTTGACAGATCGTCGATCGATGTATCCAATAGTATAAATTCCATTAATCCATGTAAATTAAATACTCCAACGTAGGTTCGGGAAACACTCCGTTCCCGTGCTGCAATGTAGACAGGAGTGGATCCTGGATCTTCAACTCGTCGCCAATTGTTAAAATGACAAAATCCCAAAATAGTAGAAAGGTAGATTTATTAGCAGCACAGCTTGACATCTAACCAGATTGATCCTCAGGGCTAACTGAAGCCAACCAGGTAGAATGCAGATGGTAACAATCTAAGTGTAACATAGAATCCTAAGCAAAGGAATACAAAGCGCATGCTATATAACATACAGTGTGAACCTAATGAAACACAGCAAATGCATTAACATAAAAGATAACAATATATAAAAATAGAATGTAACAACCATTTTCCCCAAATCCAGGGGGCAAGAGAGTGTTGATCAGAACAGACAATGTGACACAAAGTCATATATCAACAGGCAGGTGGGGTTGAGATCAGTCTCTTTCCCAAGATTTCTGACCAGCTCAACTCTTCAGGTAGGTAGAGGTGCATGTGGGATCCATCTCAGTAATTCAACTCTTCAGGTAGGTAGACGTGCATGTGGGATCCATCTCAGTAATTCAACTCTTCAGGTAGGTGGAGGTGCATGCGGTTTCCATCTCAGTAATTCATATTCAGGGGGTGAACTCAACTCTTCAGGTAGGTAGAGGTGCATGTGGGATCCATCTCAGTAATTCAACTCTTCAGGTAGGTAGACGTGCATGTGGGATCCATCTCAGTAATTCATATTCAGGGGGTGAACTCACCTCTTCAGGTAGGTAGAGGAGCATGTGGTTTCCATCGCAGTAATTCATATTCAGGGGGTGAACTCAACTCTTCAGGTAGGTAGAGGTGCATGTGGTTTCCATCGCAGTAATTCATATTCAGGGGGTGAACTCAACTCTTCAGGTAAGTAGAGGTGCATGTGGGATCCATCTCAGTAATTCATATTCAGGGGGTGAACTCACCTCTTCAGGTAAGTAGAGGTGGATGTGGGATCCATCTCAGTAATTCATATTCAGGGGGTGAACTCAACTCTCTAGGTAGGTAGAGGTGCATGTGGTTTCCATCTCAGTAATTCAACTCTTCAGGTAGGTAGAGGTGCATGTGGGATCCATCTCAGTAATTCATATTCAGAGGGTGAACTCACCTCTTTAGGTAGGTAGAGGTGCATGTGGGATCCATCTCAGTAATTCATATTCAGGGGGTGAACTCAACTCTTCAGGTAGGTAGAGGAGCATGTGGTTTCCATCTCAGTAATTCATATTCAGGGGTGAACTCACCTCTTCAGGTAGGTAGAGGAGCATGTGGTTTCCATCTCAGTAGTTCATATTCAGAGGTGAACTCACCTCTTCAGGTAGGTGGAGGTGCATGTGGTTTCCATCTCAGTATTTCATATTCAGGGGGTGAACTCAACTCTTCAGGTAGGTAGAGGTGCATGTGGGATCCATCTCAGTAATTCATATTCAGGGGGTGAACTCACCTCTTCAGGTAGGTGGAGGTGCATGTGGTTTCCATCTCAGTAATTCATATTCAGGGGGTGAACTCAACTCTTCAGGTAGGTAGAGGTGCATGTGGTTTCCATCTCAGTAATTCAACTCTTCAGGTAGGTAGAGGTGCATGTGGTTTCCATCTCAGTAGTTCAACTCTTCAGGTAGGTAGAGGTGAATGTGGTTTCCATCTCAGTAGTTCAACTCTTCAGGTAGGTAGAGGTGAATGTGGGATCCATCTCAGTAATTCATATTCAGAGGGTGAACTCACCTCTTTAGGTAGGTAGAGGTGCATGTGGGATCCATCTCAGTAATTCATATTCAGAGGGTGAACTCACCTCTTCAGGTAGGTAGAGGAGCATGTGGTTTCCATCTCAGTAATTCATATTCAGGGGGTGAACTCACCTCTTCAGGTAGGTAGAGGAGCATGTGGTTTCCATCTCAGTAATTCATATTCAGGGGGTGAACTCACCTCTTCAGGTAGGTAGAGGTGCATGTGGTTTCCATCTCAGTAATTCATATTCAGGGGTGAACTCAACTCTTCAGGTAGGTAGAGGAGCATGTGGGATCCATCTCAGTAGTTCATATTCAGGGGGTGAACTCACCTCTTCAGGTAGGTAGAGGTGCATGTGGTTTCCATCTCAGTAATTCATATTCAGGGGTGAACTCAACTCTTCAGGTAGGTAGAGGAGCATGTGGGATCCATCTCAGTAGTTCATATTCAGGGGGTGAACTCAACTCTTCAGGTAGGTAGAGGTGCATGTGGGATCCATCTCAGTAATTCAACTCTTCAGGTAGGTAGACGTGCATGTGGGATCCATCTCAGTAATTCATATTCAGGGGGTGAACTCAACTCTTCAGGTAGGTAGAGGTGCATGTGGTTTCCATCGCAGTAATTCATATTCAGGGGGTGAACTCAACTCTTCAGGTAGGTAGAGGTGCATGTGGTTTCCATCGCAGTAATTCATATTCAGGGGGTGAACTCAACTCTTCAGGTAAGTAGAGGTGCATGTGGGATCCATCTCAGTAATTCATATTCAGGGGGTGAACTCAACTCTTTAGGTAGGTAGAGGTGCATGTGGTTTCCATCTCAGTAGTTCAACTCTTCAGGTAGGTAGAGGTGAATGTGGGATCCATCTCAGTAATTCATATTCAGAGGGTGAACTCACCTCTTTAGGTAGGTAGAGGTGCATGTGGGATCCATCTCAGTAATTCATATTCAGGGGGTGAACTCACCTCTTCAGGTAGGTAGAGGAGCATGTGGGATCCATCTCAGTAATTCATATTCAGGGGGTGAACTCAACTCTTCAGGTAGGTAGAGGAGCATGTGGTTTCCATCTCAGTAATTCATATTCAGGGGGTGAACTCACCTCTTCAGGTAGGTAGAGGAGCATGTGGTTTCCATCTCAGTAATTCATATTCAGGGGGTGAACTCACCTCTTCAGGTAGGTAGAGGAGCATGTGGTTTCCATCTCAGTAGTTCATATTCAGGGGTGAACTCACCTCTTCAGGTAGGTGGAGGTGCATGTGGTTTCCATCTCAGTAATTCATATTCAGGGGGTGAACTCAACTCTTCAGGTAGGTAGAGGTGCATGTGAGATCCATCTCAGTAATTCATATTCAGGGGGTGAACTCACCTCTTCAGGTAGGTGGAGGTGCATGTGGTTTCCATCTCAGTAATACATATTCAGGGGGTGAACTCAACTCTTTAGGTAGGTAGAGGAGCATGTGGTTTCCATCTCAGTAGTTCAACTCTTCAGGTAGGTAGAGGGGCATGTGGTTTCCATCTCAGTAGTTCACCTCTTCAGGTAGGTGGAGGTGCATGTGGGATCCATCTCAGTAATTCATATTCAGGGGGTGCTGAAGTCGACTGTGCACGATCTGAGTAGGATCATCGCTGCCTCTCAGGAGTTTGTTTGAATCCCCTGGTGTTTGCTCAGTTTTCTGAATGTGGGTCACCTAATAATGGATCGCGGTGCCTCTCCTCACAACTCTCCTTTGACAGTCTTTTGTACAAGGGGAAAGGAGAAGGGAGCTTGGGGGGACATCCTTTCTCTTCCCCTGACCCAGGGCCTCCTCTAAGCATTTCCTCCCTTTCCCCTGATTCTTGAATTATTGAGGAGAGAGAAGAGAGAGAAGGCCTCAGTAATTCTGATTGTTCCGCTTGGGCCCACTTGTGCTAGTATCCTCTTGTGGCAACAAATGTGGACCAGTCAGAAGGTGGTGTTTCCCAGATTCCCTTCTCCTCTAGCCTTCCCAGTTCTCCTTCAGAGAACCCTGATTTGGCCCAGGTTGGTGGACTGGAAGTTGAGATGGTAGGGTTAAGAAAGATGGGCCTTTTGATCTATCAGCAAAAATGGTGCATGCCTTTAAGAAAGGTGGTCTTCATTAAGATCTTATTTGTGACATTGGGGTACTTTAAGCAAATGGTGTGTTTTAAAACATGCTAGCCCCCGGAGGTTGAGTTAGTCCACATCCTTTCGTTTCTTCAAGAGGGGTTTCAGTTAGGGCTTAAAGTTTCAAAGGGCCACATGTATCATGCATTTTATCGGTCGCAAACATTTGCGACCAGTATAATGCTTTTTGGTATGTATGATTTCCAATTTGCGATTCTGTAACATGTTACCGAATCACAATTTGGAATTGTGAATGCATACCGATTCGGTATTTGGAAGGGGTGTGTTTAGGGCGTAACTTACTAATACCGAATCACAGCAGAATGTAGGAATGTTTTGCGACCGAAATGTGGTCGCAAAACATTTGCATTTTACCACCTACTTCAAGTAGGTGGTAACCCATTCGCAAACAGGACCCCTTCTCCTTTGTGAATGTTCGTAAAAAATGTATTGTCCACTGCCTGCTCTTAAAAAATGAAAAGAAAACTTTTAATTTTTATTTTTTAAACGCAACCCGTTTTCCTTTAAGGAAAACGGGCTGCATTAAAAAAAAAATGATTGCTTAATTTAAAAGCAATCACAGAAATGGTAGTCTGCTGACCCCAGCAGGCCACCATCCCTGTGATTTTAGCAATTCCTAACGGGTTGCACATTGCAACCTGCCTCATTAATATTCATGAGGTAGGTCGGTTTGCGATCCATTAGGAAACGCTGAATGAAACTCATGGAGTTTCATACACTCAAATAGCGATTACCAAATTGTGATTCGAAGATATTCGCAATTAGGTCATCGCTATTTGAATTAATGATACATGTGGCCCTAGAGATCAAGTAGGCGGCTATCAGGGCCTTCAGAAGCTCATGGGGAAATCTTACGGTTGATGAGGGTTTAGTACAGCATTTATTTAGGGGTTTAATAACATTCATCCTCCTGCAGAGCCTTTACATCCCTCTTGGGGTCGACTTCTGGTGCTAGAAGCGCTAAAAGGCCTGCCCTTTGAGTCTTTAGAACTAGTGGATATTAAACTGCTGACATTAAAGAGTGTATTACTGGTAGCAATAAAACCACCAGAAGTCTTGGTAAGTTGGGTTCTTTATCATGTAAGCACCCATTTTTATGTTGAGCTGCAGCACGCATGCGCTGTGTGCAAGACGTGTTGTAGTCACTGCACAGAGTGCAATCCCGCCTGCTGCTTAGCATAGGCTGCCTCCTGCAACGGTCTTCTTTGCTGGCTCCTCATTGGTCCTCGCTCCCGATACCTCACTTCTGTTCAAGGCTGAGGAGCACCGCAAAGTTCAGCTTCCTTACACTGGCATTTGTTATCAGTTGTTTGGGAGAACTCTTTTTCCACAGCTGCCTTTCACCCCAGACGTGTGTGTTAAGGTTTTTTCTTGCATTACGTTTCTATTAAATGATTATTTTGATGGCCAGTTTTTGAAGGTAATACATTCTTAATTGTATCCTCAAATAATCCGTAATAAACACTGATAATGCTTTCCAAGTGCATCAACGGGCACAGTCACTCTGGAGTTTCGGTGTTGGTTTGCTATGCATTAAGAGATGCTTACACCTGGGCTTTTTTTTTTATATAACTGTAGCTGTCTTGCACACAGCACATGTTTTTCGGTGTCATGCCCCTATGTGGTGACAAGCTGAGACTATCTGTCCTGCAAGGCTATACATTACTGCACAACAGACATTCATTATTAATCTATTTTGTAATTTCTCTGTTGCAACGGAAATTCAGTGTGGCAGTGTTGTGGGGGATACTACAACATCCACCTTGCTCCAGGGCCCAAGGAGGCTGTCCCCATAATCAACACCACCACCTGCGGCAGCAGCGAGTGCTACAAAGAGCATTCTCCCGTCCCGCGGGTCTTCTGGATTTGGTGCAGCAGTGGTGTGGGGGAAACTACAACATCCATCTTGCTCCAGGTCCCCAGGAGGCGGTCCATGTAATCATCACCACCACCTGCTATAAAGCGTGTTCTCCCATCCTGCAGGATGCGCGCGGGCCATGCCGGGCCCATCCTTGCCCACAAAAGCTAGGGCAGGGCCACCACCCGCTTTAGCCTGCCTGCCTCCCTGCCTTCTTCCTTCCCTTGTAATTTCCCATTGTCTCCTTTGTTTTCCCGCCTTAAACGTCTGCTGTTACAGATGTTATAAATGTGTCATTGCGGGGGCGTGGCTAGCCAGCCAACATGGCGGACGCGAATTTGTAGCGCTCCGGCCAACATCCCCTGTAATCCGTAATAATTATCCTTGCAGTGTGCCATCCTTACCTGTAACGGGTGGTTTCTGATGGCAGAGGAGCGACTGTAGCTGAAAAACTCTCCTCTGAACCCTTTCCATTATCGGGGCGGCTGCTGCGGATGCGGCCTTCACGCTGTTAGCCCGCGCGACAGAGACCCCCAAAGGACGGCGGCCGACTGCGCTGAAACAGTGACTGCGGGTGTCACAGCGCCGAAAGAAAAACTGAGGACACATCTACCGCCCTGCTGCGGGAGGTGGATGACTGCCGGGGCCGCCTGTGAAACCGGAGCGCGGCAGCGAGGACTCTGGGGATCAACCTGGTGGGAACCGGGAGTGACCCCCGGGAGGGGAGTATCAGCCCCTGCGGCACGGACCCGGTCGCGGTGAGGCCTCGGAGGACTGTGGCGCTGTGAAGTGAGTCACTGACGACGGCGGAGGAGTTGCGGCCTGTCGGGAGGTCGTCAACCCCCTGTGCGGGACACTTTCACGGGTTCTGTTGGGCGCCGGGACTGGAGGCGCCCCCTGTGGCTCCTGCCCCGCGTCGCGGAACGGGCGAGTCTGGTGGGCTGATGCGTGGGGCGGGGTGAGTACCTGAGCCGCTAATCGAGCCGGAGTGCGGCAGTGACGCGGGCGGCCCCTGGGAAGGGAGTAGCTGCCCCGGCGGAGCGGAACCGGACTGCAGTGGAGCGGCTGCCCCGCCGTGAAGTTGTGCGGCCTACAAAGACGCCGCCCCACCCTCAAAAGGCCCCTAACGAAGGCGGCGGGAGAGGAAGGCCAAGGAGTGAGGGCCTGTTGGGGGACTGAGTTGGCCGCACGGACGCAGAGCACCTCTTGGCCTTTTGTCGGGCGTCGTGCCTGGAGGCGGCCAGTGAAGATGCTGGCTACGGTCGAGTGAGCCGGTGAGTGTATATAGCCGCAGCTGGGCGGGGGACTCCTGCGGTCGCCGCAACCGCCGAGCGGGTAGCAGGCACTGAAGAGGTGAGGCTTGGGGAGGCCTATTCTAGCAGACAGCAGGGTAGGCGACGCACTTTATGGCCCAAATGGAGCTGCACGGTGTGGCCTAGGAAACGCTGGCCCCGGGCGTGGGCCGCACCCTATAAATGCCTGCTGGGCGCCGCGGACGGAAACGAGGGTGCCACCGTGACGTGGTGGAGGCCACCGGAGGATTCGCCTGTGGGACAGCAGAACCCTGTGCTTCCCAGGTGGCACGCAAACTGACTGTGGAGGACAGAAGAGGCATCTATGTCGGACAGGCTGAAGGCTGATGGCCCCGGCCCCGCTCCGCGCTTGGGACCCCTGCCGGTGGTTGCTGGTGGTAGCTGATCTGCCTCTGAGGAGTCACATTGGGCGCAACGCCACCAGGGTCGTGAGGCCCACGCTGCAAACCCGCACCTCGGATTTGGGAGCATACGGACACGTAATACGCCCACACACAACGTCCCCCTCACCTGCTGCGTGCCTCACAATACTCCCCAGGCGCGGGGCCCTGAACAAACGCATTATCAGACATCTCAGAGGAGGGAGACGGGGCTGACACCCCGGAAACATCCACAGTTGCTGAAGACGAGGGTTTCTCGCCGCGCAGTGAGCTAACTGGGAAAAGACGGGCGCGGAAGAGCAGCTAGAGACCTCTCCGCTGCTAGAGGGCGCCAACCGGGCAGTATACGTCCCAACACCAGCTCCTCCTGGGGCAGGCCGCCCCGAACAGAGTTCTGATACTGTGGGCGCCACCGGTGGTCACCGGTAGGGAGACCAGACGTCGCTACGAACAGGACGTGGGCAGCATCGCGAATGCATATGGAGAGTCGGTGAACGGGGTCTTAGCCTGTCTGCATAGCCCTAAACCACGCGCCTAAAGACCAGCCAGCCTTTCACCGAAGGATCTGTTGCAGTCACACTCTCCACGAGCGGGCCCTGCCAGGAACCAGCCGCGAATGCTCACGGCACAACAACTCGTGATGGGCCGTATGAGAGCCAAGATACAGCAGGGGCCACTGCGTGCTAGTAAACTGGATCCCCCACACTTGAGAGACGAGGGCGAAATGGAGTCGACGGCCACAGCACTGGCAGCCAAGATGGACTCTGTCCTTGCAGCAGTGGAGAAACTACGAACTGCACTGGACAACACCAGGACATCCCTGGAAACCCGTATTGATAAAGTGACCTCAGACTTCACGCTCCTCCATGCGGACCACCGCAAACTAGCGGATAAAGTCACCGCTCAAGGTCAAACGCTTAAGGAACTCCAGCCGGTCACCCATAGCCATGCTGCCGCGTTGCAAAATATGATGGATCAAATACACGCCCTCGAGGACCGAGCAGAGAAAGCAGAAGGACGCTCCCGTCGCAATAATATTCGCGCTGTGGGATTGCCAGAAGGCGAGGAAGGTAGGAGCCCAGAACAGTATGTCGAAAACTGGCTGAGAGATCTTCTGCCACAGGGGGCGCTGTCGAAACAGTTTGCGGTGGAGAGAGCTCATCGGGTGCCTACGCAGAGGGCTCAGCTGGGAGCAAGGCCGCGTCCATTCCTGTTCAAACTCCTCAACTACAGAGACAGAGATGCGGTGCTACGTGAGACCCGGAAAATGGACAACCTCACTGTTAACGGCAGTTGCATCATGCTCTTCCCCGATTACACTGCCCTTGTGCAGCGTCGTAGGAATAACTATATAGTAGTGAAACGTCAACTCAGGGAGCTGGAGATAACATATTCATTGCTGTTCCCTGCCAGGCTCCGAGTGGTCGCAAAGGGTAAGGCCCACTTCTTTGATTCCCCAGCGGAGACATGGGACTGGCTAGAAGAGTCGGGACTCTGGACGGGAACACGGCCGACAGATCCAGATGAGGACATCGCATCAGGCAGGAGGAGCAGACGTCGCCCACGGAGAAAGACAGCACGCGGAGCAGCGCCCATGGTGGTAGCCCCAAGCCCAGAGAAAATGAGGAGGGAGCGCCAAAATGTGCTGGAGGCAGTTACGACGCTCGGCACTTCGAACGCTAAAGACCGCCTAGAATCCTCCGCGCAACACATGGTGGTGTCCAGCGGTTCGTCATCACCATCGACCGCCCTTTCTGAAGATCTTTGCATGCCGGTGGTCACTCCGCAGACCGCAGATGGTATCCTGGGATGATAACATTACTGTACAAAATTCAGGGGAGAACCGCTCATGCAAGTAACCCACTGCTTGTTAAAATGGCTATGTTCGTAGTGTCGGAAGGGGGTGGGGGGGCCAACAGTGATATTGTCTGTACACAAATGCTGGTTGTTACTTAGGACTCATTATACTTAGGCCCGACACATCTTGTGAGTCTCTACACGGAAAGTTACTGTACGCACAGGCATACTCCACTCTTGGCCCGGAACCTAGCGGTCCCCGCGGACCGTGCTGGCGACACTACTAAACGGCACACCACACACGTGGGACAAGGAGGGGTCAGCCACAACAAAACGCCGTCTGCGCACATACCCCACCAGGTCACACATTGATCTAGTTCGCACTTATGCATGATCGCATGGTTTGGACGGACATGCACACGCAGTCCGCCCTGAATGTTAAATTGTTCACAGTTCACACGTTATTGTTTCAACAGACCGCTAAAAGCCTGTTGGGTCGCATCCCGTGCTATCCGAGACATGCCCTACCCCTAGCTCCCAGGAAGACTACCTACATTAGAAATGGCACGAGTTAATATACTCACATGGAACATACGCGGCATGTACACTCCCGCACGGAGATACTCTATCTTTGCTTATCTTCAGAGACACTCAATTGGAATCGCCCTATTACAAGAAACACACATGACACAGCCGGAATTGGAAAGGCTACGCAGGCGATGGAGAGGTCAGGTGTACAGTACAGTGTATTCGGCCCAGGCCAGAGGCACACTCATCTGGGTGAGAGCAGGCGTTCCGTTCCTCCGCACGGACACGGTAATAGATCCTGAGGGCAGGTACACCATAGTGCGTGGAACGCTCAATGGCCAACAGATATTACTGGCTTCGATCTATGCTCCAAACGTCGATCAGGCTTCATTCCTGTCGCAGCTGTCGCTAGCGCTGACTCCACAGGCTGGTCTCCCCTGGTTGATGGGTGGCGATTTCAATGCAGTGCTAGACGTACACTTAGATAGATCTTTCCCCCCCCTCCGTAAAACGTCAGCGGTGTCGAATGCGCAAGTGCTCACAGATTGGCTCTCGCACTGGGCATTGTTAGACATGTGGCGTATACTCCACCCGGCGGAACGTATATACTCCTACTATTCGGCGACACACGACCTGCATGTCCGTCTGGACAGGGTGGTGGGGTCCCAGTCCTTATTACCATTAATTGAGAACTCTGAATACCTCGGACGGACACACTCCGATCATAACCCCCTGCGGTTTCAACTCTCCTGGGAGGCTGACCGGCCCCCTATCCCCACTTGGCGTCTCCAGCCCACGGCGCTGGAAGACCCCGAATTTCGCTCCTCACTGGGGACTGCTGTCCTCACGTACTTTGAGCTTAATGAAGGCACAGCGAGTAATGCATTGGTGGAATGGGACGCCCTCAAAACAGCACTCAGGGGTCACTGTTTGGGAGCCACATGGAACATACGGAAGCAGTTAGCGAAATCAATCACTCAACTAGAATCCCAATTATTGCAATATGAGCGCGAGGGAGAAGGAGGGGGCAGGCACTCGAGTCACCTAGAAGCCCTCCGGACAGAACTTGCGGAACTTTTAGAGCGCTTAAGGTGTCATAATTATGCAGCCCACACAGCCCGTACACACGCCACGGCAGACAGAGCGGGCCGCTTGCTCGCCTGGCTGCTAAAACAAGATGGCGCTCACACACCGATCACAGTCATGCGTACGCCGGAGGGAGAACTAGTGTACACACAGAAGGAGGTCCACAAGGTGATGGTAGACCACTATGCACAGCTGTACCAATCCAGAGTCCGTTGTTCGGGCCAGGATCTGGAGCAGTTCCTCGGGCGGGCTCAGTTGCCCACAGCGTCGGTGATGCACCAAGAGGCACTTAATAGCCCCCTCACTCTGGAGGAAATAGGGGAAGCAATCTCGTTACTGGCATCTGGAAAAACACCAGGCCCGGATGGACTGCCTACTGAATTTTACAAGGCTTATAGGGAGTCTCTGGTGCCGCACTTACACACACTCTACGCAGTAGCACTGGAGGAAGCCACGCTACCTCCCTCGATGCGTGAGGCGTACCTAGTGTCTCTGCTAAAACCGGGGCGGGATCCCATGACTTTGGGATCATATAGACCGCTAGCGCTTCTCAACGTAGACTATAAGATCCTTGCCAAAGCACTGGCGGAACGCCTGGCGCCAGTGGTCCCTGACCTGATCCATAGCGATCAAAACGGATTTGTGCCTAAACGGAGCACGTCCCTGAACCTGCGGAGGTTTTTCAGAGTGGCAACAGATAGTGTGCGGGAGTGGCCAGGGGCGGGTTGCCTAATGCTTGATCTGGAAAAGGCATTTGATTGCTTGGAATGGAGGTATTTGTCCGCACTGTTGCAACGATACGATCTGGGGCTGGGATTCTTGCAGCTGGTGGGCCTTTTATACAAAAACCCCTCGGTCCGGGTGCGGCTGGGTCCGTATATATCTGACGCCATACCAATATGTAGGGGGACCAGACAGGGGTGCCCACTGTCGCCACTACTGTTCGCGTTGGCAATCGAACCCCTGGCGGCGGCCTTACGGGCAACGTTAGGGGACGGAATACCACTGGGAGATGCCGTACACCAGGTGTCGCTGTATGCAGACGACCTGTTGGTGTATGTAAGAGACATAGAGGATATTCCGGCCCAGCTGGCCCACGTCCTGCGAGACTTCGCCGCCATTTCGGGACTCCGGGTCAATGCCAGTAAGTCCTGTCTTTACGCGTTCGGAGAGGGGAGGAGAGACCCGGGCTATACACTCAACGGGACGAGGGTACAGTGGAAAGGGGACACCTTCCGCTACCTGGGCATACAGATATACCGTCAGCCGACAGACCTCTTTGATGGCAACCTGGGAAGGGCGCTCTCGGCCATCAAGTCACAAATGCGATTCTGGGGTACACTGCCGCTAACGGTCACGGGCAGGGTGGCATTATCCAAAATGGTGATTCTCCCCAGGTTCCTGTATTACTTCACAAATCTGCCTTTATATATCCCTGCGTCCTTTTTTGCCACGCTCTCCAAACTGCTCAGGGATTTCATCTGGGGGAACAGCCGGCATAGGCTGGCACTGGCGAAGCTATACCTTCTCACGGATCAAGGGGGACTGGCAGCGCCCTGCTTTGAACACTACTACTTAGCTGCACAGCTGCAATGGATAGCCCGCTGGCTTGCAGACAAAGTCAGGGAAGACACAGCATCTACACTGCCCCCACACTCTCTAGAACAGATACTCAAGCTCTTCCACCCAGCCACCAAGCCCACGACGCCGACACCACTCCTATTGGCAGTAGCGCACAAATGCTACCGCAGGACCCTATTTCTCACCAGAGCTTTGGTCCCATACGCGCCGGCGATACCGCTAGAAGGCTCCCCAAGCGGGACAAGGGCGCTCACCTCACTCTCGATCACGCGCTGGCGAGATGCTGACATTCAGACCCTGGGAGATTTATACCGTGATGGCACACTTATTTCGTATGACTCCCTGGTTGCAGACGAGGGTTTGCCACCAGGGCAATTTCTGTTACATCGCTCACTGATTGCTACCTTGACTGCGAAATGGGGAGACATGTCCACAGAGCCCAGCCAGCACCTCACCATTCAATACCTTCACGTTATGGGACGAGGCAGACACCTGATCCGTTGGTTCGCGGCGTCACTGCGTACACACGCGGCGATCAGCCTAGAGCCTCTTCGACACAAATGGGAACTTGACCTGGGGAGACCACTAGAAGATAGGGAGTGGGAGAGAGTATTGGAGAGTCCAGTGCGCATACCCAGGAACATGAGATTCCGTCAAATACAGCTGTTCATTGTGCATAGGGCATACCTTACGCCAGAGACGATCAACAGGTATTTTCACTGTGAAGATGCAGTGTGTCCTAGATGCACTGAGCCCGGGGTGGGTCTGGTTCATATGCTGTTCATATCTATGTTCTCTACTCCTCTCGCTTACGTTCGAGGCATAAGCCCCTTACCTTAGTGTCTCTTTACTGCTCCCTCCCTTATCAGGTAAAACACATTACCATTTACAATGCCAATAACTCTAACTCAAGAAAATGCGTGACCTATTGCATTTCCAATGCTTGTTTAGAGTGTTGAGGATAGCATCACCCTACGCCTGGGCGCCTCTTTTGTTCCCAAGGTAAAGTCTTCATTCCACGGAGAGCAAGAGGTTGTCATTACAGGCTTTTCCCTTCTTCTGGTAATTTGCACAGCCTTCATGTTAGTAAACATGTCTTCATCTTGGTACAGGGTGTCCTCCTTTAGAGACTCAACCTCTTTTTTTGCTAATTTTGGGCCGGCAAAGAGGAGATCTAAGCCAATCCGTACAGCCACTTAGCAGATGAATTTGATTTTTGACCCCCTTAGCAAACATGCCTGCCCCTCTAGGAATTCAAAGCAGGACGTCTAGCGTCAGGTTCTCTGGCAGAGATTCAGGGGTTGAGCTATGTAGGGCAGCCACTTGGCCAACTTCCTTTACATTTTGTTAACAATTGTAGAGTGATGCAGTTCAGGGTTCTTTCCTCTATGAAGTGAATAGAGGAGAACTGCATATCTCATATATTATTAAAGTACTGTGCATTCTGTTGATGTTGTTCTGAAATAGCTTTCATACATCTGATACTGTAATGAATTCAAGCAAGGGAGGGACGATGAGCTAATGCTTCAATTAATTACCCGTAATTGCATTACTCTGAGTCCTATCAGTTCATTACTTACCTCCCTGCCGCCCTGTCCTCTCCAGGCCACATTGGTATGTTGTGTCTGTTGCTTTTTGCAAAAACAGGACGTGTGGGGGCGTTTTGATGCTGGTAATTAAATGTGGTGACTGGTGGTGTCTGTGGAGGCAAGACTGCCGCAAAGTGTAATGAATTGTAGCGTGGGAGTATGACTAATAATGCAGTGCAATTACCTGTAAGTAATTGAAGCATTTCCAGTCACCAGGCTTCATGTATCTGTTCTGATTTCATTTATATTCTTTGTCCCCCCAATGCAGAAGGTAAGACTAGGCCCAGCTGAAATGCATTCTTCCATTTGAAGCGTTTCCTTCCATTTCACTCTCTGAAAATCAGTTCAAAACCATTAGTCACAGCCTTTTGTAACCAAAGCTTACTTGTCGAATATATCACAATATCCTTTTTTAGAAGAATAGCTCCTTGTGTGCCTCTGCTCTCAGCGCTATGGAGTGGCTCTTAGATGAAGTGGGCGGTGTTTTAGGTATTGAAATAAATGCATCGATAAAACTTGGGGTTATCCTGGATGTTTCATGTGCACTGGATTATGCAATTGACACTCATTTGTTGATGCCTTTTTAGACTATCAAGGTTTATGTTAAGTTTCTGGAGTAACCGCCTTCTTAACAAGCAATGTCTTCGTTTTTAGATGCATTAAACAGATTTTCATGGCCAAACTGGATTTTACATGATAAAGCCGCTTCAAGTGATATGTAATCGTTATGGTGATATATGTAGAAAAAAATCACTTCTATCTGAATAAGTGATGTCAATTTCTTACGTGTCCGAGTGAAAGCGCTCTTAGCATTTCCGATAACAATGTATAGCGTATATTACAACCCACTGCCCCTTTCACTTCAATGCTTATGTTTCAATATTAACCTTTGTCTCTTCTCCATCTTGCTCCAGGTCCTCACCGCCAAGCGCTTTGAAATGAATGGCTTGCCCAAGGCGGTGCAGTTAAGTTTACCTTACCAAGACTTCAAGAGGGATCTATCCCCCAGCAAGGAGCAGCTGAGAGTCCCTCTAAGGATCAAGAGGGTTGAGTTCTCCACGGTGGTCCTCACGGCCCCCTGCAGCCTGCCAGGGCCCCTCATTGAGATCAACGGGCAGGTTGATGAAGAAGACGAGGAGGAGGACGAGGCGGAGGAGGAAGAGGAGGAAGAAGTGGATGCGGAGGACGAGGAAGGTGCTTTACTGGGAGACGAGGTGGACCTGCACAGTGGATCCAGCAGCGAGGTGAGCCAGAAGAGCACCGAACGCAGCCAGGATGGCGCACCATCCACTCTCCTCGCCGATGACCAAAAGGACTCCAAGGGTCGGGCGTCAATGGCAGACAACGATTTGGAACTGGAGGAAGGCTCAAAAACCCTGGTGCTCTTTTCACCTGGAGACATGAAGAAGTCTCCTATAACTCACGACTTGATTCCCGATGTTGATCTTGGGACTCTTGCTGCACTGACGCCCCAGAGTGAGAGGCCCCAGCCCACGGTGAGCCAGTTGGATGTATCAGAGCCGGGGACATTGTCCTCAGTCCTAAAATCAGAGCCAAAGCCACCTCTTGCCCCGGCCACCGCCTCCTCCCCTTTTACCAAAGTTGAGCGCACATTTCTCCACATTGCTGAAAAGACTCACCTTAATGTCATGTCTTCCAGTGGTCAGATGGTGAGGCACGAAGACAACTACCCCTCTGGCCCGGTTGAAGAGCCAATCATGGAGGAGGAGGTAGATGAATACGAACTCTTAAAGGAAAATGGAAGTATTAACTCTGCTGTGGAAGTCGGTGAGATAGAGAGCTGTAATTCTTTTGCCAATCACATAGAGACCTCCGCAGATCTGGTGGAAGGACCTGTCTTGTCCAATGGCTTCGGCCTACCTGAAGAACATATCCACAGAGACAGCTTGGAGATTGTTTCCAAAGAAACAGGGAAGTTAATGTTGGAAGAGCAGAGATTGGACACAATGGGTCTTCAAACAGAAAGCCTTCTTACCGCAGAGATATCCCGAGGAGACCTGAAACAGGGCCTGCCAAGAACTTTGAGGCCCAAATTTAAAAGCCGCATCCCTGTGCTGTTCTCTGAAGAGGAGACAGGCTCGGACCTCTCTGGCTCTCACCCTGTCAAGGAGCGATTCCTCAGGAGAGCCAAGCAGCCTGACCTAGCACGATTAGTGATGGAAAAGAGGCAGAATCGGCTCATAAGGATGTCCTCAGGGGCATCCTCCTCAGCCTCCTCCAGCGATGAAAGGAGGTGCCCCTCTGAGACCCTCTCGACCACAGGCTCTGAAGAGGACACCCACCACTCTGAAAATGTAGGGAAGACCACTCACCTGAGAAGAGAAGATTCCATGTCAAGCACAAAGAGCAGGATCCCACGGCCCATCACGCCCACAAAGATGACATCTGCAGAGTGGAAGCGCATTGGCCACACACCAACCCCTTCGCCAGCCCTGGAGCCAGCTCCTGCACTCAGGTAAGAACTGTGAGGTTGCCCCACTCTAGTTACGTCTGTATAGCTCTGGCATGAGTCCTGGTACTCAACCAGTGCCTTCACGAGCTTATCATTGAATCCACAGAAATATCCCGCCTGTACGGGGCTGTCTTAAAAGGATAAGGCTGTAGACATTCTGTCATGGAGTTATATCTAGCTCTGCCTTTGGGCTTGCCTGTAAACCTCCTGTTTAAGACCCCTCTGGCCACCCTTACTGACCACCTTCACGCGGTACAACAAAATCAGGCCCCGCTCTACCCTGTCAATGTTTCTAAGTGTAACAGCCTGGTGATTAGTGAAAGGTTTGTTTACTAGAGACCTCATAAGCAGGGTATTTCGTAATTAAATTATTGATTTATTTTTGTTTAGCTCAGACATTATCCCACGGGGTTATAGAGCGCATCACATGGGAACGCATTAGTACATCATCTAGGGTAAGTGAGGAGTATAATGCGTGTTCTCACGCTTTCATAGGCAGGTAAAAATGACAACATTTAATGAAGAAGATGATGAATTTGCATACACATTCATTTGATTCAGTGCGGCATTACCTTCAGCCAGCGGGAGAGGAAGGTAGTAGTCGAGTGTAGATTTCTCAGTGTATCAGTGAATACAGAAGTGTGTGTTGGGAGGAAGGTTAAGATAGAGGAGAGGGAGCAGCACAGGAAATGACATCATGGGCATTTAGAAGCAATGTCCAAGAGAGTCAGAAGAAGATAACCTTAGATGGTTGACTACCACAGTGTGAGTCCACCCGGGCAATCGTCGGACAATTGAGGTGGAGGCCTCCTCGTATTACTGGACCTCTCAGGTGACTTCGAAACAGTCAACCATCCCACCCTCATACGCACCCTGGATTCTCAAATAAAATTCACTGGCAATGTCCTTCACTGGTTCTCCTCTTATCTTTCCACTTGATACCAGCTTTTTCACTTGGGCACCTCCAGGCCCCAAAAAGATCCCTATCACCTGCAGAGTCCCCCGAGGATCCAAACTGCCCACAGTCTTCTTCAACCTGTACATGGAGCCGCTTAGTGCCCTTCTCGCAGATAACAGCAGATTCACCAATAAGCAGATGATGCACAACTCTACTTTTAAAAAAATGTCTTTATTAGATTTTGAGATAGCAAAGAACATTTAACAATTGCATACTATCAAAAATCACATCACCAAGTCACATTGAATAAACATTGTTACAGTCTTGTTTTGTCTTCACATAAAGATAGCGGACCAACATGGCGCGGAGATTGGGGGGCATGAACGGGTGGGCACTTAGATATAGGATATCTACCAGTGGACATAATGGAAAGAGATGTCAGTCGGTAGTGTCTTGTTCAAGAGTGTGGAGATATGTGCGGATAGGCAGCCAAATATCTTTGGGGCGGGAGGTGGGGGGCTGGAAGCAGGCATAGCCCCCACAACACTCTCACACTGACTCATACTCTCCAGCCACTCTGAAGAAGTAGGCGACCTGGCACTTCCCCAGTGCAGTGAAATTTCCCGCTTACCCAGCAACAGCACTAAGGAAGCGAGGCGACGGGAAGGGCGGGGTATAATTTGGGTATAGCCCAGGAGTGTGATTAGGGGGTCTGGAGACAGTTCAGTTTCAATCACAGCAGATATGTGCGCAAAGACAGCTACTCAGTAGGCATGTCCAAGTTAAATGTGCAAAATCTGCCCCTGGTGTATGGCACTTCACAGATCTATCTGCCCCTGGTGTACGGCACTTCACAGATCTATCTGCCCCTGGTGTACGGCACTTCACAGATCTATCTGCCCCTGGTGTACGGCACTTCACAGATCTATCTGCCCCTGGTGTACGGCACTTCACAGATCTATCTGCCCCTGGTGTATGGCACTTCACAGATCTATCTGCCCCTGGTGTACGGCACTTCACAGATCTATCTGCCCCTGGTGTACGGCACTTCACAGATCTATCTGCCCCTGGTGTACGGCCCTTCACAGATCTATCTGCCCCTGGTGTATGGCACTTCACAGATCTATCTGCCCCTGGGGTACGGCACTTCACAGATCTATCTGCCCCTGGTGTATGGCACTTCACAGATCTATCTGCCCCTGGGGTACGGCACTTCACAGATCTATCTGCCCCTGGTGTACGGCACTTCACAGATCTATCTGTCCCTGGTGTATGGCACTTCACAGATCTATCTGCCCCTGATGTACGGCACTTCACAGATCTATCTGCCCCTGGTGTACGGCACTTCACAGATCTATCTGCCCCTGGTGTACGGCACTTCACAGATCTATCTGCCCCTGGTGTACGGCACTTCACAGATCTATCTGCCCCTGGGGTACGGCACTTCACAGATCTATCTGCCCCTGGGGTACGGCACTTCACAGATCTATCTGCCCCTGGTGTACGGCACTTCACAGATCTATCTGCCCCTGGTGTACGGCACTTCACAGATCTATCTGCCCCTGGTGTACGGCACTTCACAGATCTATCTGCCCCTGGTGTACGGCACTTCACAGATCTATCTGCCCCTGGTGTACGGCACTTCACAGATCTATCCGCCCCTGGTGTACGGCACTTCACAGATCTATTTGCCCCTGGGGTACGGCACTTCACAGATCTATCTGCCCCTGGGGTACGGCACTTCACAGATCTATCTGCCCCTGGTGTACGGCACTTCACAGATCTATCTGCCCCTGGTGTACGGCACTTCACAGATCTATCTGCCCCTGGTGTACGGCACTTCACAGATCTATCTGCCCCTGGTGTACGGCACTTCACAGATCTGCCCCTGGTGTACGGCACTTCACAGATCTATCTACCCCTGGTGTACGGCACTTCACAGATCTATCTGCCCCTGGTGTACGGCACTTCACAGATCTATCTGCCCCTGGTGTATGGCACTTCACAGATCTATCTGCCCCTGGGGTACGGCACTTCACAGATCTATCTACCCCTGGTGTACGGCACTTCACAGATCTATCTGCCCCTGGTGTACGGCACTTCACAGATCTATCTGCCCCTGGTGTACGGCACTTCACAGTTCTATCTGCCCCTGGTGTACGGCACTTCACAGATCTATCTGCGCCTGGTGTACGGCACTTCACAGATCTATCTGCCCCTGGTGTACGGCACTTCACAGATCTATCTGCCCCTGGGGTACGGCACTTCACAGATCTATCTGCCCCTGGTGTACGGCACTTCACAGATCTATCTGTCCCTGGTGTACGGCACTTCACAGATCTATCTGCCCCTGGTGTACGGCACTTCACAGATCTATCTGTCCCTGGGGTATGGCACTTCACAGATCTATCTGCCCTGGTGTACGGCACTTCACAGATCTATCTGCCCCTGGTGTACAGCACTTCACAGATCTATCTGCCCCTGGTGTACGGCACTTCACAGATCTATCTGCCCCTGGGGTATGGCACTTCACAGATCTATCTGCCCTGGTGTACGGCACTTCACAGATCTATCTGCCCCTGGTGTACGGCACTTCACAGATCTATCTGCCCCTGGTGTATGGCACTTCACAGATCTATCTGCCCCTGGTGTACGGCACTTCACAGATCCATCAGATCTGGTGTGATCGAATATGACAATATCAAGTGTGTAGAGGTAGCAGCGGTGAATGAATTTAAAATGTAGTAACCTGTGCCTGTGGCTGATAGAGATATATTGTATTTACATACAGCAATAGGTCCATACATTATCAGTGAGTGGTAGCCTCAGCTCTGTCGCCCAAACCTCCCGCACCCATGCAGTGGTATCCGGTTTCTGGGCAATGTATGAACGTTATATTCTAGACGTCATATGATCTCTGTCTGCGTCAGTGACCGTTATTGTCAGGGGTGTGAAATCCTCAGGGGGCATAAGCGATCGCAAAGTGTTCTGGAGTCGCTAGAAAACAAAAAGGTCCATATATTGGATTCCCCGTGTCTGTGGGTCTTCAGTCAGGTGTAGGATGTGGCCATCTGGGAACAGGTCACCAATGGTGGATAGGTTATGCCGGTGTAGTGTGCGTTGGACTAATATTTCCCATGTGAGTGGGAGCCATGGGTTGTCATGAAGGGGGGCATTGGAGTAGAGAGGACACTGCCTAGCATGTGTTGTAGCCTGCACCAGGCCCAGCATGTTGTAGATACAGTCTGGATGTCATTGACATCTAACGGCTTGTCCTTGGGCAGTATCTGTGAGTATAGAAGTCCATCTAGTTGAGCATGTTCAGGATGGAGATATGGGATGCAGGCATCTGGATGGTACCAGCGCTGAGTGTAGTGGCACTGAGCGGCTAAATAATATAGACAGAAATCTGGAACCCCAAGGCCCCACGCTCGTAGGGGAGAGTAAGGGTGTCCCAGCGGACCCAGGGGCGAGCTTCCGCCCAGACCAGTCATATAAGTATGCCAAGTAGAGTATGAAAGAAGGATTGTGGCTTGGAGATGGGCATGTTAGAGAAGAGATATAAAAAGTGGGGAAGCACAACCATCTTAATAATGGCCACGTGGCCAGCTATCAAGAGGGGCAGCCGGATCCAACGATCCACCTGTGCAGTGAGGTCAGCCACTGCCGGGGCGTAGTTATGCTGTAAAATTTGGTCTCTATCTCTATGGAGATGGATGCCCAGGTATTTGGTGCCTTCCATAGCCCATTTAAGGGGATAGTCCGCAGGTGGTGGTTGGGCAGTATACGTCAACAGGAAGAGCTCAGATTTTGCCCAGTTGATGCGGAGTCCAGAGAGGTCCCTGTAGCGCGCAATCTCCTGCATGGGTGGAGGCAGATTGGCTTGCAGATGTCTAATGAAGAGCAGGATGCTGTCTGCATAGAGAGAAAGCGAAAGGGGACCGTGAGTATGCTGCAACTTACAGTGTGAGTGACGATCTTGCAAAACACAGACCAGCAGGTCCATCGCAATTATGAAGAGGAGGGGGGATAGCGGGCAGCCGTGCCGGGTGCCACATAGTATAGGGAATGTGTCGGCAACTGTGCCAAAGAGCCATAGATGAGCCATGGGGTTAGTATATAAGTGCATGATCATGGAGAGGAACGGGAGGGGGATGTCAAGTTTACCGAGGACAGTCCGGAGAAAGGGCCATTCGAGAGAATCAAATGCCTTTTCGGCATCTAGCAGGGCCACAACTGCCAGTGTAGTGGGGGAGACGTTGTTGAGTACAGAGAATATAGTTCGGAGGTTGAGCGAGGTCGAGCGATGTGGAACGAAGCCGGATTAGGCTGGTGAGATAATTTTCTCCATCAATAGAGCTAGCCTAGTGGCAAGTATTTTTGCCAGTATTTTATTATCTAAATTTAGCAAAGCTCAGTTCAACCAAAACAGTATACCTGTTTTTTGCCAAGAACAACAAACAAGAGACAGTACAAGCCCGGTTCAACAACATGAACTTTGATGGCTTCGAACCCCAACTTTCACTGAACGCCAGGCACTTGGATTCACCTTGGACACCAGCCTCATACTCAAGTACACATTGCCAAAAACAAAGCCACAATGGCACCACTTAATGGCATCTTGCATATTGCAATATGTCTCATGAAGGGTTCTCGGCACACCTGCTTACAGGATACCATCATACTGTAGGCTAAGAAGTGTAAAAAAAGAAATAAGTTACCAGGCCTTTTCCATCTATTCATCCAGGATATGAAACAACATTCCTGTATCCATCATGACGGCTGCCCCAGTGGTGCCCCAATTTTAGAAAGAGTTGTAGACTCACCTCTTTAAATACCATGACATCTCCATGTACTGACCGTCCATAACCCAAGTACCTCTCCTGTTGCTTACTGACTTTATGCTTGTCGCTGACCCTCTACAATGCCCGTCTGCCTTTTGGCTAGGTGTCTGCTATAGAAATACCACATACAAACATACAACATACACCAGGAGGACACGATAGAGGCTCAGAGGCCTGAGTGGAGCCAAATATTCCCACACGTATTTCTACCTTATATGGATATCAAAAGGACAACTCATAACCAGAAAAGAAGCTGTCATCCTTTGGGGTCTCTGCCTCGGTGCAAGGTGCACTAACTAACTGCTCCATGTTCAGAGCCCGCCTCATGTGCTTCACACGTGTGATGTGCTGGGCTATATTTAGCCATATGCCCTTTGCACGATAGGCCCGACTCTGGCCATCATTCACGTCACAACCTGTAACATGACAGAGACACACTGCATGTCTTCATCTGTGCCTGGATACCCTATCAGGTGATTAGCTGCGCTTAATAAACCCCGATTGATTGATTGATCTGTGCCTACACATGGATTGATCCTGAGCTCTTAGCTGTGGGTACAGCAGTAGGATGTGTGCAGATCGAAAACGCTCCAGCTAAAGAAACCAAACATTCATCATGTTTCCATCCTAAGTACTTACAAGTGCCGGTTCTCGCCCGTGTGCAAGAGCTCCTAAGTACTTACAAGTGCCGGTACTCGCCCCTCTGCAAGAGCTCCTAAGTACTTACAAGTGCCGGTACTCGCCCCTTTGCAAGAGTTCCTAAGTACTTACAAGTGCCGGTACTCGCCCCTCTGCAAGAGCTCTTGAGTTCTTACAAGTGCCGGTATTCACCCCTTTGCAAGAGTTCCTAAGTACTTACAAGTGCCGGTACTCGCCCCTTTGCAAGAGCTCTTGAGTACTTACAAGTGCCGGTACTCCCCCCTCTGCAAGAGCTCTTGAGTTCTTACAAGTGCCGGTATTCACCCCTTTGCAAGAGTTCCTAAGTACTTACAAGTGCCGGTACTCGCCCCTTTGCAAGAGTTCCTAAGTACTTACAAGTGCCGGTATTCACCCCTTTGCAAGAGTTCCTAAGTACTTACAAGTGCCGGTACTCACCCCTTTGCAAGAGCTCCTAAGTACTTACAAGTGCCAGTACTCGCCCCTTTGCAAGAGCTCTTGAGTACTTACAAGTGCCGGTACTCGCCCCTTTGCAAGAGCTCTTGAGTACTTACAAGTGCCGGTACTCACCCCTTTGCAAGAGCTCCAAAGTACTTAAAAGTGCCAGTACTCGCCCCTCTGCAAGAGCTCTTGAGTACTTACAAGTGCCGGTACTCACCCCTTTGCAAGAGCTCCTAAGTACTTACAAGTGCCGGTACTCGCCCCTCCTCAAGAGCTCTTGAGTACTTATGAGTTCCGGTACTCGCCCCTCTGCAAGAGCTCTTGAGTACTTACAAGTGCCGGTACTCACCCCTCTGCAAGAGCTCTTGAGTACTTACAAGTGTCGGTATTCACCCCTTTGCAAGAGTTCCTAAGTATTTACAAGTGCCGGTACTCGCCCCTTTGCAAGAGCTCTTGAGTACTTACAAGTGCCGGTACTCGCCCCTTTGCAAGAGCTCTTGAGTGCTTACAGGTGCCGGTACTCACCCTTTTGCAAGAGCTCTTGAGTACTTACAAGTGCCGGTACTCGCCCCTCTGCAAGAGCTCTTGAGTGCTTACAGGTGCCGGTACTCACCCTTTTGCAAGAGCTCTTGAGTACTTACAAGTGCCGGTACTCGCCCCTCTGCAAAAGCTCTTGAGTACTTACAGGTGCCGGTACTCACCCCTTTGCAAGAGCTCTTGAGTACTTACAGGTGCCGGTACTCGCCCCTTTGCAACAGCTCCTAAGTACTTACAAGTGCCGGTACTCACCCCTCTGCAAGAGCTCTTGAGTACTTACAAGTGCCGGTATGCACCCCTGTGCAAGAGATCTTGAGTACTTACAAGTGCCAGTACTCGCCCCTCTGCAAGAGCTCTGGAGTGCTTACAGGTGCCGGTACTCGCCCCTCTGCAAGAGCTCCTAAGTACTCACATGTGCCGGTACTCACCCCTTTGCAAGAGCTCCTAAGTACTCACACGTGCCGGTACTCACCCCTTTGCAAGAGCTCCTAAGTACTCACACGTGCCGGTACTCGCCCCTCTGCAAGAGCTCTGGAGTGCTTACAGGTGCCGGTACTCGCCCCTCTGCAAGAGCTCCTAAGTACTCACACGTGCCGGTACTCCCCCCTTTGCAAGAGCTCCTAAGTACTCACACGTGCCGGTACTCGCCCCTCTGCAAGAGCTCCAAAGTACTCACACGTGCCGGTACTCGCCCCTCTGCAAGAGCTCTTGAGTACTTACAAGTGCCGGTACTCACGCCTTTGCAAGAGCTCCTAAGTACTCACACGTGCCGGTACACACCCCTTCACAAGCGCTGTTGAGTACTTACAGGTGCTGGTACTCCCCCCTCTGCAAGAGCTCCTAAGTACTTACAAGTGCCGGTACTCACCCCTCTGCAAGAGCACTTGAGTACTTACAGGTGCTGGTACTCCCCCCTTTGCAAGAGCTCCTAAGTACTCACACGTGCCGGTACTCACCCCTTTGCAAGAGCTCCTAAGTACTCACACGTGCCGGTACTCACCCCTTCACAAGCGGTCGTAGGAGAGTCGCTCGAGCAGAATGCCTGCTCCAGCGAGAGACTTGCTGTTTAGAAAACAAAAAGGAATCGATCAAGGTGTTCACTAAAGAAGCCAAGGCCTCGATTGTGCACCTGGCCTTTGGGAGGACATCGATCAAGAAGCTTGCAGGAATGCACCAACTGCAACTTTGCATAAGATGTTGACTGCTGCAGAGCGCTAACTTGGTTGTTTGTCAAAATATTGGACACAAAAATATCGATCTGCAATAATACTGAGCCTAAAATTATCGACTAGCACAATATCGTCAAGGTAAGCACTCACAGAGGAATATAGGTTACTTACTGAGTTTCCTTGACAGTATCACGCAGGTCGATATCTTGGGAGTCCATAGTGTTGCTGTTTAAAGTCAATATTTTGGAACCTTATCACTTCCACTGTCCTTCGTCTTTGTCTGTTATTAATTTCATTGTTTAAGAGGAAAGTTTTCCCTTGAAAATAATGTTGTTTGTCGCTGCACTGAGGCTACCCATAACGCAGAACTAGGATTTCAAGTAAGTCGTATTTCCTTCTCATTGTAGCATTATCATTGTTAGCCACAAATGTCCAGCAGAAGTGCAAGCTTATCTCTTGACAGTGATAGTGTTCAGCAGCAAAGACAGCGGCTGCTAGAGAAGCAGGACTAGACGTCACCAGGAAGATTCTTCAACGAAGCTTGACCGACCAAGGTGCCCGCGCTGAGATCTTCATCTAAACAGTAATGTTTGGTGAACATTAGAACAGACTTCCATGTGGATGCTTCACATTTGTCCGCCAAAGGAGCAGTTCCTAACCTGGCAGGAGTAGCCACCTTTGGGCTCCTGGTCGACCAGGAAGTGGATTGTTAGCGAGATGGTAACGAGGAAGCTATCCATCTAGTTATCGTTTGTTTCATGGGTCCATTCCAGCATGGAGAGGGCCATAATTGATTGAAAAGATGAATAGTTCTGCATAGGTCTTTTGTCCTAAGTAAAATGTCCAGACTAGTCTGACTTCAAGTGAGTGACGCGATCTCTGGAGGGGTTACTAAAGAATAGTGGCAGAGGAATTGGTTGAAAATCCGAGACCACCTTAGGTACAAGAATAAGATGTGTCTTCAGGACTAGTCAGTTGTAGTCTAGGCCTGACAAGGCCTGCAGTTCAGTCACTATCCCAACTCATGTAATTGCTGCTAAAAAACGCTACCTTCCAGGAAAGATGCTGCAGTGAAGCCTTGTGCATAGGCGCAAATGGACGAGCCATTAATTTGGAGAGAACCAAAGTGAGCTCCCATGGGGGAGGAGGCTTCCGTCTTGGAGGATATGTTTTCTTTTATCCCTCTAGAGAGTCTTTCACCACTGGAATCGTGAAGAATGATCTCTGGTTAGGTCCTTTCCTGCATGCCGTCATGGCAACCAGGTTAACTTTTATTAGACGACAATTGAAGATTTAATCTTTCCAAATGCAGACTATTAAATCATGAAGAGAGAAAATCTTTTTCACAGGTAATTGGGACACGATCATTTTGAAGATACTAAATTACAAATCTCTTCCATTGAAAGCTTCTAATAAAGGGATGCTTGGCTTCTTTGAGAACATGCATGCAATCCTGAGGTGAATGTAGGTGACTATAATTACACACCATCAGGAGCCCGGCTGCCAAATTCAAGGGTTCCCTTAAATTCTCGAAAACAAATTGAGCTGCCCGCAGTTTCCTCTGTGGTTTCAGTGAAGGTGAAGCAATTTTGGAAACCACCACTGTCTCAGCTACTTTGGGGTGATCAGATACATTGTGGCGTTGGACTTTTTTCATCTATACCAATCAGAACTGATAGGATCGATGGCAGCGGTTGAAAGCGTAAGCACATTTGTTGGATCAATTCATCAAATTGACCCTGATTCCCATACTCCTGAAGTGAAGCTTGGGCTTCTTGCATCTTGAATGGTGGCAAAAATGTCTATTTGAAGAAAGCACCAGTCTTGAAAAATATCCTCCATGACGTCATCGTCTAAAACCCTTTTGTGATTCTCGATGAAGTATCTGCTTAGTAGATATGCTTGGCAATTCTGGAGACCAGGGAGATGTACTGTCGGGGTGGATAACGTCCTTGCTAGGAGCCAGAGCCAAATTGCCTGAGCCTCCAGGGATAGAAGTCTGTATGGGGTGCCCTCCAGCTTGATGGGGTCTGGGGTGCCCTCCAGCTTGATGGGGTATGGGGTGCCCTCCAGCTTGATGGGGTATGGGGTGCCCTCCAGCTTGATGGGGTAGTGCTCTGTGGTCATGTGGTCCATCTGGATCAGAAGCCTGTTTGTTGTTAAGGTTGGTAGTCCTTGAACAGTGAGATCCTGCGGACGGGCGCCCCCTTCCATCAGGGACGCATCTATCATAATGGTCTGGCTAAGTAGGGTTTGATGAAAGACGCCACCACCAATTAAGAGAATTCTTGGCAAGACCATGGCTAACCAGGTAGATGCATGACCACTATTGATCCCAGAAGGAATGAGATCTGAAGTGCTGTTGGAAATTGTATTTTCTGCAGCTGACGACATTTCTGCGAAATGTTAAACACTTTTGTCTTGGACTTTCTGTGCTCAGTGTTCCTCATAGATAGTTGATAATTTGTATAGGGGTTGATGTGTATTTGTCTTGCTTGATGTGTGGTCTCCCCTTTTTGTGTTCAGAGTTGGCCCTAGGGAGTCAAGAACGTGCAACGGGGTCGATGTTGATTTCTCTTGCTTGATGTATAGACCCAGACGATGTAATAACAGAGCAGTGCAGTTGAAGTCCTAAGGTGCCTGTTCTACGGAGTGTATTTTCATCAACCAGTCGTCACTGTACAGGTGGATGTAAATTATCTTTTTTTGCAAAGGTGAACAGCATTTAAAGATCTCCCTGGAGCAGAATTCAAAGTGAAAGCAAAGGCCCTTTGTTGGTAGTGAGTCTTGCCTACTGTGAATCTGAGGAACCGGCTGTGCTTCAAAGCCGAGATGTGGAAATAAGCATCCTGTACATCTACAAAGGACAGCCAGCCTCCTTTCATGTGCAGTGGATATATTTAATATACAACCAACATCCTGAACTTTTGTTTCTTGATCCATTTTTTGGCTTGTCTCAGGTCCAGACTGGTCAGAATTCTTGTTTGGAGCCATTATTGAGAACTAATAAATATTTGGGACAAATAACTTTTTCTCTCATATGCGGAGGAAAGGGCTTTACTGCATGTTCTGAAGAAGAGATATGGCCTCTATTCTTAATAACCACCGCTTATGTTTGGGCACTGGCTTTGGCGGGATTGATGGAGGTGGAAATTTCAGTCGAAGGCAGTAGCCGTTTCCTATAAGTTGTAAGACCCATTTGTGGTGGCTATCGATTTACACTCTGCAATGTTCCACTGGAGTGACAGGGTAAAAAGAGTGAACGACTCTTGAATGTTGAAGCGGAATTTCCCTGTGGAGGAGTTGCTGCTGACCACTACCCCTGGTAGATGGTCGTTGGTACTCGGTCTGGTGCTGTGGCCTTTGCTACTGTGGATAGAAGGGTCACTGAGGAGATTGGACCCTCTGTCTGCTTACCTCTGTGATCGCTGGGCCTAGTTTGAGTGCACCCGCTTTCTGCAACAGACTTGCCTTGCCACTTACCCCCTGTTGCCTGGAGGACCGGGGGGAGCGCCAGGAATCCTCGCGGCGCACAGCGCCCATGTCCACACGCCACGCCAGCGTCAGGAGGCGCTACAAATCCGGCTGCGGGCACCCGCAGCGCGGGACCCGCTTTCTGCAACAGACTTGCCTTGCCACTTAGCCCCTGTTGCCTGGAGGACCGGGGAGAGCGCCAGGAATCCTCGTGGCGCACAGCGCCCACGTCATCACGCCACTCCAGCATCAGGAGGCGCTACAAATCCGGCCGCCGGCTCCCGCAGCGCGGGACCCGCTTTCTGCAACAGACTTGCCTTGCCACTTAGCCCCTGTTGCCTGGAGGACCGGGGGGAGCGCCAGGAATCCTCGCGGCTCCCACGTCATCACGCCACGCAACGTCAGGAGGTGCTACAAATCCGGCCGCGGGCTCCCGCAGCGGGGACCCGCTTTCTGCAACAGACTTGCCTTGCCACTTACCCCCTGTTGCCTGGAGGACCGGGGGGAGCGCCAGGAATCCTTGCGGCGCACAGCGCCCACGTCATCACGCCAGCGTCAGAAGGCGCTACAAATCCGGCCACGGGCTCCCGCAGCACGGGACCCGCTTTCTGCAACAGACTTGCCTTGCCACTTACCCCCTGTTGCCTGGAGGACCGGGGGAGCGCCAGGAATCCTCGCGGCGCACAGCGCCCACGTCATCACGCCACGCCAGCAGGCGCTACAAATCCGGCCGCGGGCTCCCGCAGCGCAGGATGCGCACGGGCGTGCCCGGGCCGCTCCCGGGCAAAGCCCGGGCCAAGGGCGGGTGGGCCCATCCACACCCGTCGGAGCCCGGAGGAGGCTGGGCTGGGCCACCCCTCTAACACCTTCGACCCAGGAAGTCCAGATAAAGTAAGACTTTGTTATATTGTATTACTAATATTCATTGCTTTTACTACCGACATCGGTCCCCCTCCTCACTGAACTTACCTACGATCCTCTGACGAACACTGTCCTAGGGGCTGGGTTGCATCGATAGGCGTGTATACACCTTGCACTTTGATACTGATTTAAAGTATACTCAACTGCCATTTTGCCCCGTGCTCCTCTTCCCGTTACTTCTACTACTGACTATCTTATCCACAATGGGAAAGAGGAAGTCTACCGAAGGGCCTACGGTTCCTACTAAGCAAAAAACCCAAAAAGAACAGCAAAATCCTCTGGTGGGAACTGTGTAATTGATCGCATTGATAATTTAATTACTGAATGCGAGGATTTGTTACAATCTGAACCATTGGCAATCCGGAACACTAAAACCATCCAGGATTCTACTCAAGGGGCCACTCCCACTTCTAGCCTACAGCCTCGCATACCTAGTATGTTCGGAAAAGCAACTAAACAGCCTATGGACAAGACGGGGAATTCCTCTAGCCCGGGGGCATCGGAATTATCTCATCCACCAATACCAGCAGTAGTTGTTCATTGTAAGAACCGTTTTTTTGCCTCTGCTGGACTTGCCAGATGGTTCGGCAGATGGGACTGTAGAAGACATGGCAACCGCTGCTTTCCCTGTATCCTCGCCCCCTAAATCCTCGCCCCCTAAACTTTCTATGGGGTCCGTACCACCTGATCCCGAATTACAAATAAGCCGGGAATGTACAATTTTAGTTAATGAATTAAGGCCTGAAGTGGGGGAACTAAAAACTGCCATATCTAATTTGATTTCCATTATAAATAAGTTAAAGTGTGTAAATAACATCGATTCTGCTGGTACACTGAATAGCCGATGCACACAGACCATTCAATCTGCCCAGTCTACTCAACAGGCACGCATCAATCTGTATCCCAACCCTTTGTATATGACCAACAGGGGACCCTGGGTCCAAAAATGATGGGAAGACAGATGAGGAGAGCTCCGTTCAGCCAGTTCAATCCCCCGTACCCGCCGACCCCTCAGTATAATCAATGTTATTCAAATAACGCTAGGATGCCTCACCCTCATTACCCACAACTTTCCTCTATTCCAGCTACTACTAATGGAGGGCTGAACCTGGAAACTCCATCCTAACCAGAGATAGGCCCATTACCCAGAGAAATAAAGTAATTATGATAAATGTACCAAAACTATCGCCACATGTGAAGTTTGAACCCGAAGACTCCCTTACCAACAAGGCCATCCACTGGATAAGATATAACAGAGGGTGCCGCTTGATCATTAGAGAAGACATTCTTCACGCCCGTAGGTCCTCCACCACGAATCCTATGTTTGATTCGATTGAATTATCTTTAAAGGAAGCTAGGATGGTGGACGATCTAGTGGCACTAGACTTTAGGACAGAACCTTTAAACAATTCCCACATTAGATTTAAGTATTGCAGATTGGGATACGATCTAAGGCAGGGCCATGCATCTCGGGCAGTGCTTTCATCTCCAGTACGAGATGTATATTGACTTAGCAGAACCAGTAATCTTACTTCCCTTACATATACATCCTCACGTATAATACATTTAGAGGCTGATAATATTAGGGAGTATCCCGTAGCGACCCCACATCTTAAGGCAAGTTATGATATATCCCCTGTTAGTATCTCTGATGTGGCTGAGGCTGTGCACCCTTTATTAACTTTCTCTTCCTCTGGGCTGCCTAATCCAACCATTGATAATGGGCATCCTACCACCATAGAATCCTGTAGTGGCCTAACTACATCTAAAAATGAGGTAAACAAAGGCTTAAATATAATATCTTGGAACCTGGCGGGGATACATTCTAAACTGCAAGATTCAGAATGGTACTTATTTGTTGGTTCCAATGACATTAGCATTTTCCAAGAAACTTGGGCAGTGGCCAAGATACACATAAATGGCTACACGACTTATAGTGTGGAAGCAAAAGCACCTAAAGAATCGGGCAGAGCGAGTGGGGGATTGATAATATTCGTGAAAAACACTATAGCTTGTAAATATAAACAGATGACAATAGAATCTCATGATATACTGGGGATTCAGCTCACTTTTCCGACAGGTTTCAACCTAACTATATTCAATATCTATGCTCGGTCCGAACCACATAACAATGAATCTGCTGTACTATCACAGCTAGATGAGTTGCTGGGGGTGTACCAACTCACCTCCAAGACCATAGTTGCAGGGGATTTTAATACCACCTTTGAACCTTCCCCCATATTGAGTATTTTACTGGAGGAGGAGAATGAGATTTGGGGCATACCGAGTCTGGGACCAGTTAAAAAGTGCTACAGAGCAACGGCTGTGTCTCTGCAAATTGCAACCTTGGTTGCAGGCAGGAGTATGAGGGCTTGTAATGGTAGGACTCTCTCTGACGGGAGCAGGAAAACCACCTTTAAACGTGGTAACAGCTCAAGTGTTATCGACTACATCCTTGTTGATGTTAGAATTTGGTCACTAGTTGAGGATATGCTAATAGCCCCGAGGTCAGACAGTGACCATAATCCCTTGCTGCTAAAAATGGGGGGCTCCGCACTGGGCAGACAGCTATCTGGCTGCCTGTCCAGGGTGGATGAACCTCTTGTAACCAACAATCGCAGAAGAGTTAACTGGCCCAATGGACTTGCTAACAGATCTTTATATACAAGGATTTATGAATTATTTGTACATTTTATATCAAGGTTTTTAAGTAGTCTGGACTGTGAACACCTAGGTGGATTAACCCCGATACTTCCCATACACAATGATCTTTTTGAAGCACTCCAAGCAGTGTTAACAAAGGAAAGTTCGGGTGGTAGACCTGCTAGTAAAAGAATTGATAGTTGGTTCAACCCTGAATGTAAATCCGCCAAGAGGGCCCTTCAGCTAGCTATTAAGGCCCATAATCAGCCAGGGGTTGCCCAGGCACGTAATAAATATAAAACTGCAATATCAAAAGCAAAACGAGAATTTGCGGATAAAAACTGGCAGGACCTGGTACTAGCAGCTAACTGCAAAGATACCCACCTGTTTTGGCATATCCTTGCAAATGGTAACACGGATACTCCAAACACTGCTAGTTATCACATTCAGCCGGAGGTTTGGGTTGAGCACTTTACTACATTATATTCTAAGAACCCAGAAGACGATTGCATTTACAGTACAAGCACCGAACAAATCCTTTCGAACACTCTCCCCGCTATGCCCACGACCAACACAGTATTGGTCTTTAGTTTGGATGAGACTGTGTCAGCAATAAATAGACTGAAGGCAGGAAAGGCACCTGCCCCGATCAAATACCGGGTGACCTTTACAAATCTGAACCTATGGTATGGGCTCCCTACATAAACACCCTAACAAACTGTATATCGGCTGGTGGGGCTATCCCACCAACATGGAGGGGAGCCGAGATAATCGCCATACATAAGAAGGGTGACACTTCTGCCCCATCCAACTATAGACCAATCAGTCTAATAGACAACTTGCAAAAAATCTTTGCCTGTCAAGTTCTGGATAAACTCCAGAGCTGGATGGACGAGAAGAAGGTGCTGTCCCCCTACCAAGCGGGCTTCCGCTCCAAAATTAGCACGTGTGACCAGGCTTTTAGATTTACGCTGCTGACCTGGAAGTATGTCTTTTGAGAAGACAAAAGCTCTTCGTGGCATTTGTCGACTTAAGAGCTGCCTTCGACCTAGTGCCACGTAAATTGCTGTGGAAAGTAATGCTTGATTTAGGGACCCCAACTGAACTGGTGACTCTGATAGCCAGACTCCACGAGGATAACTATGCCCAGGTCAGATGGGGAACACAAGTGCAATAATATCTCCTTCTCTCATCCAAACCTACCACTTACAAGGTCTCAGCATCTTTCTTTATTCATTCCATCTCATCGGCTGCAAGAGATCCCAAGAGGACTGAACCAGTGAACACTAGTTTCATGATCTCGAGCTGTGTCCAGCTTCAGAACTGGTACACAAAGTCAGGACACCCGACGGAAGGAGATTCCATGGCAGAACTTTCTGATTGTGAGATCCGCTGAATCAATGGTCGCGCGTATCACCTGATTATAACCAATTGTCCTACTTGCTTTATTGCCAAGAATCCTTGCTTCCGATCTCTGGGAAGATCATCGACGAAGGAGGACAACAATTTCCAGAGTGCTCTATCATGAAGTCCCAACACACCGGGTGCGCGTGCAGCCTTAAAGACTGTGGGCCTCATTTATGGGGCCCCTGGCGCCGCCGGAATGTCACTTTTTTGACGTTCCAGTGGTGCAATGTGCCCTGACATATTTACAAGGCTTTTCCTGTCCATGTAAATATGTGCCCCCTTCACACAGAGCACTGCGTGAAAGGGGCGTTCCATGGTGTTGCTGTGGGTGTTCCCACGAAACACTTGTGGAATCTGGAGCATTAAACCTTTGAATGCATCAGAATCTAAAGCCACCCAGGGGTGGCGTTAGGGAGGCGCAACGAGGAGAAATGTTTTCATTTCTCCTAATTTTTTCCTTTTTCTATGTCAGGTTTAGGTTCCTGCCACAAAAACCCTGGATATTGATCTGAAGGTCTATCCTTCTTCCAAAGCCTCCGCATCGCCACGTCAGTGGTGCCGGGGGAAAAGAGGCCCCTATTTGACCTGCTTTTGCCTTTTCTTCCTCTTCTCCTCTCCTCCTCTGCCCTCAGTTCCTCTAGTTTTTCTCAGAGCCAAATTCCCTCGAGAGCCTTCTAGGCTCTTGTGTCGTTTTTTAGAAAAATTAAAAAAATTTCATATGATGTGTGGAGGGCAGACAGACTACACGAGTAGAGAGCCAGAGACAGCCTTCTTTCACTCACAGGAGAGGCACTTCATAAATAACGAAGGCATTTGTTAAAAAAAAAAATCCCTTAAGAGCTGGAAAAAGAAGGGACATCTTCACAGTTGCTTAAAAGTTCGAATAACTTTGAAGAAGTTAAAAATCTGAAGAATCAAAACATTTAAAAAATAGGGTAAGAAACTAGGCCTGATTTAGATCTAGGCAGACAGGTTACTCTGTCACAACGGTGTCTGATATTCCTCCCGCCGTATAAATCCCATAGAATATAATGGGATTTATATTTCGGTGGACGGGATATCCGTCACCGTTGTGATTGAGTAACCCGTCCGCCGAGATCTAAATCAGGCCCTTAGGCTGGGAGTCATCTGGCATGAGCTGGAAAAAGAAATGGGGCTGTGAGGCAAACTGCCAGCACAGTGCATGCTGGGAGATGAAAACTGACGCCTTCTTAAAGGAGCGGTGTATCATTTTGAATAGAGGCGTACTTTTGACCTACCAGGCACCCTTTTCCTTCTACCTTCTCCATCAGGAATGCAAGGGTCTAGAGATTCCTGTTACTAATGTGACACATTTTTCAGCTTTGTGCTGCAATGCAGTTTTTCTATTGTTTTGAAATGTCTATTTGGCAAAGGTGGAAGCGCTTTCCACTATTGAGGTGACACCGATTTTGAGAACTTTAATGTGTCCACCTCCAGTTCAGACTGTATTCATGCGACGTTGATGAAGTGAAGACTTCTGGGATCCAAGCACGCTGGCAGGAATATTCTACGTTTATGACTTCAGTGACAATCTATGAGGTGGAAGAAAAAGGGTTTTAAGACATCTATCATATATTTAAGAAGCTGAATAAGCAAAATATTTTTTTTAAATTATTGGTGGGCCTTCTAGACTAGCTTAAATGCATACATGTTGGGACAGAGGTACTTTTATCCCGAAGTTAAAAGGGACGACTGCACAGGTTTTTAACCACTACGAGTACCTACGCTTCTGGACTCGTCAAACCGCCAAAGTATTATCTGGAGAAGTAGTGTTTTAAGATGTGCGATGACAATGGCTCTTCAAAGATATTTAGTGGGCATTGTAGAAACTATAAAATCCAAGCACCATTGAACTTCGAAAGGAAGTCAATGAGAAGTTGATATAAAAGCAGTGGTAATGTAAAATTATAACCGGATTAACGCTACTATAAATTGTAAGTGGAGACTCCAGTCGAATTCTCAGTCCTGGAGAACTGCGACTCCGCACTACTTTGAAAGAGGTGGTGGAGCTTAAGAGAGCACATGGAATGTGGCAGCTTATAAGGCGAGTCTACTTCCGGGCGTCCATGAATGAGTTTACATCAGATGGCTGCCACAACATCCTTCTTCATGTTCATGTATGTGTGAACCCGACTGAAATTCATGCGAGACAGGACATTTAGGTGAGAAATAACACACCACATTTGTGGATAATCGTGAAAACCAGCAACTGGTCTGAAGGCAGGTGGACTCCAGCGCACCTGGCGGTGAGTATTAAGGGCCTGATTTAGATGTCGGCAGGCAAGTTACTCCATCATAACGGTGACGGATATCCCGTTCGCCGAAATATAAATCCCATTATATCCTATGGGATTCATATTTCGGCAGATGGGATACCCGTCACCGTTGTGGCGGAGTAGCCCATCCGCCGAGATCTAAATCAAGCCCAAGTCCAGGGTATGATACTACATCATGTAACATTTGATTGGAGATGTGGAGGTACTTAAAAGTACTTCAACATCTAAATGTACCTTAGGCAGCATGTCTACAAATGAACGTAGCAGCTGCAGGTTCAAAGCCGAGTAATGAAAAGAAGTTCTACCGAGACCATAACAGAGACCTTTTCACCATTAACCCGAGGAAGATCATGGGTTATAAAAGCATAGACTCTGCAAGGCTCTTGGAAGAGCTGGGAATAGATGCGATGAAAGAAAGACCTCACACTACCAAACAACTGAACATCAACCGAAAATACAACCAGAGTAGTGCAGATACGTGCCACCCTTGCTAGCTACACCAAGCAGCCCTTACTGAGTACAAGAAGGTTTGGTGGGAACAGACATCAATGACACAGTGATCAACAGAACCCAAAATGGAGAAAGCTGAAGCAAAAGTGGGTGATGGCCAAGACCACAGCAGTGGCTGGTACGCACATTGTGACGCTACACAACGGTCATCATACACAGGGTAAACTCACACACAGGGCCATGTAATACACACCCAGTGTGGCTATCCACACATGCTCATATAAAGCCATCATACACTACAGGTAGGGAGAATTAGCCTCCCACATATGTTAGCAGAGGTGAAGATTCATCGACAGCTATGTCACCATGCATAGCTTGCCGCAAATATATCACCAAACATAGCTTGAAAATGTTTTTTGGATATAAACATTTGCTTAGCCGCCAGCTCTCAATCTCTTGGGGTCCCTAAAAAACAGCTGACGACAGCATTCTTTAATGATGTTACTTCCACAGCAGAGTGAAAGAAAAAGATAATGACTCCAACAGGCCTAACCAATGATTTTGAATTTAGCAACATGGAGTCCTTGGCGGAGTATGTACAACTGTGATGTATGGTGCTTGAGGTTTAGTCAGCCTGAACATATTTCACCCAAAAATGCGCTTAGACATTAAAATATCTTACTGTACCTTGAGTCACTAAAGGAAAGAAAGAGGTTGCAGGGCTTGTTGATGGCTTTGAAATGTCTGGGAGATAGGAAGTCTCCGTGTGTGGGTAACCTCAGTATGTTGTATGTGGTGAGCGGTGGTGTAAGGTGTGGGAGGTCAGGTTCTGTAACCACCATGTTCCCAAATTAGCAGCATTTTCTTTTGAGGTGGTGAGGTTCAGAGCATGCGAGTTCATGTTTGATGACCAGTGGTTGGGCTATAATGGTAGGCGGTGTTCATGAAGACACCATTGAACCACCAGGTGGAGGTACAGTGGGAGCTGGAGCCGCCACAGAGAACTCACCAGGGTTAGGCTGAAGAAGCTCTTTCAAAGCAGGGAAACAGCTTGACCTTGGATGTGAATAGATATCAGGATGATATCCAAGATTCTGAAAAATCAATCTGTCCAGAATATTATATCTAAGGGAATCATGGAGATGTTTAAGATGAGCGTGATATTGCGACGGTGTCATTTATTGTGTGACAGTGAGATGATTGAGCGCGTAGGGATCACATGCAGTTTATTTAGTTTTCAATATTTAGGTAAGAGCCATGCATATATATCTTTAGCTTCGCTGATGGACACAGGACCTCTTGTCTGCTGCAAAGTTCTTTTTATGGAAGAATCTGTCATTATTTGTGAGTCTGAAGCAGGGGCGTGAGCAATCATGCATTTTTCAAGAATTTGTTTGAAATTCCATGCAAATAAGACTAATTAACACTTTTATTGCGAAGTGTTGTTTGCAGGTATATCCCATGTAACTTTTTTCACACAAGCACATACTTTCTGTACCAAAACGCTCACAGAATACAAGCAGGCTAGGTTCTAGCAGAAAATGCCTCTTAGCGAGGCATTTTCCACTTGCTTGAGCCTCCTGCATGTAAAAAAGCATGCACAATTGAGCAATACAAGATTTCAAGAAATTTCATGAGTTTCACACAACATGAAATTCAGAATTTATGCGCATTTTGCCAGCATAATCAAATCTTATCCAGGCCTAGTCTGAAGGCTTGGTCCAGAGTGAACCAAGCTCCGCGGCACTTAGATTCGTCCTTGGTTGTAGTGCAAAGGAAGGCAGCATTTGTTGACTGAATTCAGTTGTGCACATTTCACTGGCCCTTAAGGAGCGATTGTGTGGGCCTGGCCCATAAGGAGTGGTTGCGCACGCCTGGCCCATAAGGAGCCCACAAGGAGTGGTTGTGCGGGCCTGGCACATAAGGAGTGGTTATGCGGGCCTGGCACATATGGAGTGGTTGTGTGGCCTGGCCCATAAGAAGTGGTTGTGCGGGCCTGGCCCACAAGGAGTGGCTGCATGGGCCTGGCCCATAAGGAGTGGTTGTGCGGGCCTGGCCCAGAAGGAGCCGATAAGGAGTGGTTGTGCGGGCCTGGCCCATAAGGAGTGGTTGTGCGGGTCTGGCTCATAAGGAGTGATTGTGCAGGCCTGACCCATAAGGACTGGTTGCGCGGGCCTGGCCCATGAGTAGCGGTTGCGCTGGTGTGGCCCATAAGGAGCCCATAAAGAGTAGTTGTGCAGACCTGGCCCATAAGGAGTGGGTGCGCGGGACTGGCCCATAAGGAGTGGTTGTGCGGGCCTGGCCCATAAGGAGCCCATAAGGAGTGGTTTCACGGGCCTGGCCCATAAGGAGTGGTTGTGCGGGTCTGGCTCATAAGGAGTGATTGTGCAGGCCTGACCCATAAGGACTGGTTGCGCGGGCCTGGCCCATGAGTAGTGGTTGCGCTGGTGTGGCCCATAAGGAGCCCATAAAGAGTAGTTGTGCAGACCTGGCCCATAAGGAGTGGGTGCTCGGGACTGGCCCATAAGGAGTGGTTGTGCGGGCCTGGCCCATAAGGAGTGGTTTCACGGGCCTGGCCCATAAGGAGTGGTTGTGCGGGCCTGGCCCATAAGGAGTGGTTTCACGGGCCTGGCCCACAAGGAGTGGTTGTGCGGGCCTGGCACATAAGGAGTGGTTATGCGGGCCTGGCACATATGGAGTGGTTGTGTGGCCTGGCCCATAAGAAGTGGTTGTGCGCGCCTGGCCCACAAGGAGTGGCAGCGTGGGCCTGGCCCATAAGGAGTGGTTGTGCGGGCCTGGCCCATAAGGAGCCCATAAGGAGTGGTTTCACGGGCCTGGCCCATAAGGAGTGGTTGTGCGGTGGGAGTTTTAACAGTGGAGCACTTCGGAGAAGAGGGTTCCTCACATGTTGCACCGAGGGATGAGAAAACTTTAAGAGACAATCATTATCATTCTACAGCAGAGATGGGAGGGATTGATTGGGAAATAGCCACAAGTTTCTGGAATAAATTAGTCATTGCAGCGGAAGGAGACAGGAAAAGGGGCTACAGTGGGAGGGAGTGTCCTGTGGTAGGGACGGTCACTTCGGTGAACTCTTGCTAAAGCGTCTTGCATTTGAGGAAGGCTGTGGATTTTGTTGAATGGCCTGTCAGCATCTGTTCGACTCATGGCCATCAGAGATACCCATTTCATTTTGCCAGATTGAGTGAAAAGCCTTAGAAAACAACTAATCCTGAAAGAATACCAGTACCTGTCAATGCGAGAACAGATGAGTCATGTATGATAGATTCCAGGCCAGTCATTTAAAGTAACTTTTGAGCTCTATATTATATTGTATTTTGTGTATCCACTACTGCATTTCTTTTTTCCCTTCCAGGCATCACCCACAGAGACTGACCAGCAGTGCTACTGGAACAAACATACACACCAAACAGACGCCAGCTCGAGAGCCTACAATGTCTGCCTCCCCTCCACCTCGCAGCACCTTGCGGAGGCCCAGCTTCGGCCCACCTCGAAGCCCTGTGCCACCAACCAGAAACATCAATGCTTCCCCCCGGAGCCCGTCCCTAACCAGAACAGAAACCCCATCTCCCTCTCGGCAGCGGAGGCAAGCTCCCCTTCCGCCACGATTGCCTTCTCAGCCAAGGGCTCAACCCTTGACAGCCAATGGAAGCTCTCCTGCATCGCCCATCATTGGGAGCAAAGGACAGAGGCTTAGACACATCTCCCAGAACCCCACAACCAAAGGTAGACCTGTGTCCAGTGAAGGAAGGGCCGTGGCCAGGTAATGTCTGTCTGAGGTCAGATGAGGCCAACTGTACATCTCAACTCCACTGAAAATGCTGCATTATAGGGCTGCGGGGGAGCTGGCAGCTGTCACTCTTGTGCACGTGCACGCCCACAAGTCTTACAGGTGGATTTTCAGCATCAGGATCCCCTGACTCAGATCTGTAGGACGCAAGAGAGAGGATTGCAGAAAACAGCTACCAAGGAAGCGTGGAACACGGTCGCAATGATCATCGTACCCACTCTCCAGCACTCCCTGCCATGCTCACTTCTCCTCTTCCGTATCACCATTTCACCAGTAGTTTATACCACCAAGTGTTGGAGGAAGGTTTTAGGGGTGCCAGAATAGTTGAATAGTCACCCCGGTGTTTTGTAAGGCTATGACTTTTGTCCATATGTATCACGAGTCAGACGTGACAGCTTAGAGTAGCGAAGAATATTGCCTTGACAATGCCACCCCAAAAAGCCCTTAATCGGGACTCCCCCTCTGGAGACCCAAGTCAAAAGCTGACCCCATGGGTGTGCAACTGTTCACGAATATTTGCCTTTATTTTTTTGCTTCGATAGCTTCAAGCGAAAGCGTTTGGATTATCCTGGACAACGTATCTTCCATAATGGTCATACTCTGCAGAGTGGAGGCTTTTAGTTCTTTTCCATTTTAAAATTGAAATTGTTAGGGAAAACCCTGAGCGGCAGCAGCTGGCAGCACCAGGTTAGTCAGCTGGTGCAGGTAGAAGGCATGTGAAAGAACATGCTCTAGAGGCACATGCCCATCTCCAGGATTTTATTTACCTTTTGCAGTTTGGTAAATTCAGCTCTGTGTTATGAAATCTGCACAGTATCAAAGTGTACACCCCCTGGCCCCATACACCTCACACCCAGATCAAAACTGTGGGGAATACATAGGATTTATATCTGCCCCTTGTCCTTGGGGAGAATATGTCCCATCAAAGACTAGAATCCATCTTGCCAGCTGCCGCCAAGTGTCCCAAGCCATTCTATTCTAGAAAGCTGCCTGGTTGTCGTCCTCACACTAAGTGCTGGTGGCAGGCATGTGTCGGGCACTCACCCAGCTGCTCTCCTGAGTGGAGTGAGACTACCAGTAGAGCTTGTCCCATTGAGACCTTCCCCCTGCTTGTCAAATTCAGGACATCTCAAACTTCCATAGGGTACCCCAGAGTAGGCAAGTGATGGGTTTTCAAAGGAAAATCCCTTGTCAGAGAAAAGGTTTACTGCCATCTTCTACATGGTACCACATGACACGAAGGGCTTGTATTCTGCAGGTGGATACATGGAGGAGGTTGGATGAGTATACACAGATCCTTCGTTGGCGATCCAGTCTTGATATAGGTACAGGGCACAGTACACACAGGTCCAGAGACAGAGAGATGGAAATAATTCATATTTTGTGGCCAATGGTTGGTACAATGTCAGAAGAGGTGGTGACTGCTTCTTTGAAGCATTGACTTCTCAAACAGTTGTAAGTTACCTGGTACCTTTACGGCTAAGATGACCTCAAACATATTTAAGATGCTGCGGAGTCTGCTTGGATGATGAATGCCTTGAGTTGTATTGGCTGAGGCTCTGGCTTGAACAGTGGAACTGTAAGGTGACAACCAGAGGACAGTAAGACAACCAATAACACTATCAATGGGATGTAGGGGACGCCACAAAGGGTGATGTGATCTTTTGCAGCTAGAGAATCTCAAGAGATAGAAATGTAACTAGGTAATGCGTAGATACCTAACATAAAAATTGCATTGTCAGGTAATTAGTAATGGTAAAAAATCTCTATTACATAAAGATGGCAAACATATACGGCAATCAATTTTAACCTCAATTTAAATCCTGTTCAACTGTAAACATCACGAAAAGCAGGCCATCATTACGATCTATGTATCCCCATCACATGCGATGTAGACGTATGGACTTGGGTGAATCGTACCTTCGTAGTACTGCTGACTCCTAAATCCTTAAACCTTTTTAAATATCTATAGAATCAAACATTTTGACATGTTTTTTTTTCATTTCATATGTAGATAGCCTTCTTCAGGGCACAATATATCTAAATATTATACAAAATGCACATCTTCTTTTTTTCAGTATGCTTTTGATAACCGTCTGATCCCGAACAATTTGAACCTCAATATTTAATCTTTATACATTCAATTACATATTTTCCACACGATATATGATCCACAGTCATACTCGATCTATATGGCTATAAGGACTTCACTATGATCTGTCTGTAGAGCATCGCATTCTATTTGTTTTTGTTCATTTATAACATTGAAAATCTTGTTTTCTACCATAACTAGTTCCCTGCTATTACACAAATTAATATTTTCTTTTCTTTGACGTCTAGTATTCTGGTGAATATTTGACCAGCCAAAACTTATCTTAACCTTCTTCTTGAATGAAATAGTAGCACCAAACATGAATAATAGGAGAAAATATGAAATTATACATATATGGATTTAAAGGACCATCCTAATGCACGGAGCCTCTGGCGATACGGTACGGTGTCAGCTCAGTTAAGCGGTTTGATAAAGCAATGGTTGGCATCTCCAAACTTCTGTATGGAAGTAAATGAGGTTACGAGTGAGCTCTCATTCTTACCCTGATACAACAACTATTCACCAGAATGGATTCAAACCAAGTTAAGAATAGTAGTCATGACCACATGGCACTAACATTTAACATACATGAAATTTGTCCAGTGGCAGGTTTTGTGCTGCACTGTCACATGTAGCCTAGATCATGTGATTAGGAAGTCTCCTTCTGCGGGCTTTAGGCCACACATAGCTCATTAACTGTGAGTGCCATCTAGGGGCACAGATTTTGGAGCTCTGTCATGTTCTGATTCTATCCAACTCACTGCCTAGTGCTTGACACAGTGTTGGAAGGTACCAGAGCTCAGTGAGAGTCCCAAGGGGGCAGATGGATGGAGAGAGAGAGAGAGAGAGAGAGTCCTTTGGAGACTCACTCCTTCAGTGAGGAACAGGCTGTCGGGAGTTATAGGTATGAGTATGGGTGGGAGGTAAACTCCACTCCTCCGGTGGAGTTCGCCAAGTTTTGGCCACTCCGCACTCTACTTGGAGCACGGTGTTTCGGAAAAACTCCCCCAACCGCTGCGTGGCGGACTTTTTTGTCGCACACGGCTCACCAATGTTAAGTTGCCGAGCGAGAAAATCGAATGCTAGACTGCCTCCTGGCGAGATTTCTCAACACAGGCGGTCTTGGCAGGTCGCTACCGCTAGTGTTGAGAAAGATGCCGCTTGAGTAGGAAATCTACTTGAGCTGCAGAAAGAAGCAGTGCTCTTTGGTGCGCCGCATGATGCGGTTCGCGCTGATTTCACAGTGCGGGACAAGGTCCTGGCACTAAAAATCAGTGTGAGCAGCGCAACGTACTGAACTCCACTGCTCGCGGAACTCTGCAGAATTTCGCAGAGTTTTCAGGTAACTTCGTGGAATTCCGCGAGTTCCGCCCACTCCTAGTTATGAGGCAACAAAGGTGGCAGATGGATTGGAGCTATGGATTGACAATGGTCTTCAATAAATTATTTAAGCAATAATGCTTTGGAATCCAAAAACATGCGTTGTCAAAGATACAATGAAAGCTCTTACCTGCTTCTGCTTGTCTGGCCACATGAGCCTAGGACCGAAGGAAGGATGCATACCACAGCAAACAGGAGAAAGGCAGGAACAACTTCTAGAAGGTGAGGAAGCTGAAAGCACCTTAAGAGGGAGACAAATGCAGGGAAAAATGACAGCAATATATACAGTACTCAATGCCCAAGACTGGCTGCTGTTAAATATCAACTTATAACCAGAAGAAAATGAGGCAAAACTTTACTTGTAGCGCTTTTCTAGTTAGAGACATTTTGGAACTGACTTGTAATTAGCATAATTAACAAGCAACTGCTGAGATTTGAGTCAATGTGACACCAGAAACATTTGAAAGCCTTTTCACAGTGAAGTGGGCCCAAGGAAGAATACAGGCATCACGAATGTCTGATTTAAATGAAAATCTAGCATCTCCTTTTTATTGTGAAGTAGACATTGATCAAACATGGCAATGTTTTATTTTTCTGAGTGATTTCATGGTGACAACGAAGGTAGGAGTCTGGAATCACACGCTGCTGTTCTCTTGCAGCACTCTGTGTGACGCAATATTATCTAGTAAGCACCAGACTCGTACCCTGCCACAAAGATAGATGGTTTTTAGAGCCTCCAAGCACTGCTTATAAGGGCAACACTAAGCTAAACAAACATGACCTCTTTACTTGGGATGTTTTCGGTTGCAAGCTTTCTTGAATCTCACTTGCCAGAGGAACTGGTGCACAATGTCTTTTCTTGTTGTTTGTACTTAGTCCATTTATTCCTGAGAGAGAGAGACTTACCCAGTTGGCCCATAAGGACATGTGTGTATGGATGGATGGAAGTTTGAATGTAATACTGGTATAGTGTGAACCTAGCTGGAGGCAGCGGAGCGCTGTTTGCGGTATAATCTGATATTTGCCTGGTTACAGGGCCAACAGAAGACAATCTAGTCAGAACAAACAGCAGTGACTTAAGGATGAGATTCTTTCTGGTGTGACCTTTCCTCCAGGTCATCATCATCCGAAGAGTCATTGGTGAATCACCTCAGTCTGGGGGTGCAGAATCAGTCCCCCCATCACAGGCTTCACACACCATGGGACACTGCATCCCAGCATCTTAGTGACAGCATACTTGCCTTTTCCTGACATTACCAGACACAATGGTGGAATGGTCAGCCCAGATCAGGTGCCTCATCCGCCACCATGTATGGTTGAGTCAAGCGTGGTGCTTGGTGCAGTCCGGCATTGCCCCTAGGATACAGCAAATAGGGCAATTATACTGCCAGAGGTGCAGAGTGTCTGATGGTTCCTCTGTTACCGCCTGCTTCTCACCAGGCTGTTAGTGTCAGGTGAGTGTAGAGAATTTATGGGGACAGCCCAGAAATGCAGAGGGTAGGCTGGTGTCTACGTAAGCCAAGCAAGAGTTGTAGCAGAAGAGACGTTATGAGCTGAGCTTGTGTCCTCCCAAGGGGTGTCAGCCATGGAGGTGATTGGGGCACTGCCCTAGTGCTTAAGGCTGAGAATTAAACCCTATCAGGAAGGTGGAAGAGCACATTCTAATATCCCTGGTAAAGTAATTGCACTTAAAGCCAATGCGACACAGCATTGCTGGTACTGTGTGACTGCAGCAAGATTCCGCATTGCAATGCCTTCGCGTTGAATTGTGACAAGCTCACCTGTGATTCAGCAGAGGGAGAACACCGTGCTCTTTCATAGGGCGCGTCTAAAACTTTACATTGCCTTTTATGAGCTTTATATAAGCGTAGGGAAAATAAGATGGCAACCTTCAAAAGTCTTTGGAAATAATGTGTAGCAGACCCCAACGTCTACTGAGGCACCATCATACTTAAAATAAAATAAAAAAAAGGTACCAGACATTACTTTTCAAAACAGTTTCACACACATAGTATCATCATTGGTCACGCTGTCTTCTATGTAGGCTATTGTGGAAGTAAAACATACTTGCTCCAGGATCATGCTATTGCCTATGTTAGAGAGTGCCAGTGGTAGTGAACAGTCCAAGTGACGTGGACATTGTACCACCATTAAGTCCCAACCCACGTCACTTTGCTCAGGTTTGTTCTCATTCTCATGTCTTTTGAAGAGTTTTTTTGTAGGAATCCCTCCTGTCACAGTTCTGCATCCTTAAATCCTGGTGGATGTAAGGGGATTCCCAGAACTTCCTGCTTCCTAAATTTCTATCCCAGGGTCTATCAAAGTTTTGAACCCACCTATGCATGACAGGAAGGACTGTGGGTGGTCTGTGGGTATGTGAAAGTGAATCTCTATCTGGAGGCGTCAGGTATTGATCTTGTATTGTTTCTGCGTATGTGCTTGGCTTCCGGTTGTTATGCTGGTTGTGTACCTGGTGCTAATCTGTATGTGTTGTTGTGTGTAAGACAGTAGCAAGGTCACTGCCTGTTTTTCATGATCTGCGGGGAGCGATGGCACAAGGTTGGTGTAAAAGAAATGGATGCCTTCAGTGGAAGTACCTGACAAGACCCAATAAGTAATTGTTAAGACCTCACCAGCTACTCCCTTAGGTCATATACTCAATATAAGTGCTCAAAAGTGTCCACTCTTCCATGGAGGTCTACACATGGAGAAACCCTGTCCCTCTTACAGATTTGTACAACTCTTTCCAATCAAGACCATAGGAAAAGTGTCATATCCAAAGGGGAGAGGAACACTATTAGCTGACAAAGTCTCTTTCTTCAATCCAAGCCATTTAGTGAGTATATAGATAAATACATATGTATTTCCATATTTATTCAACGAAACAAACACAAATCAAGCCGTGGACAGCCCACGCGTCTGTGGACAGTATCTGAGGATTGACCCCAAGACCTTCACCTGTGTTCATCATCTGATGTATTAAGCACCGATGCCAAGATGCCATTTCTGGCCTGTACACTGAACCAGGGCTCCTGCCCACATCACAGTGGGCAAGAGACTGCTGCTGGCTTCCAACAGCTTGACATATCTCATGGCGTCCATTAGGGAAGCAGCTCCGAACGTTTACACATCGCCAAGTAGAATGTAAAACCTTCAACCAGTAAGGACAAACCGGGGAATACTGCGTTTGATACCCCCACAGTAACTGCATGGCAACGCCTCGCCATATCCCTGGCATGACCCATCGAAGCTGGCATAGAGGGCCCCGTCGACTGCAAAATGCATCTCGCTTTGCTCTGGATTATTCCCCTCTTTTGCTCCACAAAACTCGTCTTTCGCCCCAAAGGGATGGTGACATCGCTTGCGTGAATAATATTAAACTTATGAAAGCCCACCTTGGATTTGTTCTTAAACGGGATGCCTCCTCCTGCACCATTAAAGAAACGCCTGCCAGCTTTTGATAGTTGTCTCTGTGTTTTTGCCTTGTCCTGTTGATGTCTACTGAGAAGTGGTTGGGGGCAGTTTTGTTCTCTTCTGCTATGACCATGTGGTGTCAGAACTAATGGAATGACAGAGGTGGGAGGGTGGAATGGGAAACATCCTTTACACCGAGGTCGACACCACAATGTGCCTTTACACCGCAGTCACAACCCGACTGCGACGTTACCACGTGTTCCTTTACCATGCAAGTCAGTACAACGACTTGCTTTAAGGGGACACATTGTTGGGCTGGTGTTGGATTTTAAGTCCAACACCTTCCCGACTGATACACTGACTGTAGTTGGAATAGTAATTTATACTATTCCAAAGTCCAGCGCCCCCCTAAGGCAAGTTGCTGTAAAGACCTGCGTGGTAAAGGAACGCATGGTAATGTCGCCGTCGGGGTACTGACTGCAGAGTAAAGGCATGTGTGGGAAATGCATGCGGGGTTCCGTCATAAAACTGGGTGGAAATGTTGGGCAGGTGTTCACAAAGCGATGGGAATTTGAGAAGGAAAGAAAGCAAAAGAGTAGAACACTCCCAACTTGTATGGTTCTGTAGGTCTTCCAGAGCCCGGGGGGTATTTATCACCTTCATTTAAATTGTAGTAAATAAGACTGCACTGTGAACAGTTACTGTGATTTGGAGGCAGAGGTGCCACGGTATTTAATAAAACTTCTCAACTCATGAGGGGTAGGTGGCGCGGCCCACAATGACCGATGACAGATGTACCATCTTCTTTGTCCCTCTCAGTTCAGATCAAGTCCCTCTCAATGACTGTACACCTTTCAGTGAGTGAGAAGTGCCTTTCAAAAACTCGGTTCTCAAACTAAGTTCCTGTTCAATAAAAATGTCCTTTCTGATAGACACTTTTAACCGCAGATTCCTCACCTGGTGGATTCCCCCAGGTGCTAGACTGGATCAGGAGAATTTTTATAGCATTTCCCTCGCGCGCTGATAGGTGGCATTGTGCAGCTCTGCATCGGATTTGTTACACCCTGGATGTTATGTTGCGAACACTATGGCCCCGATTATGAGTCTGGCAGCTCGGGGGCTCAGCAGTGGCGGTCTCCCGACAGCTCGATTACGACTCAGGCGGTCGGACCATCACAGCCCCGCTGCAGCTGCCAGGGAACCGCCGTTTCCTGGCCTTGTTGCCGAGGTCAGGAGGCATGAATATGCTTGGCGGGTCAGCCGCGGTCCCACCAAGCACATTGCAAGTTTCCTCTCTGTCACGGTTTTCATGGCAGGTCCACTGTCATGAAAACTGTGATGGAGAGGAAACAAAGGGTTCCCTACAGGGCCCCCTAGTGCCTCATGCCCTGTGGATGCACATGGGGGGCTCAAAATTTGCCCCCCTGTGAGCATGCACACCAGTTCCTGCACGGCATGGACTTTTCAGTCCATGCCGTGCAGGAACTGTTTTTGGCATTCCGATTGCGGTGCCCATTATCAGGGCACCGTAGTGGGAACGTCAAAAACAAAGTCCGCCAGACAGAAGGAAACTCCTAATCTGGTGGGCGGTCCTACCACGGCTTTGGCGGTGCGGCGGCGGGACGTACCTGGTGGCGCACCGCCAAAGTCTTAATCGGGCCCTATATCTTTGCTACCTCTGTGTGCTGACGTCAGTTGCTTTCTTTTAATGCCTTCAGACGCGCATCCAAAGTTCCATCGAATCCTATCAGTCTGAGGTTTTCCATTCCCTCATATTTAACCACAGTACAAGGGACATGTCCCCTCCCTCCAAACACCACAGGCTTTATACCCTGCAAGGCTAAAGCCATCAAATGTCGGTAACAGACATCCGTGATGTCGGTCTCTGATGCCTCGGCTCCAGGCATGACCCAGTGTTGTGCTAACGCTGCACAAAGATGAACAAGAAGAATGGAGGAGAGACTTGGACTGGTGCACGCTGGTGGAACAAACAATATGCGAGGGCAGCGGCCGCCCAGGGAGATGGATGAAGATTTGGGCAGCATGGGAAGCGAGAGATGGACATTAAAGAGATGTTAGACCTGTACTAACATCGAAGAGAGAGGCCAGCCTGGATTTACTCCCGAATCAGAGGGCATAATGAGGTGCATGAGAGCTGTTGGGTGGCGTTTCCGATCCCAGCTGGGTTAGCTGTGCAGTTGTATAGTCTGGTGTGTCTTTGTGTTATTTAAAATGCCAATAAAAACAAGTTAAAAAAATAAGATGAAAAAGAAGCCAAACTTGCCATTGCAGAACTTTGGAGGAAGTCAAAGAAGGCCCTGTCCCCATTGAGGTCAAAGGCGCAGATGCGATTTTTGGCTCTCGGAGCCAACTACAGCAACAGAGGGTCTGCCTCCTTTGACACAGGGATTAGGAGGGCGGCAGACGTTTTGGATCTCACCCTGCCCACAATAGCTGTGAAGACAAATGTTTTAACGGAAGTGCTCAAACAAGACAAGAAGCTCTGCTTCCCTTCAATGAGGCCCCTACTAATGTGCTATTGGACACCTGGATGAAGCCGGGATCTTTCTCCCCAGTTAATAGGCGAGTGGCAAGGCAGCATAGACCTGCTTCTGGGGATCCGAATACTATCTTCTATACCCCACTCCAGAGAGCTTGGTAGTACAGGCATCCACCAGTCGTCTTATCCCTAATGCATTTCCTACAACCCCTCCTGACAGAGAATCAAAACCGCTTTAACACACACATGCACACGATTACCCCCATCACCTTCTACCTCCCTGGGTGCAGCAGCATCCCATCCGACTATTGGGTTCTCCAGATTGTGGAACACGGTTACTCCCTACCCATCCCTTTACACCCCCTATATATGCCACCCATGCTGCAACACCTCCCGGAAGACCAGTTGTCCAAGCTTTCCTGTCTGAGGGAGCCAGATAACTCCTGTTATTTCCTGGTGCAGAAGAAAGACGGAGTCTTTTGTCCCATCCTATATCTGAACTTCTTCCTCTGGAAGGACAAGTTTGAAATGCTCACCCTCGCCCAATTTCTGTCTGCCAGGGCACTGGATGGTGGCATTAAATCTGCAGGTGGCCTAGTTACACATTCCTGTCCTGCAGTCCCACAGATGCTACCTGCGGTTTTTAGGTAGACAAAGAGCACTTTCAGTTCTCCGTGCTCCCCTTTGGGCTTTACAGTGCACCGTGGGTGTTTACAAAGGGGATAGTGATGGTCACAGCGCATCTACGGAGGTTGTGAATACCAGTCTTCCCATACCTCGATTGGCTACTGAAGACAGGATCATCTTAAGTAGTTGTAAGCCACCTCCACACAACACCGACCTGTTGACATTGTTGGGGTTTTCCTTCAACGTGCCGAAGTCACACCTGTCTCCTTCACAGTGGCTCCATTTCATTGGAGCCATCCTGGATCATGTGCTCTGTCAATACTTTCCTGCGTCTCAACAAGTCCAGGGCATTGGGGCTATGATCCACATGCTTCAACCCTTGATCTGGGTCTGAGTGAAAGTGGCTCTGAGCCTTCTGTGCCTCTTGGCCTCCTGCATCCTGCTCATGGACCACGCCAGGTGGCATATGCGAGCTCTGCAGTGGAACCTGAAGCCTCAGTTGTCTCAGCACCAAAGAGACCTGTCAGAATTTTTCCAGGTGTTGAAGGAGACTGTGAAAGACCAGCTGTGGTATCTGCTCGACTGCAATTGGACCATCGTCAGACCCCTAGGCACTGAAGGCGTTCCTCCCGATCATCAAGAGGGAAGGGGTATAGGTTCTCAATGACAGCGCAACCGCATGTGGTACGGCAACAAGCAGGGAAGAGTGGGGTCGTGGGTCCTGTGCCAGGAGGCTCTATGTCTCTGGCAGTGGCTGAATGGCTCATCACATTTCCCTGACTGCCCAGCACCTGGCAGGATCTTAAAACGCCAGGGCAGTCTAACTCAGCCATGGGTGCCTAGTGGATCACAAATGGAAGTTACACTCTGACGAGTCACAGGCCATCTTCCAGTGATGGAGAGAACCCTGGCTTGATCTAATTACCCCCCTCCCCCCAGAGAACACACAGTGTCAAAGCTTTTGCACATTGAAGTTCCCAAGGCAATTCTCCCTCGGAGATGCCTTCCTTTTCAGCTGGAGCTCGGCACTCCTGTATGTCTCCCCCCCTCACCTCTCCTGCCAAGAGAAGCCATTACTTTTCAAATCACCTGTTGTGGTGTGTCTCTTGAAAGTGCTGACCCACATGTTCCCACCAACACCTTTTGTGATGCCAAAGTGGGACCTTCATTTGGTTCTCACTTACCTGATGTGCAGTCCTTTTGAACCAATGCACAGCTGTCCATTGTGCCTGTTGATCATCAAGACAGTGTTCTTCATCGCCATTACATCTGGAAGGTCAGTGAAAAAACTCCAGGCCCTGTCCGTCCAACACATATATCACATGAAAGAGTCCTCATGAATAAAGGTGATAACCAAGGAACCCTAAGGTATTTTTAGATTGTCTGGATCCCGCCTTGTCCAGTAGTTTTATAGAAGAACTCCATCCTACAGCCAAGACTTTGCAGAGGTTGAGTCCGCCCTTAGTAGTACCATCTTACCAGGGTGGGGACAGGATGCAGATGATTAAGCATGACACTATTATGTGTGTGAGACATCATCTTCCATTAAGGATGGCCTTCACATTTTAAACAGACCCTCGCTTAGTACAGAGGTAGTGGACTGACCTCTCCTATAATCTAGGCTGTGGTCTTCTTCATGAATCTCTGATCTTTGCAGGCACCCTCGTTTCATGTGATATATGAGTTGTTTGTGGGAGGGACGTATGGGTGCAGTTTCCTCCACCTCTCTATTTCATGAAACCCCTGTTCATCCAACAGCCATACACACTGTTCTTCTCTGACAAATTGGTTCTCAGGAATAAAGCAGCTTTCCTGCCCAATGTAGTTACATCCTTCCACATCAGACAATTCATCACCTTGCCAACTTTCTACACTCCACCTGACCCTTCCAAGAAGGAATGGTTCCATCATCTTGACTTAAAGAGGGCCCTCTGTTTTTATGTGGATTGGACCAGAGACCATTATTTAGATGATCAACTGTTTGTGAGTGCAATAAAATGAGAAATCGATGCAAAAGAGAACCATAACCCGATGAATCATCTTATGAATTAAAATCTGGTATGGGCTAGCCAGAAAGGTAGAACCCAGAATGCTTGTGTGCTCATTCCACCGGAGCGACGACTGGCGCAGTGTGTGCCAGTCTTGGACATCTGCCAGGCGGCTACATGGGCGTCCCTCCACAGGTTCATGAAGCACTACTGCTTGGATGCCCAGGTCCGGTGGGACAGGTATTTTGCCTAATCTGTCCTGCAGGGTTTCCTCATCTGAGCCTTTCCACAGACCCACCAACAGGGGAGGCATTGCTTTGGTATCTATTCACAAGGTGAGGAATCTGTGGTTAGAAGTCTCTATCAGAAGAACAAGTTACTTAACTTTGGTAACGCCTTTACTAGTAGAGACTCTATCTAGCCACAGATTCCTCACCAGCCCACCCTCCCCATCATTCTGTGGAATGGACTCATTAATAAGATCCAAGTCTAGAGATCTGCACACTGGCGTATTCTTATTTCTATGGGCTCTGTATTTGACCGCAAAGACGGAAATCAGAAATAAATTGACGTCAACACGCGGAGGTGATGCAGATATAGTGGCCCAACGTCACATCCGGGGCAGGATGGATCCAATGCAGAGTCGCACTACACTACTTACCGACTCACAAGAGAATTGCTATCAAACTTCTCCGGATCCATTCTAGCGCCTGAGCGAATTCTGGAGGTGTAGAATCTGCCGTTAGATAGAGTCTCTACCAGAAAAGGTGTTATTGAAGGTAAGCAGCTTGTTCTTTAGGGAGTTTACAATCTACCCTGATTATCTCATTTGAGGGAATCTACATCAATTTCAAAAATGCTTTTATAAAGGCAGTAGAAACCACACCCCGACCTTGCCTTTTTGGGATAGTCCGAAACTCAATACACCATCTTGGGAAAAGCAGACATCACTGCCAACAGTACTCCCTTTCAGGCAAGTCACTGTAGTACATGACTGGAACAAGTTGTAATATTTACAGGTAGTTTGAGTCTTATCTGCCCACCACAGACGTTGCCTTGATTCAGCGTGCTAGTGGGTCAAGTGCCATCTTTTCCCCATGAGCCCAATAGCTCTAGGGGCTTCGTCTGCAGACAGGACTGGAGTAATGTTGTTGTTTACAAAGCATTTGGACTAAATGAGATAGTTATGCATGAGTAGGCCATACCCCATGTCAATGTAGGGTCCAAGTAGGATTCCTTCTCCACTGCGTTAGCATATTGCACGTTAATTACTACTGATCGAAAAGCTCCATGCTGTCAGCTCGTTCAGGGATATCTCAGGCTGTCCCCTCTCTCATAGGATGTCACCCCAGTTTAAAAGCCTTTTTCAGACTAACACATTCATCGTGTCTGTGATGTTGTCTTTAATGCAAACCTGCAATGCTGCTGGTAAGTCAAAGAGTGTTTCTCAATGTAGAACGCTCCCTACATGTCATCACTTGTTACCACTACCGGGACCTTGTCTGGGCGTCTCCACAAATCTAGATTCTTCATAAAAATGTATGTTATTGAGAAAAACTGCCTTCACCATACAGGCTTAAACATTGACAGTAAATACATCCTGAACACACTCACAATAAACAAATAGGCAGCCACATTTACAGTGCCATGATGTCAGCAGCAACATATTTGCTTATGTATTGCAAAATCAGTACCTACTACATTGGACTCTGCATTTTTAAGTCCATCAGCTAGGCATCTCCAATGGAGGCTTTGTATCAGGAAACCTCCATCAGGCAAAGGGCATACATTTATAACAATACTGCTGTATCGAACACAAAAACAACAGGTCAGAGCAAGTCTTGCACTATTAACAACTTACAAAGACCAATTCTGATGCAGGACACCCAAGGGCAGATTTACAAGCCCCTTGCGTCATTTTTGCGCCGCCGTTGGGTCACTTTTTGTGATGCAGCGGCGTCGTAAAATTGCGGCCTATTTACAACGTGATGCATCTAGGGCGATGCGTCACGTTATAAAGCCCTGCTTCACATTATATCTGCGTCAGGTATAATGTATGCAGGGTGGGCGTTCCCACGCTGAAAAGCCTCGAAGTGACGCAGTGAAATCTACAAGATTTCACTGCGCCGCTTCTAGGAGGCCACTGCGTCAAAACCTTACGCCTGCTTGGAGCAGGCGTAAGGAGTGACGCAGCACAATGAGGATAGGCCTCCCCATGCATTGCTGGAGTTGCGTCATGCTTGCGACACGACTCCAGCAATGCATGACTTTTGCGCCAACAGATGCGTCCGAATTTCTAACGCATCTGTCAATCCTTGCGCCATGGTGTGCCGTATTGTAAATATGGCACATCCATGGTGGAGCTAGGGTTTATCAAGGTGGCACAGGGAAAGTGACGCATCTGTATAGATGCGTCACTTTCTTGTAAATCTGCCCCCCAGTACTTATGACACACACATGTATGATGTTCACAGATGTTGATGCATGTGGTGCACTTCTATGAAGCAAGTTCCTGCTGCCTGAACATGAATATCCCTGACACAGGGCTATCTGGGTATTTGCTAGCTCTGGTCTATTCAAGATCCTGTTCCTGCCGCGCCAGTAAGATCTGAGACATGTTAGTGCTAAACCTAGGCCCTGTGTGGAGATGCAGACCCCTAAGATAGCAAACAATGCTAGCAAGTGTCAGGTCTGCTCAGGCCACCTCACTACCATTCTGCAATCAATCCACAAATCCTTTGGCACTATAACTGAAAACCCTGCCCCCGAATCTGATTATAAAATCTTAGAAACAGTAATGATTCTTTCAACCTCTGTGCAACGTTTCTGAGGATTATCTCTAAATTTTGGAAAATCTTTAGGAAAGGTCTATAGATCATGCCTTGTCCAAGGAACATGAATAACAATCAGAGCATTTCCACCTGGCACTTCTCTTAATGGGAATTATCCTTCAACAACAGCCTCCCGCTCAGAATCACTCACAACTGCATTTGTTCTTTCCTTCAATGGCTTTGCAATCCATTCTTTCCTTCACTGGGTTTGGAATCCATTCTTTCCTTCATTGGCCTTGGAATCCATTCTTTCCTTCATTGGCTTTGCAATCCATTATTTCCTCCATTGGCTTTGCAATCCATTCTTTCTTTCACTGGGTTTGGGATCCATTCTTTCCTTCAGTGGCTTTGGAATCCATTCCTCCCTTCATTCACTTTGCAATAAATTCTTCCCTTCATTGGCTTTGGAATCTATTCTTTCCTTCAAATCCCTTCTTCCCTTCATTGGCTTTGCAATCCATTCTTTCCTTCACTGGCTTTGGAATCCATTCTTTCCTTCATTGGCTTTGGAATCCATTCTTTCCTTCACTGGGTTTGGAATCCATTCTTTCCTTTATTGGCTTTGGAATCCATTCTTTCCTACACTGGCTTTGGAATCCATTCTTCCCTTCAGTGCTTTGGAATCCATTCTTTCCTTCATTGGCTTTGGAATCCATTCTTCCCTTCAATGGCTTTGCAATCCATTCTTTCCTTCACTGGGTTTGGAATCCATTCTTTCCTTCATTGGCTTTGGAATCCATTCTTCCCTTCATTAGCTTTGGAATCCATTCTATCCTTCATTGGCTTTGCAATCCATTATTTCCTTCATTGGCTTTGCAATCCATTCTTTCCTTCACTGGGTTTGGAATCCATTCTTTCGTTCGGTGGCTTTGGAATCCATTCCACCCTTCAATGGCTTCGGAATAAATTCTTCCCTTCATTGGCTTTGGAATCTATTCTTTCCTTCAAATCCCTTCTTCCCTTCATTGGCTTTGCAATCCATTCTTTCCTTCACTGGGTTTGGAATCCATCCTTTCCTTCATTGGCTTTGGAATCTATTCTTTATTTCATTGGCTTTGGAATCCATTCTTTCCCTCATTGGCTTTAGAATCCATTCGCCCCTTTATTGGCTTTGCAATTCATTTTTTCCTTCATTGGCTTTGGAATCCATTCTTTCCGGCATTGGCTTTGGAATCGATTCTTCCCTTCATTGGCTTTGGAATCCATTCTTTCCTTCATTGGGTTTGGAATCCATTCTTTCTGTCATTGGCTGTCGAATCCATTCTTCCCTTAATTGGCTTTGGAATCCATTCTTTCCGTCATTTGATTTGGAATCCATTGTTCCCTTCATTGGCTTTGGAATCCATTCTTCCCTTCATTGGCTTTGGAATCTATTCAGAGCATTTCCACCTGGCACTTCTCTTAATGGGAATTATCCTTCAACAACATCCTCCCGCTCAGAATCACTCACAACTGCATTTGTTCTTTCCTTCAATGGCTTTGCAATCCATTCTTTCCTTCACTGGGTTTGGAATCCATTCTTTCCTTCATTGACCTTGGAATCCATTCTTCCCTTCATTGGCTTTGGAATCCATTCTATCCTCCATTGGCTTTGCAATCCATTCTTTCCTTCACTGGTTTTGGAATCCATTCTTTCCATCGGTGGCTTTAGAATCCATTCCTCCCTTCATTGGCTTTGGAATCTATTCTTTCCTTCAAATCCCTTCTTCCCTTCATTGGCTTTGAAATCCATTCTTTCCTTCACTGGGTTTGGAATCCATTCTTTCCTTCATTAGCTTTGGAATCCATTCTTTCCTTCACTGGGTTTGGAATCTATTTTTTTCAATTATTGGCTTTGAAATCCATTCTTTCCTTCATTGACTTTGCAATCCATTCTTCCCTTCAGTGGCTTTGGAATCCATTCTTTCCTTCATTGGCTTTGGAATCCATTCTTTACTTCATTGGCTTTGGAATCCATTCTTTCCTTCATTGGCTTTGGAATACATTCTTCCCTTCATTGGCTTTGGAATCTATTCTTTCCTTCACTGGCTTTGGAATCTATTCTTTCCTTCACTGGCTTTGGAATCTATTTTTTCCTTCACTGGGTTTGGAATCCATTCTTCCCTTCATCGGCTTTGGAATCCATTCTTCCCTTCATTGGCTTTGGAATCCATCCTTTCCTTCATTGGCTTTGGAATCCATTCTTTACTTCATTGGCTTTGGAATCCATTCTTTCCCTCATTGGCTTTGGAATCCATTCGTTCCTTCATTGGCTTTGGAATCCATTTTTTCCTTCATTAGCTTTGGAATCCATTCTTTCCGTCATTGGCTTTGGAATCCATTCTTTCCGGCATTGGCTTTGGAATCCATTCTTCCCTTCATTGGCTTTGGTATCCATTCTTTCCTTCATTGGGTTTGGAATCCATTCTTTCCGTCATTGGCTGTTGAATCCATTCTTCCCTTAATTGGCTTTGGAATCCATTCTTTCCGTCATTGGCTTTGGAATCCATTCTTTCCGGCATTGGCTTTGGAATCCATTCTTCCCTTCATTGGCTTTGGTATCCATTCTTTCCTTCATTGGGTTTGGAATCCATTCTTTCCGTCATTGGCTGTTGAATCCATTCTTCCCTTAATTGGCTTTGGAATCCATTCTTTCCATCATTTGATTTGGAATCCATTCTTCCCTTCATTGGCTTTGGAATCCATTCTTCCCTTCATTGGCTTTAGAATCCATTCTTTCCGTCCTTGGCTTTGGAATCCATTCTTCCCTTCATTGGCTTTGGAATCCATTCTTTCCTTTACTGGCTTTGGAATCCATTCTTTCCTTCATTGGCTTTGGAATCCATTCTTTCCTTCATTGGCTTTGAAATCCATTCTTTCCTTCATTGGCTTTGGAATCCATTCTTTCTGCCATTGGCTTTGGAATCCATTCTTCCCTTCATTGGCATTGGAATCCATTCTTTCCGCCATTGGCTTTGGAATCCATTCTTTCCTTCACTGGCTTTGGAATCCATTCTTTCCTTCATTGGCTTTGGAATACATCCTTCCCTTCATTGGCTTTGGAATCCATTCTTTCCCTCATTGGCTTTGGAATCCATTCTTCCCTTAATTGGCTTTGGAATTCATTCTTCCCTTCATTGGCTTTGGAATCCATTCTTCCCTTCATTGGCTTTGGAATCCATTTTTTCATTCATTGGCTTTAGAATCCATTCTTTCCTTAATTGGCTTTGCAATCCATTCTTTCCTTCACTGGGTTTGGAATCCATTCTTTCCTTCACTGGCTTTGGAATCCATTCTTTCCCCCATTGGCTTTGGAATCCATTCTTTCTGTCATTGGCTTTGGAATCCATTCTTCCCTTCATTGGCATTGGAATCCATTCTTTCCGCCATTGGCTATGGAATCCATTCTTCCCTTCATTGGCTTTGAAATCCATTCTTCCCTTCATTGGCTTTGGAATCCATTCTTTCCTTCATTGGCTTTGGAATACATCCTTCCCTTCATTGGCTTTGGAATCCATTCTTTCCCTCATTGGCTTTGGAATCCATTCGTCCCTTAATTGGCTTTGGAATTCATTCTTCCCTTCATTGGCTTTGGAATCCATTCTTTCCTTAATTGGCTTTGCAATCCATTCTTTCCTTCACTGGGTTTGGAATCCATTCTTTCCTTCACTGGCTTTGGAATCCATTCTTTCCCCCATTTGGCTTTGGAATCCATTCTTCCCTTAATTGGCTTTGGAATCCATTCTTTCCTTCATTTACTTTGGAGTCCATTCTTTCTGACATTGGCTTTGGAATCCATTCACCCTTATATCTTACCAAATTCTTCCAGTTTTTGATTATCAATTATGTCTCTGAATTTTGTTCCCAATTGAACAATAGTTTCCTTTCACTGATCAAGTTCTGTTGTTTTCATTGTATAGGGTTTTTGTGGCTCACCTTCACAAAGCTTGTCTTTTTATAATGTTTTCAGACGCTAGAAGCACACTAATTCATAGGGTGACATTTCGTAAACGGGCTGTACTAATACGTTACTTTTGCATAGCAACCAATCAAATTATTAGTTTGTAAACATTAAAGACATCGCCCAGTTCCAAATGAGTGTGATTGGTTAAACAAACTCATAATCGAACTACCAAGAGGAAATAAACAAGAAATATAACATTGCACTGTGAGCTTCTTCTGCACATTCATAGCAACGGACATGACCTTGTAAATTAAGACTTTCCATTCTACGGAAAAGACGCTAGAACATTGTTATTTAACAAGTTCAAGGCAAAGAGACCATGATTTGCTTCTGAAATAAAATGATTTTCTGAAAGAGAACAAACATGAATGTGCTTAGCTCGTCCATACATGCTCTTCTTTGTCAACTGCTGCCAATATTCTGTTATTTTATTTATAAAAATAGCTAAACAATGCTAGCACGTGTGCGGACGGCTCAGTGTCCTACAGTGCATGGCAGTGAACGGAATCATTAGGTCTTGCCTACCAGACAGTGCAAGCTGTCAGGCTTGAAAAAAGACACATTATCAGCTTACAGTGGACTTGGAGCCCACTCATTGCTTACCATTGGTTGCTTTACTGTCACACTCCTTTACTTGCTTCTTATATGATGGCTTGTGTGGGCGTTACTTCATCTCCGTGTGTTTGTCCTTCTCCTGATGCATACCACATTACTTGTGTCCTTCCACCAGCCGCGGTCCGTGCAGGTAACAATAATTAATTTTCCCTCGGCATCGTCCCTCGAAATCCCCCCTTACACGGCCCCACTGCTGTTACCTGCACGGACCGCGGCTGCCTTCCACTGCTCACTTTTCAGGCACTATTTGTTTCTTTTTAGTCAAGCACTCCATAAGAGTGGTTTCCCTTGTGTACTTCATTTCCCCCTTCAAGTTATTCTTTCTCATCCGTGTGCCGCTCCCCACCCCCTGTGATGTGCTCACCCTCCTCCCCTTCAGTACCCCCGCCTTCTGGTTCAACCTTCAGTACCCAGGTCTCAGGTGCAACCTTCAGTACCCCCATACTCTGGTGCAACCTGCTGTACTCCTGTCCTCTGGTGCAATCTTCTGTACCCAGGCCTCAGGTGCAGCCTGCAGTCCCCCTGTCCTATGGTGCATTCTTCAGTACCCCCGCCCTCTGCTGCAACTTTCAGTACCCAGGCCTCAGGTACAACCTGCAGTGCCCTGCCCTCTGGTGCAACCTTCAGTACCCAGGCATCAGGTGCAACTTTTAGTACTCCCGTCCTCTGGTGCAACCTGCAGTACCCCAATCCTCTGCTGCAACCTTCAGTACCCAGGTCTCAGGTGCAACCTTCAGTACCCAGGCATCAGGTGCAACCTGCTGTACTCCTGTCCTCTGGTGCAACCTGCAGTACCTGTGCACTCTGGTGCATCCTTCAGTACCCAGGCCTCAGGTGCCACCTGCAGTACTCCCGTCCTCTGATGCAACCTTAAGTACCCTGCCCTCTGGTTGAACCTTCAGTATCGCATCCTCTGGTGCAACCTTCAGTACCCCGCCCTCTGGTGCAACCTTCCGTACCCAGGCCTCAGGCGCAACCTGCAGTACCCCTATCCTCCGGTGTAACCTGCAGTACCCCGCCCTCTGGTGCAACATTTCGTACCCAGGCCTCGGGTGCAACCTTCAGTGCCCCCATTCTCTGGTGCAACCTGCAGTAGCCCACCCTCGGGTGCAGCCATCTGTACCCAGGCCTCAAGTGAAACCTGCAGTGCTCCACCATCTGGTGCAAACTTCAGGCCTCAGGTGCATCCTGCAGTGCCCCCATCCTCTAGTGCAACCTTCAGTACCCAGGCCTGAGGTGCAACCGGCAGCACCCCCAGCCTCTGGTGCAATCTGCAGTGCTCCATGCTCTGGTGCACCTTCAGTACCCCCATCCTCTGGTGCAATCTTTATTACCCCCATCCTCTGGTGCAATCTTTATTACCCCCATCCTGTGGTGCAATCTTTATTACCCCCATCCTCTGGTGCAATCTTTATTACCCCCATCCTCTGGTGCAATCTTTATTACCCCCATCCTCTGGTGCAATCTTTATTACCCCCATCCTCTGGTGCAATCTTTATTACCCCCCCTCCTCTGGTGCAATCTTTATTACCCCCATCCTCTGGTGCAATCTTTATTACCCCCATCCTGTGGTGCAATCTTTATTACCCCCATCCTCTGGTGCAATCTTTATTACCCCCATCCTCTGGTGCAATCTGCAGCTATCTGGTGTGACCTTCCATACCCAAGCCTCAGGTGCTACCTGCAGTGCCCTGCCCTCTGGTGCTACCTTCAGTATCGCATCCTCTGGTGCAACCTTCAGTACCCCGCCCTCTGGTGCAACCTTTCGTACCCAGGCCTCGGGTGCAACCTTCACTACCCCATCCTCTGGTGCACCCTGCAGTGCTCCACCCTCTGGTGCAACCTTCACTACCCAGGCCTCAACTGAAACCTGCAGTGCCCCGGTCTCTGTGCAACCTGTCGTACCCCATCCTCTGGTGGAACCGGCAGTGCTCCACCCCCTGGTGCAACCTTCAGTACCCCGTCCTCTGATGCAACCTTCACTACCCAGGCCTCAGCTGCAACCTGCAGTACCCTGGTCTCTGTGCAACCTGGAGTAGCCCACCCTCGAGTGCAGCCATCCGTACCCAGGCCTCAAGTGAAACCTGCAGTGCTCCACCATCTGGTGCAACCTGGAGTACTCCCACCCTCTGGTGCAACCTTCAGTACCCAGGCCTGAGGTGCAACCAGCAGTACTTCCAGCCTCTGGTGCAATCTGCAGTGCTCCACGCTCTGGTGCACCTTCAGTACCCCCGCCTTCTATTGCAATCTTTATTACCCCCATCCTCTGGTGCAATCTTTATTACCCCCATCCTCTGGTGCAATCTTTATTACCCCCATCCTCTGGTGCAATCTTTATTACCCCCCTCCTCTGGTGCAATCTTTATTACCCCCCTCCTCTGGTGCAATCTTTATTACCCCCATCCTCTGGTGCAATCTTTATTACCCCCATCCTCTGGTGCAATCTTTATTACCCCCATCCTCTGGTGCAATCTTTATTACCCCCTCCTCTGGTGCAATCTTTATTACCCCCTCCTCTGGTGCAATCTTTATTACCCCCATCCTCTGGTGCAATCTTTATTACCCCTCCTCTGGTGCAATCTTTATTACCCCCCTCCTCTGGTGCAATCTTTATTACCCCCCTCCTCTGGTGCAATCTTTATTACCCCCATCCTCTGGTGCAATCTTTATTACCCCCATCCTCTGGTGCAATCTTTATTACCCCCATCCTCTGGTGCAATCTTTATTACCCCCATCCTCTGGTGCAATCTTTATTACCCCCATCCTCTGGTGCAATCTTTATTACCCCCATCCTCTGGTGCAATCTTTATTACCCCATCCTCTGGTGCAATCTTTATTACCCCCATCCTCTGGTGCAATCTTTATTACCCCCATCCTCTATCCTCTGGTGCAATCTTTATTATCCCCATCCTCTGGTGCAATCTTTATTACCCCCTCCTCTGGTGCAATCTTTATTACCCCCATCCTCTGGTGCAATCTTTATTACCCCCATCCTCTGGTGCAATCTTTATTACCCCCATCCTCTTGTGCAATCTTTATTACCCCCCCTCCTCTGGTGCAATCTTTATTACCCCCATCCTCTGGTGCAATCTTTATTACCCCCATCCTCTGGTGCAATCTTTATTACCCCCATCCTCTGGTGCAATCTTTATTACCCCCCCTCCTCTGGTGCAATCTGCAGCTCTCTGGTGTGACCTTCCGTACCCAAACCTCAGGTGCTACCTGCAGTGCTCCACCCTCTGGTGCTACCTTCAGTATCGCATCCTCTGGTGTAACCTTCAGTACCCCGTCCTCTGGTGCAACCTTCAGTACCCCGCCCTCTGGTGCAACCTTCCGTACCCAGGCCTCAGGCGCAACCTGCAGTACCCCCGTCCTCTGGTGCAACCTTCAGTACCCCCGTCCTCTGGTGCACCCTTCAGTACCCAGGCGTCAGCTGCAACCTGCAGTGTCCTGCTCTCTGGTGCAACCTGCGAACCCCCATCCTCTGGTGCACCCTGCAGTGCTTCATGCTCTGGTGCAACCTCCATACCCCATCCTCTTGTGCAACGTCAGTACCCCCCATCCTCTGGTGCACCCTGCAGTGCTTCATGCTCTGGTGCAACCTCCATACCCCATCCTCTGGTGCAACTTCAGTACCCCCGCCCTCTGGTGCACCCTTCAGTACCCCCATCCTCTGGGGCACCCTGCAGTGCTCCACCCTCTGGTGCACCCTTCAGTACCCCCATCCTCTGGTGCACCCTGCAGTGCTCCCCCCTCTAGTGCAACCTTCACTACCCAGGCCTCAACTGAAACCTGCAGTGCCCCGGTCTCTGTGCAACCTGACGTACCCCATCCTCTGGTGAAACCGGCAGTGCTCCACCCCCTGGTGCAACCTTCAGTACCCCGTCCTCTGATGCAACCTTCAGTACCCAGGCCTCAGTTGCAACCTGCAGTACCCTGGTCTCTGGTGCAACCTGCGAACCCCCATCCTCTGGTGCACCCTGCAGTGCTTCATGCTCTGGTGCAACCTCCATACCCCATCCTCTGGTGCAACCTGCGAACCCCCATCCTCTGGTGCACCCTGCAGTGCTCCACCCTCTGGTGCAACCTTCACTACCCAGGCCTCAACTGAAACCTGCAGTGCCCCGGTCTCTGTGCAACCTGCAGTACCCAATCCTCTGGTGGAACCGGCAGTGCTTGGTGCTCTGGTGCAACCTTCAGTACCCAGTCCTCTGGTGCAACTTCAGTACCCCCACCCTCTGATGCAACCTGCAGTGCTCCACCCTCTGGTGCAACATTCAGTACCCTATCCTCTGGTGCAACGTCAGTACCCCCGCCCTCTGGTGCACCCTGCAGTACCCCATCCTCTGGTGCACCCTGCAGTGCTCCACCCTCTGGTGCAACCTTCACTACCCAGGCCTCAACTGAAACCTGCAGTGCCCTGGTCTCTGTGCAACCTGCCGTACCCCATCCTCTAGTGCAACTTCAGTACCCCCGCCCTCCGGTGCAACCTTCAGTACCCCCATCCTCTGATGTAGCCTGCAGTGCTCCACCCTCAGGTGTAACATTCAGTACCCCATCCTCTGGTGCAACCTGCAGTTCTCTACCTTCTGGTGCAACATTCAGTACCCCATCCTCTGGTGCAACCTTCAGTACCCCCGTCCTCTGGTGCAACCTTCAGTACCCCCGCCCTCTGGTGCACCCTTCAGTACCCCATCCTCTGGTGCACCCTGCAGTGCTCCACCCTCTGGTGCAACATTCAGTACCCCATCCTCTGATGCAACCTGCAGTGCTCCACCCTCTGGTGCAACATTCAGTACCCCATCCTCTGGTGCAACCTTCAGTACCCCCATCCTCTGGTGCAACCTTCAGTACCCCCGTCCTCTGGTGCAACCTTCAGTACCCCCGTCCTCTGGTGCAACCTTCAGTACCCCCGTCCTCTGGTGCAACCTTCAGTACCCCCGTCCTCTGGTGCAACCTTCAGTACCCCCGCCCTCTGGTGCACCCTGCAGTGCTCCACCCTCTGGTGCAACCTTCACTACCCAGGCCTCAACTGAAACCTGCAGTGCCCTGGTCTCTGTGCAACCTGCCGTACCCCATCCTCTAGTGCAACTTCAGTACCCCCGCCCTCCGGTGCAACCTTCAGTACCCCCATCCTCTGATGTAGCCTGCAGTGCTCCACCCTCAGGTGTAACATTCAGTACCCCATCCTCTGGTGCAACCTGCAGTTCTCTACCTTCTGGTGCAACATTCAGTACCCCATCCTCTGGTGCAACCTTCAGTACCCCCGTCCTCTGGTGCAACCTTCAGTACCCCCGCCCTCTGGTGCACCCTTCAGTACCCCATCCTCTGGTGCACCCTGCAGTGCTCCACCCTCTGGTGCAACATTCAGTACCCCATCCTCTGATGCAACCTGCAGTGCTCCACCCTCTGGTGCAACATTCAGTACCCCATCCTCTGGTGCAACCTTCAGTACCCCCATCCTCTGGTGCAACCTTCAGTACCCCCGTCCTCTGGTGCAACCTTCAGTACCCCCGTCCTCTGGTGCAACCTTCAGTACCCCCGTCCTCTGGTGCAACCTTCAGTACCCCCGCCCTCTGGTGCACCCTGCAGTGCTCCACCCTCTGGTGCAACCTTCACTACCCAGGCCTCAACTGAAACCTGCAGTGCCCTGGTCTCTGTGCAACCTGCCGTACCCCATCCTCTAGTGCAACTTCAGTACCCCCGCCCTCTGGTGCAACCTTCAGTATCCCCATCCGCTGATGTAGCCTGCAGTGCTCCACCCTCTGGTGTAACCTTCAGTACCCCTGACCTCTGGTGCAACCTGCAGTTCTCTACCTTCTGGTGCAACCTTCAGTACCCCCGCCCTCTGGTGCAACCTGCAGTACCCCTGCCTGCTGGTGGAACCTTCAGTAGCCTCGTCCTGTGGGGCAACCTTCAGTACCCCCCCCCCTCCCCTGGTACAACCTTCAGTACCCAGGTGCAACTTGCAGTGCCCAGACCTCAGTTGCAGCATTCAGTACCTCCGTCCGCTGGTGCTACCTTCAGTACCTAGGCCTCTGGGGCAACCTGCAGTGCCCCGTCCTCTGGTGCAACCTGCAGTGCTCCACCCTCTGGTGCGACCTTCAGTACCCCGGTACTCTGATGCAACCTGCAATGCTCCACCCTCTGGTACTACCATCAGTACCCTGTCGTCTGGTGCAACCTGCAGTGCCCCATCCTCTGGTGCAACCTGCAGTGCTCCACCCTGTGGTGCAACCTTCAGTACCCTGCCCTCTGGTGCAACCTACAGTTCTCCCTTCCTCTGGAGCAACCTTCAGTACACAGGCCTCATGCAACCTGCAGTACTGCCGTCCTCTGGTGCAACCTTCAGTACCCAGGCCTCATGCAACCTGCAGTACTGCCGTCCTCGGGTGCAACCTTCAGTACTCAGGCCTCAGGTGCAACCTGCAGTGCCCGCCTTTTGGTGCAACCTTCAGTACCCCCGCCGTCCAGTGCAACCTAAAGTGCTCACCCTCTTGTGCAACCTTCAGTCCCCAGGCCTCAGGTGCAGCACTTTTGCACCAGTGAAGTATGCGCTGCTTTCATTTCCATCTAGAACATCTGTGTACTGCTTTTAGCTGTGGCTCAGCGCAGGTGCCTGTCTTGACCTCCCAGCTCCTCTGCAATGCAGCAACACATCCTGCAGCAACACATCCTGCAGCAACACGCACTGCAGCAACACGCACTGCCGCAGCATGCACTGCAGCAACATGCACTGCCGCAGCATGCACTGCCGCAGCATGCACTGCAGCAACATGCACTGCAGCAACATGCACTGCAGCAACACGCACTGCAGCAACACGCACTGCAGCAGCATGCACTGCAGCAGCACACACTGCAGCAGCACGCACTGCAGCAACACGCACTGCAGCAACACGCACTGCAGCAACAAGCACTGCAGCAACAAGCACTGCAGCAGCATGCACTGCAGCAACACGCACTGCAGCAACACGCACTGCAGCAGCACACACTGCAGCAGCATGCACTGCAGCAACACGCACTGCAGCAGCACGCACTGCAGCAACATGCACTGCACTGCAGCAACATGCACTGCAGCAACACACACTGTAGCAGCATGCACTGTAGCAGCATGCACTGCAGCAACACGCACTGCAGCAACACGCACTGCAGCAGCACGCACTGCAGCAACACGCACTGCAGCAACATGCACTGCAGCAACATGCACTGCAGCAGCATGCACTGCAGCAACACGCACTGCAGCAACACGCACTGCCGCCCTAGATCCACAGTTGCGTCATTAGTACCCTGCAGGGACGTACCCCTCTGCTCCAGACTGAGCTTGATGCCTGTAGAGGTATGCCCTTCTCTTTGTCTAAAATGCAGCACCGTGTCGCCTCTCTCTCTCTCTCTCGCTCTCTCTCTCCACCCTCTCTCTCCCTCTTTCCCCTCTCTCTCTCTCCATCTTTCCCCTCTCTCTCTCTCCATCTCTATATCTTTTCCGTCTCTCTGTGTCTCTCCCCTCTCTTTCTCTCTTTGTATTTTCCATATCTCTATTTCTTCCGTTTCTGTCTGCTCGCTCTGTTTATCCTCTCTCGCTCTCTCACTCTCTCCTGCTCTCTCCTCTCTCTCTTCCCCCCTCTCTCTCTATCTCACTCTCTCTCTCCTTTTCTCTCGCTCCCCTCTCTCTCTGTCTCTCTTTGTCTCTCTCTTTATCCATCCCTCTCACTCTGTCTCTCTTCTCTCTCACTCACTCTGTATTTACCCTCTGTCTCTCTCTCTGTCTGTCTCTCTCTCCCTCCCCCTCTCTCCCTCTCTGTCTCGCTCTCTCCTTCTCTCTCTCTCTCCCCCCTTATCTCTCTCTCCTTCTCTCCCCTTCTCTCTCAATTCCCTCTCTATCATCTTTCCCTCTCTGTTTCTCTCCACCTGTCTCTCTCCCCCCTCTCCCCACTCTCTCCTTTCTCTCTCTCTCTCTCCCTCCCTCTCTACCATTACTTCTCTGTCTCTCTCTCTTTCTCTCACCCCTTCTCTCTCTTCTCCTCTCTCCTCTTCTCCCCCTCTCTGTCTCTCTCTCTCCTCTCGCTCTCCATCCTCTCTCTCTCTGTCTCTCCCCCTCTCGCTCTCTCTCATTTCTTTCCTCTCTCTCTCTATCATCTCTCCCTCTCTGTATCTCTCCCCCCATTTCTCTCCCCTTCTCCCCCTCTCTCTCCTCTCTCTCTCTCTCCCCCTCTCTCTCTTGCTCCCTGTCACTCTCTCTTTCCCCTGTCTCTCTCCTTCACTCTCTCTCTCTCCTCCCTCTCTCTCTCCACCCCCCTTCTCTCTCTCTCTTCTCCTCTCTCCCCATTCTCTCTCCTCTCTCCCTCCCCCCCTCTCTCTCTCTCTGTCTTTTTATCTCTCTCCCTCTCTCCCCGTCATACCTTTGAAGGAAGTGACCCGATTAGGGCCACCCAGGGCACTCACAACCTCCTCTTGCCTTCCCAGAAATGAAGAGTCGGTGACGCAGTAGAGAATACAAACCAAGTTAGTTTATTGTAAAATATTCTGCAGCGGAGTCCAATCAGACTAGCCTCCTTAGATGCTACCGAGGGACTGACTAACAAACATTTGGAAACACGGGATAAACCCTCCAACACCTCTCGAAACCCCGCCCCTGATGGAAAAGTACTGCTTGGGCAGAAGGGCAGACAAAGGAGGCACTGAGGGATGAGCTACCACCTGCGGAATGGGTACACGTTATCAGACTCCCAAGGCCATCCTACTCGGTCTCAGCTCTCTCTGGTGTGGTAGCATAGCTATGTACAATGATAGGAATGCAGAGCTGAATAAACCATTCTTGTTGTGCATCTGAGTCCCGACCTTGGATGAGATATGGGAACATTCTAAACAGCAGCTTCTGCTGAATCGACAAGAGAGAGCGGGGGCACAGAGGCTGAGGATTGCTCACAGCGTAACATGAAGACTTAAGGAAAGGAAGATGGCATCCCAAATGCTAACTTAAGCCTACGCTACCATACAGAAGATGGGTACATACACATTTACAAGCACGATTATATGCCGTAGCTACATGAATGCTAGCATAACACAGCATACATCATGGAGGACGGGGTGATGAGACATTTTTGACTCTACAAGACCCTCCTTTTAGCATTCATTGCTAAGTCTTTATTGGTGCTATCAGGTTAGGGCCTTTACAATTCTAATGGAAGAGGGGGCATGATGTTGCACATATAGCAGCGAACCATTGGGGCAATCATCAGCAACATGAGACAGGTACACATATCAATATTCAAAAATGCCCTCATCTATGGACATTAGGTCGTCAACAGCCTGTACGCTCATGATAGAATTCTTTGCACTTCGGTCTTGAACTCTGGGCTTGGGTGTTAATCTTTGCACACAATAATAACAGCAGGCAGGGAGGCAATTGATGCACAGGCAACAGGTGAATATCACACCTGCAATAGCTACCAAGAATATTAGTATTTTCCATCCCCATGTTGCGAACAGACCCCAAAACCACCCAGACAGAGACCATGTGCTATTTTCCTGGTGGTTGTCAGATGCTAATCTGTGTAGATTTTGTATGGCTGCATATACATTTGGGGCGTGGTCTGGTATGTACACACAGCAACTACTACCAATGACGCAACAGGCTCCACCCCTATCAGCAAGGATGACGTCTAACACCATCCTGTTTTGAAGGGCAACAAGTCTCGTGGCCTGAAGCTCAGCTGTGATGTTGGTCAATATACCCGCAGTGGTGTTAATGACTCCCTCTACAACCCTTGTGAGTCAGCGTATACTATGGCTGTTGTGCATAGGACCCCAAAATGGCAAAACACCCTTCATGGCATCTGTAAATTGCTGCAAGGTAGTGTCAGTCTGATCAATATCATTCGTGTCAAGAACCCGCCTTACTCGGGATAGGTGTGTGCTCCTGCGCCGCAACCTGTGGTCTCTATGATAGTTGGAGGGCGCGATGTACACAGGTGGCAAGAGAAAGGACACATAGCACACACCAGACCACCCCCTAGGAAGCCATATGTAAGCCTGGGACCCACAAACGAAGTAGACATTGTGGGGCAGAAGGAAAGGGGGGCTACTAGTGGTGTTCAAATAATAAATGTAGTTGCAAATACTCTCTCCTACCGGAACCTTTCCAAAGCCTCGAACACAGAAACTAGTGGTGGAATTAATCACCGGCATTGCCTTATCCTGAGAAATATTGCGTAACTGAAAGGACCTGAAATATTCTGTTACATTAAAGTCTTGAAAATCTGCCATCTCATCTACTAACCATGTTACATTTTGCTTCCTTTCGTATACATTCATGCAGGCTTCGGAATGAAGTGTGTCAGGAGCCCCATTCTTCCCCGGAGTATATCCTTGGTGAGTTGCTATATAACCCAGTACAGTCTCATAATCAAGGTATGTCATATTCATCGCATCTGAGTGATAGTGGATATACACCATGGCTTCACAACTAGCTAAATAGGAGAGGGGCAAGGACAGCAACAGGTCATTTTTATGCACCACTGAGGGGAGGAGACCACAAACCCAACAGTCGGTGACATTGGTGGTATGATGGGCCTGGTGGAGCATCTGAACAAAGACATTATCGACATAGGTCTGCCTATGCCTTTCCTTGTGCGGAGCCAGGGTGACAAACATATGCTCGGGGGGGGGGCTGTGGTGGTCGCGATCAGGAAGTGTACAGGATGTCTTTCTTCTAGAAACCATAGGATGCCTAACACTGCCATTAATGCTACAAAAACTATTACGAGGAACACTATCTTAGTCTTAGTGGGCCAGCTCGACCAAACGGGGCCATGTTGGTCAGGACATCGTCCCTGTAATGGCTGTTCTTCTTCCATAACCATACGACCAAAAGGATACATTTTTATCTATCAAACTACCAGAGAAGAGTCCGTGCTATGGAGCCAGGTATGCGGGGAAAAAAGAGAAAAAAATAATAGTCCCTTAATGTCTATTAACGATGGTGCTAACGAGCACTTCAAACAAAAAGGAAAGAAAAATAGTCTCCAAGTGTCTCTCGACGGTGGTGCTAACGAGCACGTCGCGGTGGGGCTGCACGATCACAACCCTTGCTGTCTCTTCACTCAGGATAGGGCAACTTCCCTCCTTGGAAAGCACCCCCCACTTATCCTGTCCAATATCTCAGGCAATGCACCAATCTCCCTTTCCCTAACTATTAGTGGTACCATAAGCAGGGTACGCTGGCCCTATTCTTCATCCAGAAGTCCATCCCTGCTAACCTGACTGTCCCTTGGGTGCACTGTCCCTCTGCCGGGGACGCAAATTGTAGCGAGCCACTCCAGGCACTGACTCGTCTCGGAAAAGAACCTTAATCTTAATCTGGCTAATGCCTCAGTAGAGAAGTGGATCACGGAAGCACTTGACGAGGCAGCCCCCCGGACCACCAAGACCCCTAAGAGAGGGTCTAAATCAGCACCCTGGTTTAATGAAGAGCTGAGAAGTGCTAAACAAGGCTGTAAGCGCCTAGGACGTAAATGGAGGGTAGCCTTCTCTAAAGAATCTAAGGAAGCTTATAAGACAGCACAAAACAAGTATCACTCACTATTAAAAAGAGGCGCTCTATGTATTATAAGGAGAAAATTGTTAGGGCAGAAAACTCATCCAAGGAATTGTTTGCTACTCTGAAAGAGATTTCATCTCTCGAGAGAACACTGACTACACCTATCAGCTCTGAGGAGCGGTGCAACCTGATTGCCGATTTCTTCCTTCAAAAAATATCAAAGATATACAACTCTTTCCCGGAGGAAGCCCGTAATAGCCCTATCGGACTAGAAGAGAAACCTATTGAGCTGGGTTTCTCACCCTTGAGGGAGTTTCCCCCCCCCCCACGATAGAGCTCAAGGAAGTGGCCTTAAAAATGTAATCTGGCTCCCCTGCCGATCCAGCGGCACCCAGCAGAATAAGGGAGGGTATTGAACTGATAATACCCTCTATAAAACAACTAATAGATGCATCCTTTAAATGTGGGGTGGTCCCTAGGTCATGGAAGCATGCGACTGTCATACCTTTAAAAAAATCTTAGTCAATCCTGAGCTGTTGGATAATCTCCGCCCCATCTCTCTACTCCCCTACATCTCCAAAATCGCAGAGAAGGTTGTGAATAAACAATTAGTGGCACATATCAACTCACACAATCTTCTACATTCTACACAATCAGGTTTTAGAGCATCCTTTTCAACTGAGTCAGCACTCCTTTTTACAACAGAGTCTATACAGAGACGGGTGGACGCCGGTCAGACGGTGGCCTTGGTCCTGTTGGACCTAAGCTCCGCCTTCGATACAGTGTCCCACAGGTTACTTCTTCAGCGTCTACAGGCATGTGGACTAGATGGGGTAGCACTAAAATGGATGCGGTCCTTCCTTGAAGACCGCAGTTTCCAAGTTGTACTTCACCCTTACCGATCTAAAATCCTGCCACTCCTTCAAGGGGTTCCACAGGGCTCTATCCTGAGCCCCACCCTCTTTAATCTGTACATCGGTCCGCTGGCTGATATTATGGATAATCACAAGATCTCTATGGTGTCATACGCTGACGACACCCAGCTTGTAGTGACCCTTGCGCAAGACTCGGGTGAATCAGCGTCACAGTTCTCTTCCTGTCTCAATGATCTGGCCTCATGGATGTCAAACACCTGCTTAAAATTGAATGGCAGTAAGACGGAGGTCATGATCATTGGGAAATCTCCCTCCATATGGGGTTCAGCCTGGTGGCCCCAAAGATTGGGGCCTGTGCCTACACCCAAAACAGAGGTGAAGAATCTGGGAGCAACAGCAACCTTCCCGGAAAGCTGGAAGCACGCCGAGATCACCGCCTTACTCAAGAAACCCAAGGCAGACCCCAAGGACCTCAAGAACTTCCGACCCATCTCTCTGCTCCCGTTCCCTGCGAAGGTCACCGAGAAAATCGTCAACAAACAACTGACCCGCTACCTCGAGGAGAACAACATCCTGGACACTTCCCAGTCCGGCTTCCGCAGCAACCACAGCACCGAAACCGCCCTCATCGCCGCCACCGATGACATCAGGACCCTGCTAGACAACGGAGAAACAGCAGCCCTCATCCTCCTGGACCTATCAGCCGCCTTCGACACGGTCTGCCACCACACACTACGAACACGCCTTCACGACGCCGGGATCCAAGAGAAGGCCCTGGACTGGACCACATCCTTCCTTTCCGGCAGAACACAAAGCGTCCACCTCGCCCCTTCCGATCCAAGGCCACCAAGATCATCTGCGGCGTACCCCAAGGCTCCTCCCTCAGCCCAACGCTGTTCAACATCTACATGGCACCCCTCGCCCACGTCGCCCGACAGCACAACCTCAACATCATCTCCTACGCCGACGACACCCAGCTGATCCTCTCCCTCACCAAAGACCCTCACACCGCCAAAGCCCACCTCCACGAAGGAATGAAGGCCGTCGCCGAATGGATGAGGACCAGCCGCCTGAAGCTGAACTCGGACAAGACGGAGGTCCTCATCCTTGGTTCCAACCCTTCAGCCTGGGACGACTCCTGGTGGCCAACATCACTGGGAACAGCCCCGCCACCCACCGACCACGTACGCAACCTAGGGGTCATCCTCGACCCCACCCTCTCCATGACTAAGCAGGTCAACGCCGTTTCCTCATCCTGCTTCAACATCCTCCGAATGCTCCGCAGGATCTTCAAGTGGATCCCCACCGAAACAAGAAAAACAGTCACCCAGGCCCTCGTCACCAGCAGGCTGGACTACGGAAACGCCCTCTACGCAGGAACGACGGCTAAGCTCCTGAGACGGCTGCAACGCATCCAGGACGCCTCTGCACGTCTTATCCTCGACATCCCCCGACGCAGCCACATCACACCCCACCTGAGAGACCTGCACTGGCTCCCTGTCAACAAGAGGATAACCTTCAAGCTCCTCACCCATGCACACAAAGCACTCCACAACTCCGGACCAGCCTACCTCAACAGACGACTCAGCTTCTACACCCCCACCCGCCAGCTCCGCTCGACCAGCCTCGCCCTCGCCACAGTCCCCCGCATCCGGAAAACGACCGCCGGCGGCAGATCCTTCTCCCACCTCGCCGCCAAGACCTGGAACACCCTCCCCACCAACCTCCGACAGACCCAAGACCTACTGGCCTTCAGAAGACTCCTCAAGACCTGGCTCTTCGATCAGTAGCAGCACCACCCCCTCTTCCCCCAGTGCCTTGAGACCCTCGCAGGTATGTAGTGCGCTTTATAAGTGACATGATTGATTGATTGATTGATTGAGTGTGGCTCGATCCAAAACTTACTTTCGAGTCCCAAACCAGAAAAGTAGCAGGAAGATGTTTTAGCACCCTCAAGATGCTAAAAAAACCTTAGACATTCTTCCCGTATCAGCAAGGAAAACCATAGTCCACACCTTGGTGACCTCGCAACTGGACTACGGGAATGTCCTATATCTGTGTGCGCCAAAACGCTGCCTGCAACACCTCCAATGAATTCAAAATGCGGCGGCACGCCTTGTCCTTAATCTTCCAAGACGTGCCTCAAAGACGAAAGCCCTTGACTCCCTTCACTGGCTGCTAATTGGAAGGAGAATCCTTTTCAAAGCCCTGTGCTTCTGTCACCGGAGCATACAGGGGAAAGGCCCCAGCTTTCTGCACGATTTTCTTACCCCTCACAATCCCAGTCGGCAGCTAAGATCGACAGGAGCGCACCTACTCAAAGTACCCAGGATAAAAAGGGCAAGGATGGGAGCACGCTCATTTGGCTACCTAGCTGCCAAAAACTGGAACACACTCCTACCTCTGCTACGTGCAGAGAAATCTGAGCCCACGTTTCGTAAAGGTCTGAAAACCTGGCTATATCAACTCTAGTCCGGTCTCATTCCACTCCAGCTGATATGCTTCTAGCGCGGGGACACACCTATAGGGGTAGCCAGGCGCTCTATAAATGACCTATTATTATTAAACTCAGGGGGATCAGTGTACTGAGACTCCTGTTCCTGTGAATCAGATGGAGGAGAAACCTGGGCAGCCCTTATTTCTGGGGGGACTGCCTCGTTCAACACAGCATCATTCTCCTCTTCCGTCTGTGCCCAGGTCAGTCGGGCATCAGAAAAAGGGACAAAGTGAGGGACCTTCTCCGTCTCGTGGTGCCCGAGTCCCTCTCAAACCCACTTGTCATAGGGGAGAGGAAGCAGGATCCTTTTGCTGTGGGATGAATGGATCCAGTTCTTCCGTTCCTCTACCTTCACAGCGGTCCTCGTTGCGAGGAGAACTAACAGGGGTCCCCTCCACCGCGGCTCCAAGCACGCTTGTCTCTGGTAATTCCGGATGAGGACATAGTCTCCGGGATGGATGCTATGCCCCGGTCCCTCAGGTATTGGCGGCAGTGCCTCGTGAATCTGTTGATGAATAGAATGCAAACTTTTTAGTTAGTTCATAGAGGTAATCCACAAGCAACGGTAATTCAATATCAGAGAAATGGCGTGGGCGGGGGACGCCCCACACATTCGCGGGACGCCCAAAAACCACCTCGTGTGGGGATAACCCTGTCTTGGAATGTGCTGTCACTCTAATGGATAATAGGGCAAGGGGTAGTGTGTCCGGCCATTGCAACCCTGTGCTCTCCCTGATCTTTGCCATCTTCAACTTAAGGGTACCGTTGTACTTTTCCACTAAACCAGCTGACTGGGGGTGGTTTGCTGCATGAAACTTCTGCTTGATATGCAGACCGTCGTACACCAACTGAATCACCTTAGCATTAAAGTGACTTCCGTTGTCACTCCAAATCAAACGGGGCAAGCCGAAGCGCGGGAAGAACTCTTTCAAAAGAGCCTTCGCCGTCGCCATGGCTGTGTTCTCTTTTGTGGGGTAAGCCTCAATCCATTTACTGAATGCACAAACGACCACCAGCACGTACTTCAGGTTGTTCACTCACTCCATTTTGATATAATCCATTTGGAGAACCTCGAAAGGGAAAGAGGGAGGTGCAAAATTACCGGGAGGGGCAGGGGTACCTTTCCCAGGATTGTGTATCAGACAAACCATGCAATTCCTCACCAAATGGGCCGCTACCTTAGGGATGTTATCATTCTGCCAGACGGGATCCAATAACTTACATATCCCTTTTGCACTAATGTGAGCTGGACCATGTGCCATTGTAACTACAGGGAATACATATGCATCTGGTAACATCCATCTTTGCTTTTCCGATTTATCTGTCCAGCACCCCTCCTCATCTAAGCATCCCGTACTCTCCTGCCACGTTGCCAATTCCTCAACTGTTGCCTCACTCTGAATCTCTTTCACATTTTCTAATGTGTCCTCAAACATCCCACCTTCAGGCACCCATCGAGCCGGCCCTGCCACGAACATTCTCTTCATCTTGGACCTGGCTGTCTCTTTAGCCGTTTGGTCTGCAAATGCATTTCCCCTCCCCACGTCATCAGTGATCGCTTTATGAGCACTACACTTCACTATTGCCAATCTTTTAGGAAGTGCTAAGGCTGACAGGAGTCTATGTATCAGGGGGCCATGCTGTATCCTGGCACTGTGTGAGGTCAGGAAGCCCCTCTCTGCCCAGAGCCGCCCAAAATTATAGGCGACTCCGAATGCGTATTGGCTGTCAGTATAAATATTGACAGCCAATCCCTCACTTAGCTCACACGCTCGCAAAGGGCAACTAGCTCCGCAGCTTGTGCCGATTGGTAAGGGACACGTGATGTTTCAACTACAGTGCGCAGCGTAGTGATAGCATCTGCTGCGGTGGTGGTGCCATCTGACAGTTTGAAGCAAGAGCCATTGACATATAGTTCCCCTTGTGGGTCAGATAGGGGAACATCAGTCAGGTCTACCCGTCCCTTCGTCTCTTCTTCAGTGCGGTATAAACAATCATGGACATCTGTGTCCTCGTTTTCCGAAGGAGGGGTAGTAACGTGGCTGGGTTCAGAGTGGCACATCTTTTTATTGTGATGTGTGGTGCAAACAGAGTCAATTCATAACCAGTCAGACGAGCACTGGTAAGGTGCTGCGTCTTCGTTTTGTTCAAGAGCATGTCTACAGCATGGGGTACCATTATTGTGAGTTCAGTATGAAGGACGAGCCCTGCCGATTGTCGAATAGAGATAGCCACAGCCACGGCAGCTCTTAAACAGCTCGGGAGAGCTCTGGCGACAGTGTCAAGAAGAGCAGAGAAATAAGCACACAGCCTTTGCTTACCTCCAAAGGCTTGTGTTAACACCGAGAGCGCACATCCAGCCGTTTCGTGTACATACAGCACGAAAGGCTTCTGGTAGTCAGGCAAACCAAGCACAGGCGCAGAGCAGAGTGCAACCTTTAATTGCTCAAAAGCTTGCTGACATTCATGCGTCCAGGGTAAAGGCTCATGCACATCTTTAGTGGTGAGGTAAAGCAGAGGCTTTGTTAGTAAGGAGTATCGGGGTATCCAGTGGCGACAATACGAGGTGATGCTTATGAAAGCACGCACGTCCCTCTGAGTCTTGGGGACGGGCATCTTAACAATGGCATCAACTCGTTCAGGTGTTAGCCTCCTTCCCTCCTTCGACAGTTGGTGACCTCAGTAGGTGACCACCTGTCGACAATATTGAAATTTTGAAAGGGACACTTTATGTCCATACTGTGCCAAATGTAGCAGCAATTTGACTGTGGCATCTTTGCAACCCTCTTCAGTATCGGAGGCTACCAACAAGTCGTCCACATATTGCAATAATACATTACCTGGAGGAAGAGATAGGGAATCCAACTGACCTTTCAGGGCTTGACTATATATACTAGGGCTTTCAGTATACCCCTGAGGAGCCCAACAGAATTTGAAACTCGGGCCCGCTAAGGTAAAACCAAAAAGATGCCGGCTATTCGGGTGAATTGGAATGCTAAAGAAAGCATTTTTTAAATCAATCACGGAAAAGAATTTGGCTGTGGAAGGAATCATTGTCAACAGAGCAGTAATGTCGGGTACCACTGGGAACTGGGGGATCACTATTTTGTTAATCTCCCGCAAATCAATCACAAAGCGATAGACATCAGGATGAGCATCAGCAGAGTCTGAGGGTGACTTTTTGAGGATAGGGAGAATAGGGCTATTACACACATTGGCAACTGTCTCCTCAACCACCCCCGATTTGATCAAATCCTGTATAATCTGCAACAAAGCCCGTTCCCCTGCCTGCGGTATTTTGTACTGGGGAATACGAGGCAGCACGGCGTGGTCTTTAATCGTGATAGAGACCGGTGGTATCTGCAACAACCCCACGCCCGTATCTCCTGTTGCCCACAACGTGGGCGGCACATCTTTTAATTCAGCAGGAAGCGGTGCGTCTTTTGAAAAACACTGTTTTGTACTGGCCACATCTGGTCCTATTGTCATATAAACGCCACCTGGAGAACATGAAATTTTAGCATGCAACCTTTTCAACAAATCTAATTCCATTAAATTTTCTCCACAATTTGTTGTCAATAAGAATGGCGAGTCCATAGTGAAAGAGCCAATAGTTAGAGCAAGGGGTTCAGAAATGGGGCTCACAACCGGTATGCCTGAAAAACCTACCAAAACATTGTTATGGCCAGACAGAGCTGCCCCGGGAACCAGTGAAGGAGAAACAGAGCTATTCATTGCACCTGTATCCACAAAAAATGTCTTGGCCGAACCATGCAAATCCGCTGTGGCGTAAGGACCACGCTGATCTACAGCAAACAGCAAAGAGCTCTTCAACATCGTGAAGGAACTCTCCAACCCCAGCTCCAACACCAACGACATCCAGCCGTCGCGAGACCTGTGCGACTCACTGGCCACCTTCTTCCACCGCAAAATCGCCGACATCCACGACAGCTTCAACACCACAACCGCCCCGGCAACCACCGAGACCACTGCCCCCACAACCACCAACCGCCTGCTCTCCTGGACCAACATCAACGACGAGGACACCAGCGAGATCATGAACACCATCCACTCCGGTTCACCGCTAGACCCGTGCCCTCACCACATCTTCAACAAAGCCAGTACAGCCATCGCGCCCCATCTCCGGAAAATAATCAACATCTCCTTCGAGACAGCAACCTTCCCGGAAAGCTGGAAGCACGCCGAGATCACCGCCTTACTCAAGAAACCCAAGGCAGACCCCAAGGACCTCAAGAACTTCCGACCCATCTCTCTGCTCCCGTTCCCCGCGAAGGTCACCGAGAAAATCGTCAACAAACAACTGACCCGCTACCTCGAGGAGAACAACATCCTGGACCCTTCCCAGTCCGGCTTCCGCAGCAACCAGAGCACCGAAACCGCCCTCATCGCCGCCACCGATGACATCAGGACCCTGCTAGACAACGGAGAAACAGCAGCCCTCATCCTCCTGGACCTATCAGCCGCCTTCGACACGGTCTGCCACCACACACTACGAACACGCCTTCACGACGCCGGGATCCAAGAGAAGGCCCTGGACTGGACCACATCCTTCCTTTCCGGCAGAACACAAAGCGTCCGCCTCGCCCCCTTCCGATCCAAGGCCACCAAGATCATCTGCGGCGCACCCCAAGGCTCCTCCCTCAGCCCAACGCTGTTCAACATCTACATGGCACCCCTCGCCCACGTCGCCCGACAGCACAACCTCAACATCATCTCCTACGCCGACGACACCCAGCTGATCCTCTCCCTCACCAAAGACCCTCACACCGCCAAAGCCCACCTCCACGAAGGAATGAAGGCCGTCGCCGAATGGATGAGGACCAGCCGCCTGAAGCTGAACTCGGACAAGACGGAGGTCCTCATCCTTGGTTCCAACCCTTCAGCCTGGGACGACTCCTGGTGGCCAACATCACTGGGAACAGCCCCGCCACCCACCGACCACGTACGCAACCTAGGGGTCATCCTCGACCCCACCCTCTCCATGACTAAGCAGGTCAACGCCGTTTCCTCATCCTGCTTCAACATCCTCCGAATGCTCCGCAGGATCTTCAAGTGGATCCCCACCGAAACAAGAAAAACAGTCACCCAGGCCCTCGTCACCAGCAGGCTGGACTACGGAAACGCCCTCTACGCAGGAACGACGGCTAAGCTCCTGAGACGGCTGCAACGCATCCAGGACGCCTCTGCACGTCTTATCCTCGACATCCCCCGACGCAGCCACATCACACCCCACCTGAGAGACCTGCACTGGCTCCCTGTCAACAAGAGGATAACCTTCAAGCTCCTCACCCATGCACACAAAGCACTCCACAACTCCGGACCAGCCTACCTCAACAGACGACTCAGCTTCTACACCCCCACCCGCCAGCTCCGCTCGACCAGCCTCGCCCTCGCCACAGTCCCCCGCATCCGGAAAACGACCGCCGGCGGCAGATCCTTCTCCCACCTCGCCGCCAAGACCTGGAACACCCTCCCCACCAACCTCCGACAGACCCAAGACCTACTGGCCTTCAGAAGACTCCTCAAGACCTGGCTCTTCGATCAGTAGCAGCACCACCCCCTCTTCCCCCAGTGCCTTGAGACCCTCGCAGGTATGTAGTGCGCTTTATAAGTGACATGATTGATTGATTGATTGATTGAGTGTGGCTCGATCCAAAACTTACTTTCGAGTCCCAAACCAGAAAAGTAGCAGGAAGATGTTTTAGCACCCTCAAGATGCTAAAAAAACCTTAGACATTCTTCCCGTATCAGCAAGGAAAACCATAGTCCACACCTTGGTGACCTCGCAACTGGACTACGGGAATGTCCTATATCTGTGTGCGCCAAAACGCTGCCTGCAACACCTCCAATGAATTCAAAATGCGGCGGCACGCCTTGTCCTTAATCTTCCAAGACGTGCCTCAAAGACGAAAGCCCTTGACTCCCTTCACTGGCTGCTAATTGGAAGGAGAATCCTTTTCAAAGCCCTGTGCTTCTGTCACCGGAGCATACAGGGGAAAGGCCCCAGCTTTCTGCACGATTTTCTTACCCCTCACAATCCCAGTCGGCAGCTAAGATCGACAGGAGCGCACCTACTCAAAGTACCCAGGATAAAAAGGGCAAGGATGGGAGCACGCTCATTTGGCTACCTAGCTGCCAAAAACTGGAACACACTCCTACCTCTGCTACGTGCAGAGAAATCTGAGCCCACGTTTCGTAAAGGTCTGAAAACCTGGCTATATCAACTCTAGTCCGGTCTCATTCCACTCCAGCTGATATGCTTCTAGCGCGGGGACACACCTATAGGGGTAGCCAGGCGCTCTATAAATGACCTATTATTATTAAACTCAGGGGGATCAGTGTACTGAGACTCCTGTTCCTGTGAATCAGATGGAGGAGAAACCTGGGCAGCCCTTATTTCTGGGGGACTGCCTCGTTCAACACAGCATCATTCTCCTCTTCCGTCTGTGCCCAGGTCAGTCGGGCATCAGAAAAAGGGACAAAGTGAGGGACCTTCTCCGTCTCGTGGTGCCCGAGTCCCTCTCAAACCCACTTGTCATAGGGGAGAGGAAGCAGGATCCTTTTGCTGTGGGATGAATGGATCCAGTTCTTCCGTTCCTCTACCTTCACAGCGGTCCTCGTTGCGAGGAGAACTAACAGGGGTCCCCTCCACCGCGGCTCCAAGCACGCTTGTCTCTGGTAATTCCGGATGAGGACATAGTCTCCGGGATGGATGCTATGCCCCGGTCCCTCAGGTATTGGCGGCAGTGCCTCGTGAATCTGTTGATGAATAGAATGCAAACTTTTTAGTTAGTTCATAGAGGTAATCCACAAGCAACGGTAATTCAATATCAGAGAAATGGCGTGGGCGGGGACGCCCACACATTCGCGGGACGCCCAAAACCACCTCGTGTGGGGATAACCCTGTCTTGGAATGTGCTGTCACTCTAATGGATAATAGGGCAAGGGGTAGTGTGTCCGGCCATTGCAACCCTGTGCTCTCCCTGATCTTTGCCATCTTCAACTTAAGGGTACCGTTGTACTTTTCCACTAAACCAGCTGACTGGGGGTGGTTTGCTGCATGAAACTTCTGCTTGATATGCAGACCGTCGTACACCAACTGAATCACCTTAGCATTAAAGTGACTTCCGTTGTCACTCCAAATCAAACGGGGCAAGCCGAAGCGCGGGAAGAACTCTTTCAAAAGAGCCTTCGCCGTCGCCATGGCTGTGTTCTCTTTGTGGGGTAAGCCTCAATCCATTTACTGAATGCACAAACGACCACCAGCACGTACTTCAGGTTGTTCACTCACTCCATTTTGATATAATCCATTTGGAGAACCTCGAAAGGGAAAGAGGGAGGTGCAAAATTACCGGGAGGGGCAGGGGTACCTTTCCCAGGATTGTGTATCAGACAAACCATGCAATTCCTCACCAAATGGGCCGCTACCTTAGGGATGTTATCATTCTGCCAGACGGGATCCAATAACTTACATATCCCTTTTGCACTAATGTGAGCTGGACCATGTGCCATTGTAACTACAGGGAATACATATGCATCTGGTAACATCCATCTTTGCTTTTCCGATTTATCTGTCCAGCACCCCTCCTCATCTAAGCATCCCGTACTCTCCTGCCACGTTGCCAATTCCTCAACTGTTGCCTCACTCTGAATCTCTTTCACATTTTCTAATGTGTCCTCAAACATCCCACCTTCAGGCACTCCATCGAGCCGGCCCTGCCACGAACATTCTCTTCATCTTGGACCTGGCTGTCTCTTTAGCCGTTTGGTCTGCAAATGCATTTCCCTCCCCACGTCATCAGTGATCGCTTTATGAGCACTACACTTCACTATTGCCAATCTTTTAGGAAGTGCTAAGGCTGACAGGAGTCTATGTATCAGGGGGCCATGCTGTATCCTGGCACTGTGTGAGGTCAGGAAGCCCCTCTCTGCCCAGAGCCGCCCAAAATTATAGGCGACTCCGAATGCGTATTGGCTGTCAGTATAAATATTGACAGCCAATCCCTCACTTAGCTCACACGCTCGCAAAAGGGCAACTAGCTCCGCAGCTTGTGCCGATTGGTAAGGGACACGTGATGTTTCAACTACAGTGCGCAGCGTAGTGATAGCATCTGCTGCGGTGGTGGTGCCATCTGACAGTTTGAAGCAAGAGCCATTGACATATAGTTCCCCTTGTGGGTCAGATAGGGGAACATCAGTCAGGTCTACCCGTCCCTTCGTCTCTTCTTCAGTGCGGTATAAACAATCATGGACATCTGTGTCCTCGTTTTCCGAAGGGAGGGGTAGTAACGTGGCTGGGTTCAGAGTGGCACATCTTTTTATTGTGATGTGTGGTGCAAACAGAGTCAATTCATAACCAGTCAGACGAGCACTGGTAAGGTGCTGCGTCTTCGTTTTGTTCAAGAGCATGTCTACAGCATGGGGTACCATTATTGTGAGTTCAGTATGAAGGACGAGCCCTGCCGATTGTCGAATAGAGATAGCCACAGCCACGGCAGCTCTTAAACAGCTCGGGAGAGCTCTGGCGACAGTGTCAAGAAGAGCAGAGAAATAAGCACACAGCCTTTGCTTACCTCCAAAGGCTTGTGTTAACACCGAGAGCGCACATCCAGCCGTTTCGTGTACATACAGCACGAAAGGCTTCTGGTAGTCAGGCAAACCAAGCACAGGCGCAGAGCAGAGTGCAACCTTTAATTGCTCAAAAGCTTGCTGACATTCATGCGTCCAGGGTAAAGGCTCATGCACATCTTTAGTGGTGAGGTAAAGCAGAGGCTTTGTTAGTAAGGAGTATCGGGGTATCCAGTGGCGACAATACGAGGTGATGCTTATGAAAGCACGCACGTCCCTCTGAGTCTTGGGGACGGGCATCTTAACAATGGCATCAACTCGTTCAGGTGTTAGCCTCCTTCCTCCTTCGACAGTTGGTGACCTCAGTAGGTGACCACCTGTCGACAATATTGAAATTTTGAAAGGGACACTTTATGTCCATACTGTGCCAAATGTAGCAGCAATTTGACTGTGGCATCTTTGCAACCCTCTTCAGTATCGGAGGCTACCAACAAGTCGTCCACATATTGCAATAATACATTACCTGGAGGAAGAGATAGGGAATCCAACTGACCTTTCAGGGCTTGACTATATATACTAGGGCTTTCAGTATACCCCTGAGGAGCCCAACAGAATTTGAAACTCGGGCCCGCTAAGGTAAAACCAAAAAGATGCCGGCTATTCGGGTGAATTGGAATGCTAAAGAAAGCATTTTTAAATCAATCACGGAAAAGAATTTGGCTGTGGAAGGAATCATTGTCAACAGAGCAGTAATGTCGGGTACCACTGGGAACTGGGGGATCACTATTTTGTTAATCTCCCGCAAATCAATCACAAAGCGATAGACATCAGGATGAGCATCAGCAGAGTCTGAGGGTGACTTTTTGAGGATAGGGAGAATAGGGCTATTACACACATTGGCAACTGTCTCCTCAACCACCCCCGATTTGATCAAATCCTGTATAATCTGCAACAAAGCCCGTTCCCCTGCCTGCGGTATTTTGTACTGGGGAATACGAGGCAGCACGGCGTGGTCTTTAATCGTGATAGAGACCGGTGGTATCTGCAACAACCCCACGCCCGTATCTCCTGTTGCCCACAACGTGGGCGGCACATCTTTTAATTCAGCAGGAAGCGGTGCGTCTTTTGAAAAACACTGTTTTGTACTGGCCACATCTGGTCCTATTGTCATATAAACGCCACCTGGAGAACATGAAATTTTAGCATGCAACCTTTTCAACAAATCTAATTCCATTAAATTTTCTCCACAATTTGTTGTCAATAAGAATGGCGAGTCCATAGTGAAAGAGCCAATAGTTAGAGCAAGGGGTTCAGAAATGGGGCTCACAACCGGTATGCCTGAAAAACCTACCAAAACATTGTTATGGCCAGACAGAGCTGCCCCGGGAACCAGTGAAGGAGAAACAGAGCTATTCATTGCACCTGTATCCACAAAAATGTCTTGGCCGAACCATGCAAATCCGCTGTGGCGTAAGGACCACGCTGATCTACAGCAAACAGCAAAGAGCTCTTCAACATCGTGAAGGAACTCTCCAACCCCAGCTCCAACACCAACGACATCCAGCCGTCGCGAGACCTGTGCGACTCACTGGCCACCTTCTTCCACCGCAAAATCGCCGACATCCACGACAGCTTCAACACCACAACCGCCCCGGCAACCACCGAGACCACTGCCCCCACAACCACCAACCGCCTGCTCTCCTGGACCAACATCAACGACGAGGACACCAGCGAGATCATGAACACCATCCACTCCGGTTCACCGCTAGACCCGTGCCCTCACCACATCTTCAACAAAGCCAGTACAGCCATCGCGCCCCATCTCCGGAAAATAATCAACATCTCCTTCGAGACAGCAACCTTCCCGGAAAGCTGGAAGCACGCCGAGATCACCGCCTTACTCAAGAAACCCAAGGCAGACCCCAAGGACCTCAAGAACTTCCGACCCATCTCTCTGCTCCCGTTCCCCGCGAAGGTCACCGAGAAAATCGTCAACAAACAACTGACCCGCTACCTCGAGGAGAACAACATCCTGGACCCTTCCCAGTCCGGCTTCCGCAGCAACCAGAGCACCGAAACCGCCCTCATCGCCGCCACCGATGACATCAGGACCCTGCTAGACAACGGAGAAACAGCAGCCCTCATCCTCCTGGACCTATCAGCCGCCTTCGACACGGTCTGCCACCACACACTACGAACACGCCTTCACGACGCCGGGATCCAAGAGAAGGCCCTGGACTGGACCACATCCTTCCTTTCCGGCAGAACACAAAGCGTCCGCCTCGCCCCTTCCGATCCAAGGCCACCAAGATCATCTGCGGCGTACCCCAAGGCTCCTCCCTCAGCCCAACGCTGTTCAACATCTACATGGCACCCCTCGCCCACGTCGCCCGACAGCACAACCTCAACATCATCTCCTACGCCGACGACACCCAGCTGATCCTCTCCCTCACCAAAGACCCTCACACCGCCAAAGCCCACCTCCACGAAGGAATGAAGGCCGTCGCTGAATGGATGAGGACCAGCCGCCTGAAGCTGAACTCGGACAAGACGGAGGTCCTCATCCTTGGTTCCAACCCTTCAGCCTGGGACGACTCCTGGTGGCCAACATCACTGGGAACAGCCCTGCCACCCACCGACCACGTACGCAACCTAGGGGTCATCCTCGACCCCACCCTCTCCATGACTAAGCAGGTCAACGCCGTTTCCTCATCCTGCTTCAACATCCTCCGAATGCTCTGCAGGATCTTCAAGTGGATCCCCACCGAAACAAGAAAAACAGTCACCCAGGCCCTCGTCACCAGCAGGCTGGACTACGGAAACGCCCTCTACGCAGGAACAACGGCTAAGCTCCTGAGACGGCTGCAACGCATCCAGAACGCCTCTGCACGTCTTATCCTCGACATCCCCCGACGCAGCCACATCACACCCCACCTGAGAGACCTGCACTGGCTCCCTGTCAACAAGAGGATAACCTTCAAGCTCCTCACCCACGCACACAAAGCACTCCACAACTCCGGACCAGCCTACCTCAACAGACGACTCAGCTTCTACACCCCCACCCGCCAGCTCCGCTCGACCAGCCTCGCCCTCGCCACAGTCCCCCGCATCCGGAAAACGACCGCCGGCGGCAGATCCTTCTCCCACCTCGCCGCCAAGACCTGGAATACCCTCCCCACCAACCTCCGACAGACCCAAGACCTACTGGCCTTCAGAAGACTCCTCAAGACCTGGCTCTTCGATCAGTAGCAGCACCACCCCCTCTTCCCCCAGCGCCTTGAGACCCTCGCGGGTATGTAGTGCGCTTTATAAGTGACATGATTGATTGATTGATTGATTGATTGATTGATCTACAGGTATTTGAACTGGTCCCTCACCCTGTCCTTGGCTGTCCTAGTTATAGGACATCCCTGACACCTCGTCCAAATCATAATCATCGTGATAGTACTGCCGTCCCCGAGGGTCATCAAAATAGTTCTGATCAGAGCGACCCCCCGAATATGTACCAGCCTGGACCTCCTCACAACCACTCTCGCCGCGGCCTCGTCCACCCGAACCCCGACCACTGGGGGCCGCGACCTTCTGCAACAACTCCGGACACTCACTCCGCCAGTGTCCCTCCTTTTTACAATACGCACACTGGTTTGGCCCCACAGGGACGCTGTTTCTACCAGCGCCACGCGACCGCTGGGCCGGACTGGTGCCACGTCCCCTGCCGGACCCCCTCGCTACCTGTTGCATTAGAACCTTAGTCTTCAACTCCTTATTCTTCTTCTCCACCTTTTCCTTCTCCTCATTTTCCCTATGCTCATAATACTGAGCCATACTAAGTATCACTGAAGGGGAGGAGGTAGTCCAGGTGCTCTCAGAAGCCTGCAACCGAGCTGCGATCTCGGGAAGCAGGTTTGTAACAAATCTATTAACGAACAACCGGACACCTCCTTCTACTGACAGATCTTGCCCACTAAAATCCAGAAACACCCCTTCAAACCGAGTGAAAAAAAATCTGACACACATTCATCTTTCTTCTGACGACATGCCGCTAACGTATCCCAATCTACTCGTCTGGGTGGGATGAGAGAATGCATGTAAGTAATGATACGACTCAGCAAAGCTAGTATCTCAGCCTTAGGCTTGTCAGCAGGCTTTCGCTCTTTATCCCATGCCCTAATCTCATTCCAAGTGCCACCCAACTCTACAACATGGTCCTGCGTATGCACCTGCCTCCATATGCCCACTGGTACCAACAACCCGAAAAACATCTCAATATCTGCCAGTGTCATCACCATCGACGAAGCGACCTCTGTTAATTCTTTATAATATGCCATAGGATTTTTCCTAGGGTCCGGCAGCTGACCTTTGAGGGCAAGCACCTCACTCCTTTTCCATGGAGTATAAACCCGTTGCTCCTGAAAACGAGCTTCCACCCATGGCTGAACTATAACATCCTGCGCATTACGCCTTTCTGGGATCTCGGGATGAAAAATAGGATGAACCTCCCTCATTGGGAATTGGGACACTGTCGTCTGCGTTTTCTGGTGCAGCCTACCCCGGTACCCAATCATTGTTGCCATATTACTAAAAACGTCGTTCAGGGCCATATCAGTGGCATATACACGGTCCCGAATGTCATAAATGATCTGAGGTGCTACACCACCAAAACACTGTTCCCATAACGCTATCAATGTAGCCGACATATGCTTGAGGGCATGCTGCTGCACGAACGGCTCGAAATCCTTCAACACACTCCACACATCCTCTACACTGTAGATCGGACTCCGTGCCCACTGCGCAGCCTGGTTGGCGACCATTTGTTGTTCCTCATTCCACACATCGGATCGAATCAGCACCCGCCCCATTCTTTCCCGTGCTGCAGCCCAACTCCCCTCATCCGTTCCACGCACCGGCGTCCCAGCACCTAACGATACCGGGGACGAAATGTCGGGAAAAGACACAATAGATGAAGGAGCAGGCCCCAAGGTGAGCAAGGACTGCGTTGTAGGTGTGAGAGAAGGGGGAGAAGCAGGAGAGGAAACAGCAGGTACAGTAGAAGGGCCCGCAGCTTCTGTACTCGCGTCTGGCGAAGCCAAGGGGGAAACAGGCGGGGCTGTAGTAGAAGCAGCTGGATCAGAGGTCAGAGGTAGCAGGGCCATTTTCGATTCTAACACCTTACTCTCTCTCTCTCTCTCTCTCTCTCCCCCTCTCTCTGTCTCTCTCTCCCCCCTCTCTCTACCCTGTCTCAATCCATCTCTCTTTCGCTTATTGCTTGTCACCTGCTTGGCACTGAGGCCAAACCAGAGAGGCCATGGGCACACAGCAGCATTCACTGCTGGTAGTGTAGGCAGTGGGGCCCCCTCCTCAGTCTGGGACACACCTACCTCCCCCCCAATGGACAGACGGACGCCGGAGGCTGTCAATGTAGGCAGTGGACCCTCTGCTCAGTCTGGAACACACAGAAGAAATATCTTTCTTTCTCCTCGCTTTTTCCTCTTTGTAAGAGTGCTGCACCCTTAGAAAGAGGAAAATGCCTCTGAGGATTGTTTTTGTGCAGGAAGGGGCCCCTTCCTGCACAAAAACAATCATGCCAACAACGCAGGCTCCATTGCATCACAGCACAAGGCTGTTTGGTTTGGCGCTAGGCAGCCAAAAGGGCGCCAGTGCAAGGAAAGGACAGAAGTGCGCCATATAATGTTAAATACGATGCATTCCTGCCCTTTCACGCAGCGCAGCAAAGTGGCTTGCTGCACTGCGCTGCAGGAAAGTTTGATAAATATGCCCCATAATCTCTAAATGGCTGCCAGGCACAGACAGTATAATCAAAAAGGGGTGCCACTGTTCCATAAGAGGGGTGCCACGTGTCACCTACTCACTGCGAGAAGGGAGAGAAAGAGGGGAAAAAAAACAATAGTGGAGGGTATCCTAGGTATTAGGACCCACTTATGAGAGGGAAGAACAAGTCTTGCCTCTTGTTGCCCTCACACACCCCGAAGGATGTCATGCTTCATCATTGGGCGTTGCTCCTCGTTGGGCCGGCGCTGCAATGCCCTACGGGTCCCCCGAAGGGTCGCTTTGGCGGAGATCTTTTGAGAGAAATGCCGTTTGATGCATGCGGGTGCGTGGGGTGGGTCCTATATGGAGGGTGGTGAAGTGCGTGCAATGTAGGTTAAAACTGCCTAGGGGTTACCAAAAAAAGTGTTTAATGTGACGGTGCCCCTGACAGAGTAAAAAACCCGTAGGTTAAATGTTACCCCAATAGGCTCAATGTGCCCTGGTAACTAAAAGGATAAAAGGTCAACATGTTTCGCACCTATGTGGTCGCAAGGATCCTTGGCGCTTCTTCAGGACCGAAAAAGACAAAGTAAAGTAATGTGCACGTGAAAGCAGAGTGGATCAAAAGTTAATACCCTCTGCGGGTGTCAGGGCGGGCCAACAACTGTGTACCCTACAGTATGGCTACAGCTAAATAGTTGAGACCGCTCCTGATCGAGACCTAGGAAGGAAATAAACAAACGACAAAGAAACATGAAAGACATGCGTCAGGCAAGTGTGTGAGGCGTCCATAATGTGCCCCAACAGGATACACAGAAGCTGCGCACATTCAGTCAAAGAACACGAGACAAATGGGGTCAAAGTGGTGCCCTTACTGTCCAAGTCACCACGGTGTCTCAACCTAGTATGGCGGCGGGCCAAACACACGCAACCCCAGAAAGCATGGCCGTTATGTGTGCGGCCCCGCCGGCACCCCAGGAGTCAACCGCAATGGGAGTCGGGCCAAATCTGGAGGTGCCCGATGTTGTGGGTGAGTACCTACACATCGCAGGTCAAGTGCAGAGAGACATCCCACCGTGCCTTATGAAGCGGCATCCGGAGATCTCTCATGATCTTGAGGCCGCACTGGTCTGCCTCATGCATACATTTTTTTTAAAAAGACAAGAGTAATGACACAGCCCTTGTCAACACGCTACCGCGCCCCGCTTAGAAATGGCGGCTAAGGTATGCTGCCCTTACCTAACAATATGAGGAGAAATGCTCCAGAGGCTAGAGAACGTAGGACGCCCGCACCTTACCGGGCTACAGAGGGTGGAAAACAATGTGAGACACATACATGAGAGACTGGAACAGTTTAGCACACATCAATGTCATCTTATGTGTATTTGTAAATCACGCTATCACCCGTAAGGGTGTCCTAGCGGGCACGAACAGTAACCAAGAACAGCGGTGATGGAATATGCGTCCGCTCTTGTGAACCAGCAATGATCCTGGGAGTAATCCTGTGTGTAAGTAACACAACACACAGCATTTTCTACTGGAGCAAGGCGTGCACAAACACCCACCTCTGGAATGTGCTGGATTAGTAGATAAGCTTGACCACCAGTCAACAGCAATATTCATCTAAGGACAGTGCTTGAATTAGTTAGTGAAAACCCAAGGGCAGATGTTAACCATCAACCACGGAGATGTATACATTAACAAACGACATTAGGCAGTAGCTGAGAGGGATGCTGTAGAGGGACACCCCAACAAAACATGTACATCTTGGCTCTAATTACACTGCAAGATTATTTCAAGCTGCAGTCGTTGTTGTTACCAGATGTGGTGTGGATATCTACATGTGGAGCTACCGCCAAAGTATTCAATTCATTGTCATCAAACAGAGGTTAGTTTTGATTGGGACTGGGAGTTCAGCATTTGATATTACCTAATTTTGAAGTTTCGCAGTGAAGCTCACCAAGTAGTGTAGTGTATAATGAGGATGTAGTAGCAGACTCAAAAAGATTGAAATGCTGACAGTCCAAACATTGCACCGCTCCTGGCCAGACGTTACAAGTAATACAGGCACTTCAGCCTCTCAACATGTGTTTCGGCTTTTAGGATACAAAATCTATTACAGCGGCCATCATCAGGATAATATTATTGCCAAGTAAAATGACAACGAAACAACATGTATTTCTCACAGTCGGATGTGACTCTCAATCTCAGAAACCTCACAAGCTAGAAATATTCCATGCTGGTCAATTTAACAATTTAGGGGACAGTGACCACTAACCTAGTTATCCGAATTCTAGAGGCAACCAAGTGAGTCAGTGAAAACTTCAAGTCTGCATGAACAAGAAAGTGGTTGTAGACAATCCAGAAAGCAAAAAGTGAGTGCTCAGGTGTAGAGTTCAAATCTGAAGTGGCCCCAGCTGACCTTTTGGGTTTGCCATCACTTATTGTGTTTGCAAACACATTTTGTAGGAAAGCATACACTGTATGAAAATGAGCATTGTTTAAAAGCCAAAATCTATACCTATTTTATGTAAGAGCACACACTGGATGAATATCGTTTGCACTGAAGGGCACTACTTATTGTGTGGATGTGCACATTGTGCAAGACAAGGTGGCGTCACTCAAGGTCAGGTAAGCATTGGCTGAATTGGGCTGACCCTGGGCGCCATGCTGTATTGGGAGGAAGCGAAAGGTGAATGACACTATAGCAGACCAATGGAGGAAGAGGGCTGACTGAAAGGCTCCAATAATAAATATAGCACATATATTTTTTTTCTCTAAAAAACAAAAGGTCTTAGATAAAGCCAGACCTAAAAATATGAAATAAGAGCGCATTCAAAAGAGAATATATATATATTCATCCGTTACACCAGGGTTTTGTTAAGAGACACACTTGATTGAAGGACACAACTGAGGGTGACGAGGCAATACTAAGTACTAAAAAAAACCTGGGTCTTAGTACTAAAGGATCAAAAGCATCTAATATCAGAGGCAAGCCCACTCTAGAAGACACACTGAGACTCAACCATCTGTGTCTTCTACCAGCATTAATCTGCTCCAGATCACCCACTGAGACTCAACCATCTGCGTCTTCTACCAGCAATAGGCACCTTCAGATCCTCCACTGAGACTCCACTGTCTGTGTCCTCTGCCAACAAAAAAGCCCCTCCAGATCACCCACTGGGACTCAACCATCTGTGTCGTCTACCAGCAATAAGGTTGTCCAGATCACCCACTGAGACTCAACCAACTGTGTCTTCTACCAACAATAAGCTCCTAGAGATCATCGACTGAGACTCAACCAACTGTGTCTTCTACCAGCAATAAGCCCCTCCATTTCATCCACTGAGACTCAACCATCTGTGTCTACTACCAGCAATAAGATAAGCCACTCCAGATCACCCACGGAGACTCAATCATCTGTGTCTTCTACCAAAAATAAGCTCCTCGAGAGCATCGACTGAGACTCAACAATCTGTTTCTTCTACCAGCAATAAGCTCCTAGAGATCATCGACTGAGACTCAACCAACTGTGTCTTCTACCAACAATAAGCTCCTAGAGATCATCGACTGAGACTCAACCAACTGTGTCTTCTACCAACAATAAGCTCCTAGAGATCATCGACTGAGACTCAACCATCTGTGTCTTCTACCACCAATAAGCCCCTCCATGTCATCCACTGAGACTCAACCATCTGTGTCTACTACCAGCAATAAGATAAGCCACTCCAGATCACCCACGGAGACTCAATCATCTGTGTCTTCTACCAAAAATAAGCTCCTCGAGAGCATCGACTGAGACTCAACAATCTGTTTCTTCTACCAGCAATAAGCTCCTAGAGATCATCGACTGAGACTCAACCAACTGTGTCTTCTACCAGCAATAAGCTCCTAGAGATCATCGACTGAGACTCAACCAACTGTGTCTTCTACCAACAATAAGCTCCTAGAGATCATCGACTGAGACCCAACCAACTGTGTCTTCTACCAACAATAAGCTCCTAGAGATCATCGACTGAGACTCAACCAACTGTGTCTCCTACCAGCAATAAGCTCCTAGAGATCATCGACTGAGACTCAACCAACTGTGTCTTCTACCAACAATAAGCTCCTAGAGATCATTGACTGAGACTCAACCAACTGTGTCTTCTACCAGCAATAAGCTCCTAGAGATCATCGACTGAGACTCAACCAACTGTGTCTTCTACCAACAATAAGCTCCTAGAGATCATCGACTGAGACTCAACCAACTGTGTCTTCTACCAACAATAAGCTCCTAGAGATCATCGACTGAGACTCAACCATCTGTGTCTTCTACCAGCAATAAGCCCCTCCATTTCATCCACTGAGACTCAACCATCTGTGTCTACTACCAGCAATAAGATAAGCCACTCCAGATCACCCACGGAGACTCAATCATCTGTGTCTTCTACCAAAAATAAGCTCCTCGAGAGCATCGACTGAGACTCAACAATCTGTTTCTTCTACCAGCAATAATCTGCTCCAGATCACCCACTGAGACTCAATGACCTGTGTCTTCTACCAGCAAAAAGTCCCTCCAGATCACCCGCTGGGACACAACCAGCTGTGTCTTCTACCAGCAATAGGCCTCTCCAGATCACCCACTGAGACTCAGCCATCTGAGTCTTCTACTAGCAATAAGCTCCTCCAGCTGACCCACTGAGACTCAACCATCTGTGTCTTCTACTAGCAATAAGCTCCTCCAGCTGACCCACTGAGACTCAACCATCTGTGTCTTCTGCCAGCAATAAGCTCCCTCCAGATCACCCACTGAGACTCAGCCATCTGTCTTCTTCCTTCAACAAACCCACCTGATCACCCACTGAGACTTAACCATCTGTGCCTTCTACCATCAACTAGCCCCTCCATTTCAACCACTGAGACTCAACCATCTGTGTCTTCTACCAGCAATAAGCCGCTCCAGACCACCCACTGAGACGCAACCATCTGTGTCTTCTACAGGCAATAAGCCACTCCAGATCACCCACTGAGACTCAACCATCTGTGTCTTCTACAGGCAATAAGCCACTCCAGATCACCCACTGAGACTCAACCATGTGTGTCTTCTACCAGCAATAAGCTCCCTCCAGCCACCCACTGAGACTCAACCATCTGCGTCTTCTACAAGCAATAAGATAAGCCACTCCAGATCACCCTCTGAGACTCAATCATCTGTGTCTTGTACCAGCAATAAGATAAGTCACTCTAGATCACCCACTGAGACTCAACCATCTGTTTCTTCTACCAGCAATAAGCTCCCTCAAGCCACCCACTGAGACTCAACCATCTGCGTCTTCTACAAGCAATAAGATAAGCCACTCCAGATCACCCTCTGAGACTCAACCATCTGTGTCTTGTACCAGCAATAAGATAAGTCGCTCCAGATCACCCACTGAGACTCAACCTTGTGTGTCTTCTATCAACAATAAGCCCGTCCAGATCACCCACTGAGACTCGACCATCTGTGTCTTCTGCTAGCAATAGGCCACTCCAGATCACCCACTGAGACTCAACCAACTGTGTTTTCTACCAGCAATAAGCCCTCTCCAGATCACCCATTAAGACTCAACCATCTGTGTCTTCTACCAACAATAAGCCCCTTCAGATCACCCACTGGGACTTGACCATCTGTGTCTTCTGCCAGCAATAAGCCCCTCCAGATCACCCATTAATACTCAACCATCTGTGTCTTCTGCCAGCAATAAGCCCCTTCCAGATCACCCATTAAGACTCCACCATCTGTGGCTTCTACCAGCAATAAGCTCCGTCCAGATCACCCACTCAGACTCAAGCATCTGTGGCTTCTACCAGCAATAAGCTCCGTCCAGAGACTCAACCATCTCTGGCTTCTATCAGCAATAAGCCGCTCCAGATCACCCACTGAGACCCAACCATCTGTGACTTCTACCAGCAATAAGCTCCCTCCAGATCACCCACTGAGACTCAACCATCTGTGTCTTCTGCCAACTATAAGCCTCTCCAGATGACCCACGGAGACTCAAACATCTGTGATTTCTACCAACAATACGCCCCTCCAGATTATCCACTGAGACTCAACCATCTGTGTCTTCTGCCAGCAATAAGCTCAATCGAGATCACCCGATGACACACCAACATCTGTGTTTTCTACCAGCGAAAATCCCCTCCAGTTCGCCCACTGACACTGAACCATCTGACTTTTACCAACAGTAAGCCCATCCATATCACCACTGAGACTCAACCATCTGTGTCTTCTACTAGCAATAGGCCTCTCCAAATCCCTCAGTGAGGCTCAACCATCCATATCTTCAACCAGCAATAAGCTGTTTCAGATCAACCACTGAGACTCAATCATATGTGTCTTATGCCATCAATAAGACCCTCCAGATCACCCACTGAGACTCAAACCATCTGCGTCTTCTGCCAGCAATACGATAAGCCACTCTAGATCACCCACTGAGACTCAACCATCTGTTTCTTCTACCAGCAATAAGCTCCCTCCAGCCACCCACTGAGACTCAACCGTCTGCGTCTTCTACAAGCAATAAGATAAGCCACTCCAGATCACCCACTGAGACTCAACCATCTGTGTCTTGTACCAGCAATAAGTCGCTCCAGATCACCCACTGAGACTCAACCATGTGTGTCTTCTATCAACAATAAGCCCGTCCAGATCACCCACTGAGACTCAACCATCTGTGTCTTCTACCAGCAATAAGCCCCTTCAGATCACCCACTGAGACGTGACCATCTGTGTTTTCTACCAGCAATAAGCCCCTCCATTTCATCCACTGAGACTCAAGCATCTGTTTCTTTTACCAGCAATAAGTCCCTCCAGATCTCCCACTGAGACTCAACCATCTGTGTTTTCTACCAGCAATAAGCCCTCTCCAGATCACCCATTAAGACTCAACCATCTGTGTCTTCTACCAACAATAAGCCCCTCCAGATCACCCACTGAGACGCAACCATCTGTGTCTTCTACCAGCAATAAGCCCCTCCAAATCACCCATTAAGACTCAACCATCTGTGCCTTCTGGCGGCAATAAGCCCCTTCAGATCACCCACTGAGACTCAACCATCTGTGTCTTTTACCAACAATAAGTCCCTCCAGATCCCCCACTGAGACTCAACCATCTGTGTTTTCTACCAGCAATAAGCCCACTCCAGATCACCAACTAAGACTCAACCATCTGTGTTTTCTACCAGCAATAACCCCCCTCCAGATCACCCACTGAGACTCAACCATCTGTATCTTCTACCAGCAATAAGCCCCTCCAGATCACCCATTAAGACTCAACCATCTGTGTCTTCTACCAACAATAAGCCCCTCCAGATCAGCCACTGAGACTCAACCATCTCTGTCTTCTACCAGCAATAAGCCCCTCCAGATCACCCATTAAGACTCAACCATCTGTGTCTTCTGCCAGCAATAAGCCGCTTCAGATTACCCACTGAGACTCAACCATCTGTGTCTTCTACTAGCAATAAGCCCCCTCCAGATCACCAACTAAGACTCAACCATCTGTGGCTTCTACCAGCAATAAGCTCCATCCAGATAACCCACTCAGACTCAACCTTCTGTGGCTTCTACTAGCAATAAGCCGCTCCAGATCACCCACTGAGACTCAACCATCTGTGGCTTCTACCAGCAATAAGCTCCCTCCAGATCACCCACTGAGACTCAACCATCTGTGTCTTCTACCAACAATACACCCCTCCAGATTATCCACTGAGACTCAACCATCTGTGTCTTCCACCAGCAATAAGCTCAATCGAGATCACCCACTGAGACACCAACAGCTGTGTTTTCTACCAGCGAAAATCCCCTCCAGTTCACCCACTGACACTCAACCATCTGACTTTTACCAACAGTAAGCCCCTCCATATCACCACGGAGACTCAACCATCTGTGTCTTCTACTAGCGATAGGCCTCTCCACATCCCTCAGTGAGACTCAACCATCCATATCTTCAACCAGCAATAAGCTGTTTCAGATCAACCACTGAGACTCAATCATATGTGTCTTCTGCCATCAATAAGACGCTCCAGATCACCCACTGAGACTCAAACCATCTGCGTCTTCTACAAGCAATAAGATAAGCCACTCCAGATCACCCTCTGAGACTCAACCATCTGTGTCTTCTACCAGCAATAAGCCCCTCCAAATCACCCATTAAGACTCAACCATCTGTGCCTTCTGGCGGCAATAAGCCCCTTTAGATCACCCACTGAGACTCAACCATCTGTGTCTTTTACCAACAATAAGTCCCTCCAGATCCCCCACTGAGACTCAACCATCTGTGTTTTCTACCAGCAATAAGCCCACTCCAGATCACCAACTAAGACTCAACCATCTGTGTTTTCTACCAGCAATAACCCCCTCCAGATCACCCACTGAGACTCAACCATCTGTATCTTCTACCAGCAATAAGGCCCTCCAGATCACCCATTAAGACTCAACCATCTGTGTCTTCTACCAACAATAAGCCCCTCCAGATCAGCCACTGAGACTCAACCATCTGTGTCTTCTACCAGCAATAAGCCCCTCCAGATCACCCATTAAGACTCAACCATCTGTGTCTTCTGCCAGCAATAATCCGCTTCAGATTACCCACTGAGACTCAACCATCTGTGTCTTCTACTAGCAATAAGCCCCCTCCAGATCACCAACTAAGACTCAACCATCTGTGGCTTCTACCAGCAATAAGCTCCATCCAGATAACCCACTCAGACTCAACCTTCTGTGGCTTCTACCAGCAATAAGCCGCTCCAGATCACCCACTGAGACTCAACCATCTGTGGCTTCTACCAGCAATAAGCTCCCTCCAGATCACCCACTGAGACTCAACCATCTCTGTCTTCTACCAACAATACACCCCTCCAGATTATCCACTGAGACTCAACCATCTGTGTCTTCCACCAGCAATAAGCTCAATCGAGATCACCCACTGAGACACCAACAGCTGTGTTTTCTACCAGCGAAAATCCCCTCCAGTTCACCCACTGACACTCAACCATCTGACTTTTACCAACAGTAAGCCCCTCCATATCACCACGGAGACTCAACCATCTGTGTCTTCTACTAGCGATAGGCCTCTCCACATCCCTCAGTGAGACTCAACCATCCATATCTTCAACCAGCAATAAGCTGTTTCAGATCAACCACTGAGACTCAATCATATGTGTCTTCTGCCATCAATAAGACGCTCCAGATCACCCACTGAGACTCAAACCATCTGCGTCTTCTACAAGCAATAAGATAAGCCACTCCAGATCACCCTCTGAGACTCAACCATCTGTGTCATGTACCAGCAATAAGATAAGTCGCTCCAGATCACCCACTGAGACTCAACCATGTGTGTCTTCTATCAACAATAAGCCCGTCCAGATCACCCACTGAGACTCAACCATCTGTGTCTTCTGCTAGCAATAGGCCACTCCAGATCACCCACTGAGACTCAACCAACTGTGTTTTCTACCAGCAATAAGCCCCTTCAGATCACCCACTGAGACTTGACCATCTGTGTCTTCTACCAGCAGTAAGTCCCTCCAGATCCCCCACTGAGACTCAACCATCTGTGTTTTCTACCAGAAATAAGCCCTCTCCAGATCACCCATTAAGACTCAACCATCTGTGTCTTCTACCAACAATAAGCCCCTCCAGATAAGCCACTGAGACTTGACCATCTGTGTCTTCTGCCAGCAATAAGCCCCTCCAGATCACCCATTAAGACTCAACCATCTGTGGCTTCTACCAGCAATAAGCTCCGTCCAGATCACCCACTCAGACTCAAGCATCTGTGGCTTCTACCAGCAATAAGCCCCTCCAGATCACCCATTAAGACTCAACCATCTGTGTTTTCTACCAGCAATAAGCCCTCTCCAGATCACCCATTAAGACGCAACCATCTGTGTCTACTACCAACAATAAGCCCCTCCAGATAAGCCACTGAGACTTGACCATCTGTGTCTTCTGCCAGCAATAAGCCCCTGCAGATCACCCATTAAGACTCAACCATCTGTGGCTTCTACCAGCAATAAGCTCCGTCCAGATCACCCACTCAGACTCAAGCATCTGTGGCTTCTACCAGCAATAAGCCCCTCCAGATCACCCATTAAGACTCAACCATCTGTGTTTTCTACCAGCAATAAGCCCTCTCCAGATCACCCATTAAGACGCAACCATCTGTGTCTACTACCAACAATAAGCCCCTCCAGATAAGCCACTGAGACTTGACCATCTGTGTCTTCTGCCAGCAATAAGCCCCTCCAGATCACCCATTAAGACTCAACCATCTGTGTCTTCTGCCAGCAATAAGCCCCCTCCAGATCACCCATTCAGACTCAACCATCTATGTCTTCTGCCAGCAATAAGCCCCTCCAGATCAGCCACTGAGACTTGACCATCTGTGTCTTCTGCGAGCAATAAGCCCCTCCAGATCACCCATTAAGACTCAACCATCTGTGTCTTCTGCCAGCAATAAGCCCCCTCCAGATCACCCATTAAGACTCAACCATCTGTGGCTTCTACCAGCAATAAGCTCCGTCCAGATCACCCACTCAGACTCAAGCATCTGTGGCTTCAACCAGCAATAAGCTCCGTCCAGAGACTCAACCATCTGTGGCTTCTATCAGCAATAAGCCGCTCCAGATCACCCACTGAGACCCAACCATCTGTGACTTCTACCAGCAATAAGCTCCCTCCAGATCACCCACTGGGACTCAACCATCTGTGTCTTCTGCCAACTATAAGCCTCTCCAGATGACCCACGGAGACTCAAACATCTGTGATTTCTACCAACAATACGCCCCTCCAGATTATCCACTGAGACTCAACCATCTGTGTCTTCTACCAGTAATAAGCTCAATCGAGATCACCTGCTGAGACACCAACATCTGTGTTTTCTACCAGCGAAAATCCCCTCCAGTTCGCCCACTGACACTCAACCATCTGACTTTTACCAACAGTAAGCCCATCCATATCACCACTGAGACTCAACCATCTGTGTCTTCTACTAGCCATAGGCCTCTCCAAATCCCTCAGTGAGGCTCAACCATCCATATCTTCAACCAGCAATAAGCTGTTTCAGATCAACCACTGAGACTCAATCATATGTGCCTTCTGCCATCAATAAGACCCTCCAGATCACCCACTGAGACTCAAACCATCTGCGTCTTCTGCCAGCAATAAGATAAGCCACTCTAGATCACCCACTGAGACTCAACCATCTGTTTCTTCTACCAGCAATAAGCTCCCTCCAGCCACCCACTGAGACTCAACCGTCTGCGTCTTCTACAAGCAATAAGATAAGCCACTCCAGATCACCCACTGAGACTCAACCATCTGTGTCTTGTACCAGCAATAAGTCGCTCCAGATCACCCACTGAGACTCAACCATGTGTGTCTTCTATCAACAATAAGCCCGTCCAGATCACCAACTGAGACTCAACCAACTGTGTTTTCTACCAGCAATAAGCCCCTCCAGATCGTCCACTGAGACTCAACCATCTGTGTCTTCTACCAGCAATAAGCCCCTTCAGATCACCCACTGAGACTTGACCATCTGTGTTTTCTACCAGCAATAAGCCCCTCCATTTCATCCACTGAGACTCAACCATCTGTTTCTTTTACCAGCAATAAGTCCCTCCAGATCCCCCACTGAGACTCAACCATCTGTGTTTTCTACCAGCAATAAGCCCTCTCCAGATCACCCATTAAGACTCAACCATCTGTGTCTTCTACCAACAATAAGCCCCTCCAGATCACCCACTGAGACGCAACCATCTGTGTCTTCTACCAGCAATAAGCCCCTCCAGATCACCCATTAAGACTCAACCATCTGTGCCTTCTGCCAGCAATAAGCCCCTTCAGATCACCCACTGAGACTCAACCATCTGTGTCTTTTACCAACAATAAGTCCCTCCAGATCCCCCACTGAGACTCAACCATCTGTGTTTTCTACCAGCAATAAGCCCACTCCAGATCACCAACTAAGACTCAACCATCTGTGTTTTCTACCAGCAATAACCCCCCTCCAGATCACCCACTGAGACTCAACCATCTGTATCTTCTACCAGCAATAAGCCCCTCCAGATCACCCATTAAGACTCAACCATCTGTGTCTTCTACCAACAATAAGCCCCTCCAGATCAGCCACTGAGACTCAACCATCTGTGTCTTCTACCAGCAATAAGCCCCTCCAGATCACCCATTAAGACTCAACCATCTGTGTCTTCTGCCAGCAATAAGCCGCTTCAGATCACCCACTGAGACTCAACCATCTGTGTCTTCTACTAGCAATAAGCCCCCTCCAGATCACCAACTAAGACTCAACCATCTGTGTCTTCTACTAGCAATAAGATAAGCTGCTCTAGGTCACCCACTGAAACTCAACCATCTGTGTCTTTTACCAACAATAAGCCACTCTATTTCATCCACTGAGACTCAACCATCTGTTACCAGTAATAATCTGCAGGGTTTTCTTCCCATGGAGGGCCTAAAAAACTACCATGAGATGGCACATGCAACCAGGCTCCACAATTATCTTTAAGAACAATAGCAATAACAGCTGCTCGACCTCCAGGGAGTGAGGTGCTATGAAATCAGCTTTCATGCTCAGAACAAACTTGAGTTTTGAGAAAATAACACCAGTTTGAAACACACATTGAAGTCTTAATTCTTTTTTGAGTGGTCCATTCAAATATTTTTCATGGGTTTTGCTGTCCAACCTAGCACAAGTACTAAAGCCTACATGTGACATCAAGGTTTTTACCTTCCAACAGCAGATTCAACTAGAAATTCTTGCTCTGGGGAAATATTGTAAGGACATTTGTTATAGAAAATTCACCAAGTGGCTCAACTGATGAAGTCCAGATATCCAGTTTTCCATGATAATGGTTATGAAGGAAATTAATTTTATGGATATCACCTGGAAGCTTGAGAATAATCAAATTTATACCACTCTCCACACGAAAGACACGGATAGGAATACATTCCTACACTGCTCAAGTTGCCACCCAAGGAACGTGGCGATTTACCCTATAGTCAGTTTCTAAAAATAAGGAGGAATTGCTCTAAAAGAGAGTATTTCTTTGCCAATGCAGGGAATTTAATCACCAAAATCCAACAACAAAAGTATCCTAAAAAATTACTGAAACGAGCTATGAAACGAGCGTGGTACACACCTCAGGAGACCCTGCTTGAACCAGGGGATAAAAGCACAAACAATAAATTGGTGTGTGTGACTACCTACTCTGCTGTGACTAACGCTGTGATGGATTCCATCCGAAAGAATTGGAAGATTGTAGCAGGACTGGAACAATTTAAAGAGCTACCACTATTCGTATTAAAGAGAAATAAGAACATTCGAGATAGTCTTGTCATTTCGAACACTGCCCAAAAAAACTATGTCCACATCCATTAGCACAATGCTTAACATACCACCCATAAAAGGGCATCATAAATGCGGCAATTGCTCTTCATGTGAAAGTACAATAGAGGGAGAGGAATTTACCTATAGAGGCATTACAATAAAGCATAGGGAATTCACAAATTGCAACTCAAATAATGTTGTGTACTGTGCGATCTGCCCGTGTGAGTCTACATTGGGAAGACGAACCAAGAGATACGTAAACAACACAAGTCAAGGATCCAATGTAAGGGCCTGAATGCACCCATGGTCCAACATTGTATAGATTTAAACCATTCAGCTACAGATATAAAATGGAAAGCCCTGAGACAGGTCAAAGCTAATAATTGAGAACCAATCCAACTAAAACTTGAAGCACAAATGATTTTACGCATGCACACTGCAATGAATGGTCTCAATGAGTTATCAGAAATTGGGAATGTCTTCTCACAATAAGAACACATAAGGCAGGTACATACAAATACCGTAGAGGCATTGAAACACACATCGGAGTAGGGTCATACAAAATGGAGCATCGAAATCCACACTCCCATAACATGTCTATAGAGGTCAACAGCAAGCAAGGTGTACATTAGTGGCACATGTAAAAACTTAGAGCCCGATTACGAGTTTGGCTGTCTTACCGTGGACTGCCCTGGCGGTGGTCCCAAGAGGATTGTGGTGTCGGGGGTCCTCCACTCGCTGTGTTACGATGTTGCAGCTGGAGTACTCTGCTGCCATCAGGTTGGGGGTATACTGCGGAGCCGATTTTGATGTTCCCGATGGACTGGCGGTCTCTTGGTGGCGAATTGATGTTTCACTGCTGTAAAGATAGTAAGTGCTACGTGTGAATGTCACAAAATTCATATATATGTTGTGTATGTGTCATAATGTATATGTAGATCTTGTGTACTGTATGTTTGGTTGCATGTTAAATATCACAAACTGTTACCATGCACTACATAGTAGAAGTGACGGTGAAGCTTACCTTCGATTCTGGAGACAACAGTGTTGTAGAGTGTCGTGGTCAGGTGGCAGCAGCACAGGAAGGACCTGGACAATGGCATCCAACACCAATTCAGAAGTGGAACCCCGAAAAAAAAGGTGAGTTTTCACCTCTTTTTCTACCTTTCCGGCGAGTCGCGCATGGCGTGTCTCCGCCATGAACAGCTCAGCGGAAAGGCTGATCATAATCCGGATGGTGGGAAGCTTGGCAGGACGCCCTCCAAAACCTGTCTCTGGCTCCTGCCGTCAACGCGGTAGCAGGAGTCTCGGCGGTGGCAGTGGTTCAGCGGCGGTCTTGTAGCTGAGTTCCTGTCCTGATTGTAATTGGGCGGTCGGACCGCCAAGGCAGCGGGCGGAAGTCCGTCTAAAAAGCAACAGTGGTCCCATTCCACCAAACTCGTAATCGGGCCCTTAATCTTTTTTTTTAGTTGGCAAAGAATTTGGGATACATACACAAATACATGCAAAGGACAGTACACTCTGGGAAGAACGCATGAAGCACCAAAGCCTATAGACTAGAATTTATTGTCATTGGGGGCTGAGATATGTTAACTAGGGTTGAGCAGAGTTCGCGGAGTTGCACTATGTGGAATTCTGCGGAGTTGCATAAAAACTCAATGGAATTCCGTGGAGTTCTGCTCCACCCTAACAACCAGCTGGGGGATCATATTTCTGTTTCACATATGCCATATTCCAGGATGGAAGTCTTGAGGTATTTGTTAATCAATAATCTCCCACTGCTATGGTGCAGGAAATACAGGAATACCTATTTGCAAGCAAAAAAACTGTCTCCTGGAAGATAAACAATACATAGGAGGAGCCGTGGGCTAAACATGTCTTCTGTAGGAAAGTAGGATCTGCTTCTATGGTTACCCCCAGTTTTTGCCTGGTGCTAAGCTGTATTTGACTAGTGTGACTGGGATCCTGCTAATCAGGACCCCAGTCTATCTGCTTTCTCTCTAAATTGTTATGATCAGTACCTAGGTGCATTCCCAGATTGGATACTGGGGTACCCTTATAAGTCCCTAGTATATGGTACCCATGTACCCAGGGCATAGGTACCCCAGAGGTCTCCCATGGGCTGAAGCATGTATTATGCTACCCATGAGAGACAATTCAAAATGGAACTACAGTCCTGCCATTGCAGCCTGTGTAGAGTTGGGGCTTGCCCCACTTACTAAAGATATAAGTTTCTATATCTAGGGTCACTGCACTTAAAACCTATAAGTCACCCCTGTAGCAGGCCTTTGCAATCCAGAAGGCAGGGTGCTTGGTTCTAAGTGAGAGGGTGCCCCTGCATGAGCAGGACACTCCTGCAGCCTATGGAGTCCATTCTCCCGGGTTATCAGTGAAGCAGCCATATACTATATAGAGGGGCACCGCGTAATTACATAATGACCATCTCGAAACTGGCTGCAACGAATCCTATCATGTTTGGTATCGAACATGTTGGAATCATACCTCCGACTCCGTAAATGGTGTCGGAGGTATGATTCCAAGCACTGGAAGAGCCCTCCGTTAGGCTCTCAGTGTTCCCGGTACCAGTCTTCTAGACCCGGACAGCACAAAATGGTTGCTGCCGACCAGAGACACGATTCTGCCCTCCTGCTGCTGAGCCAAGCTCGAGCAGGGGAAGGCAGAACAATAGGCATCCTGTCACAGGGATGTTTTGACCACCTCCCAGACAGGATTTAGTGTATTGGGGTGGGTGCACTTGCCACCGCCACTCAGTCTGCATGAGGGGCACATTTGGTGTCCCTGTGCATAGTCCAGTTCAAACCAGTCCTGGGAGCCGTTGGTTCCCGCTCTGGACAAAGGACATGGGAGTAACCTCCCCCCTTTCCAGACCCTCCCCTGGGAGGGTCCCCTGAATCTTCCCAACCCTTTCCCTAGGGTACTTAAGGGCTTACCTAGGTGTATGTCCCTAGATTAGTCGTGTGATAAGATTCAGATCAGACACCACTTCTTCTTCTACCGTCCGGGCACTCTGGACTTCGCTGGACTTCGTTTGGGCCTGACTTTATCTCCCTTCCAGTCTGCTGCATTGTCTGTGCCTGTGCATCAAATAGGAACCTTCCAAGGCCTGTGAAGCATCAAAGACACTTGAAGGAATCTCCCTTGGAGTGAAAGAGTCCCTCCCCTGCATTTGCAGGCACTGCAACTAAGTTGACCGGTCTGCTGATCCTGAGCTCCTCCGGACTCCGTAAGGTTATGAAACACAGGTGGTGGTTTTCCACAGCTCCCGAGGCCTGCCCTGCCCTCTCACTTAGTTTGAGGCCAGTATCCCTCGTGGGGGTTGCAATAACCAAACCCTTGTGCACCGCGTCCAACTTGCAGTTGCAAAGGCTTGTTGGCTTCCTTCCAAGAAGATCTTCGGGCGCCAAGTATCCCCAACCTCGAGCATCTCCAGTGACCAGAATCTTCAGCCACACCGCACCGTGTGCACCGTGGCCTGCATCTTTTGGTTAGCTGCTTGAGGTCCTCTCGCGACTCCAGTGCCTCCGGCCTGTGGGTCCATTTGAGGGTCACACTTGTTTCTTTTGGGCTCCCCTGATTGCTGGGGCCTGCCCTGACTCCCCTGCTTTTGGTGAGTCCCCTGGACCTTGTTGGTCCCAATGTTGCTCCTTCTTTGATTCCTGCAATGGTGGCTTTTGCCAAGGCTTGTTGGTGCTCCCATCGGACACCGACCCCTCAGCACTTGACATCCTTCGTGAGACAGCTCGTGCATGGTTCCTGGTCCTCCTCAGCGTCGCCTGGTCCTCACAGCTGCAGAGTCAAGGTCCTCGTCACCCATCCTGCAACACCCGACCCGACTTATTTAACAGTAGAATCTGAGTACTTCAGTTGTGCTAGTCTCAGAGACTCCTACTCACAACTCCCCAGAGACGTCTGGAGTGGGTGGGCACAAACTCCGCCACAGCTGAGTAGGCAAAAATACTATTTATTGGCTGTTGGTTAATCAAGCTTGAAGTACACTTTTCCCTAAATTGTGCAAAACACCTTATCTTGGTGTCCTTGAAAAGCTCTTCTTCTCTAAAAACACTGACTGAAGAAATAATAGATAGAGTTGTGCAAGAGTTGCATCTCTCAGCAGACGAAGAAGACGCAGATGCAATTTCAATTGCAGAAAATGTTAGAAATGCTGTTACCATAAAACTAGGTGCACACGGTCTAACATCAAGGGGTGGACCAGTAGCTTTCGTGATTGAGGCACACGAAGCATTTAAAACAGAGGTATTCTATTCATGGGTTACATTCCCAGTTGCAAATGCAAGGACAAAAACATTTCATTTCTACACAGAAAGTGGAATACCGGACGAATATTGTCCCTATGAGGACATTGAAGTTCCACTAACTTACCAGGAACATTTATACTGGTTTAAAGGCGCCCTACCCCATACAAGAAATACAGTAAGACTCGGTCCGCTCGGAAGAGAAGGAGCGACATGGCCAGTATTAGCACCCCAAACACCACATCCTGACATTGAAACAATGCCAGGAGGAGACTTACTTATACTTCACAAAGAACTGATAAAACTTTACAGAAACATGACACAGTTCGTCATGAGGACACTTACGGTCCAGCCAGCAACAGCTACAACAAACACAAATACAGGTCAAAATACAGCAACTAAAATCACACCACAAACTTTACACGCAGTAATGGGTAAAATGCCCGCAAAACGTGAACAAATGCCATTCTGGGTAGCTCAAAAAATAACACAGTTAGAAGCAGTATTCCCAAATACTAGCCCTTTGAAAAACACAGAATGCTGACAATCTGCTTGCCCATGGGGATAACTCCACAGATAGAGGATTGTACCTCTTGGGGTACAGTTTTTGCTGCTATATATACCAGAACACATGGTATCCTGTCATTAGCAGTAATACCAGATGTATTAAGACAAATACAAAATGAGTACGAAGTAGAACCAGCTCTGAACTTAGGGATGAAATTACTAGGTAATTATGCCCAGGTATCAGCCATAATATTAGCAAATATTAAAGGGGAAGCAGCATCAGTGGCTATCCGCCAATGCCTAAGGGAGTTCAGTCCTTTACCACAGGAGCACGAACTACCTAAAATAATTGAAACTGCGTATGCAGAATTAGGCAGGGACAGTTTGGGTGGAAAAGAATTGAAACCACAACTGATGGGTAGTCCCGAAAAGGACACCTTCAAGCAGACACCTGCTTCATCAAAAAGAAGTGGGACAATAACAAAAAACAAAAAGTTAAAGAAAACAGATCTCAATCCAGAGGTAGATCTCCTACACAGGAGCCCTCCGAACGGAGGTATAACCTTAGGAATAGGGACAATATTAGGAAACCTGGCAAGTATCAGGATACTGATACACGTTCCTCTCGTTCCTTTCAGGGTTCGACGAAAAACTCCGAGAGGGAAGGAAGATCAGACAGACAAGAAGAGCGTACAAAGTCCAGAGTCAAGCAACACGCTCAAGATTATACTTCCAAAAAAGAAGATAAAGCCAAACCAAAACCAAAGTTCAAAAAGAAGTAGCTCGCAGGTCTAAAGATCAGACATGCCCAGAATTCTGAGGACTCAACTACTGAACGGGGAATGGGCTCTGACGATGCTAGACAGTGCGGCAGAAGTAACAATAGCTCGCCAGAACCTGATGGAATTTCTGGTGACAGCGGACTTGAATGATTATATCACGGTGGAAACACCTGATACTAGGGTAAGTGTCCCACATAAGTTATATGAAATAACACTCCAAATGGAGGGGGATAAACCCAGTAAAGTTAGAGGTCTCTTTTGGGAGAACCTGACGTTTGGTTATGACATTCTATTAGCTGAACAAGATTGGCCGCCAGCATTCGTCATGGACTGCCCTAAGGGAGAAACAGTAATATTACCAGCCTTTTCCGACCCTGTTCCTAAATATCTAAAATATACATATGCACGGGAGTGGGCGGTAGCCCTGGCCCCGGCATTATACAAAAACCATATTGGATGGGATGAGGATTCAACCCACCACATTATTCCATTAAAAAATACTCCGACTGCACAGAGACAGTATCCAATAAAGCAGGAAGCTAAAAAACAGGTCAGGGAGATCCTAGATGAACTTGAATACCACGGGGTGATTGAAACTTGCACCTCTCAAATGAATAACCCTTTGTTTACCGTATCAAAACCGGACAATTCATATCGTTTAGTTTTGGATTAAAGACATTTAAACACTTGCACTAAGACATTTGCAGTTCAAAATGCACACAGTGCCGCATTAATGAATAACATTGTGCGGAAAAAATACAAAACAACACTAGATATCTCAAATTGATTTTTTTGCCAAAACATAGTGCCTGAAAGCAGGTATTTAACTGCATTCTCCGAGTTAGGCTCCCAGCGTCAATTTTGTAGACTCCCCCAGGGGTATTAGAACAGCCCGGGGTTGATTTCAGCCAGAGTAACTGAATTACTTCAAAATTTGGATGAAGAGGCATTGCCCTATGTGGATGATATTTATCTAACGGATGATGACCCGGAGGAACACTTGAACAGAGTAAATACCATAATATTGGGATTTGCATCTGAGGGCTACAAATTTAATTTTAAGAAATCAAAGATAGCCCACCTCAATGTCCTTTTCCTGGGATATGAGCTTTCCAGTGAAGGGAAAAGTTTAGCAGATAACTTTTTAGAAAAGTGTGCACTGCTACAACCACCAAAATCATTAAAAAATCTACAGTCAATACTGGGATTCCTGAACTTTGGCAGAACATACATTTTGGATTACGCAGAAACAGTTAAACCTTTCTACGATTTAATAAAACCTGACTTTTCAGTTAGACAATGAACACAGGAACACACATATATCCTTCGTTCCCTACAAGCTGATATGATAGCTTCAAAACACTTACAGACACGCGTAAATGTACGCAACTTGGTGATCCGTATAGTTGCGGGTCAATCAGGATACACCTACCTAACATATAATGAAGGTGAAACTGTACCATTAGCGTACAAATCACATTTGTACACAAATGCTCAGATGCACTTTGCATCCACAGAAAAGATTCTTGCAGCGGTACAGACTGCTGTAGTAAGAGAAAGAGCACTGGCTCAGGGAAAGCGAATAATTGTCATAACCCCAGTACCGGCTTTAGAGGCGGCTACAAAGGCTAGCGTTCCAAACGCAAAAGCCTTACATCCGAGATGGATACAATGGGCTAATTCTCTTACTGCAACAGATGTAGAATACAGGTACGACCGAAGTCTAAAAACACAAGCATTCCTGCAATACGAACAAGAATATCCTCTCCCTAATGAAATATTGCCTCTAGATCAGTATGAATATATAATTTACACTGGCGGATCTGCTCAGCCGGCCATTGGGAGTAAACAGCAATACAGCGCCGCATGCGCAATCGTTAAAGGTCGCATGCAGGATGGAAAGTTTCATCCGAGTAGTACAATAACCGAGTGTCTAGGAGACTGCACGGCACAGCTGGCAGAATTAAAAGCTCTGTTACTGGCATTGGTAAATACGGATGGAGAATTCCCCACACTAATCGTGTGTGATTCCTTTTACTGTGTACAGTCATCCAATGAATACTTACACCACTGGGGACAAAATGGGTTCAAAGATGCAAAAGGTGGCACAATTAAGCATAAAATGCTATGGGAACAGGTAGTTGAGTTGAAAAACGAACTACCAAGGGCTCACGTGATACACACACTGAGTCATCAACGTGATGGCGTTCACGTTGAAGGGAATTCATTGGCTGATGAAGCCGCAAAGGGGGCTGTATGCACGTCTTCAGTAGCTGCAAAAACCCGTTCAAAAATGAGAATAGACGGTTAGATTATGGTTGCAATTATTGCTACATGCAATAAAACAGCACTACCAAAAAGATTTCCACTCAAGTACTCCTACAAGTTAGATGCAAATAACGTTCCATTTGCTCAGATTCCTGGAGTGGTGGATAGAGTAATACCAAATATGGATCGCAGGTTAGGTTTAATTCTAGCAGCACACAAGGGTATAGGTTCAGCACACGCTGGAGTTATGGCAACTGTTTCTCTACTGAAACAACGCTACTGGTGGCCAGGATTAACAAAGCAGACTAAGGACTATGTCTTGAAATGCAACATCTTTCAGCAGATGAAAGGCTCCACCGTAACACGTCCAGCGCAGACACCATTGCTAATATCAGACAAACCACTCGCGTGTGTTTATTTGGACCACTGCGGCCCCTTACAAACGGATGGGGCTTACAGGTATATCATGGTTGCAGTGGATTCCTGCTCTAGATTCCTATGGGTGTGGCCCCAGCGCTGGGATGACACTCGAACTGTTATAAAAGATTTGCGAGTCTTTATAGGGACATACGCAATTGGCGCATTACATTCTGACCGTGGCCCCGCGTTTAGCTCTAGGGCTTACAAGGAAGCCATGGGAGGTGTGGGTTGTAGCATTGCGGTACTCCTCTCCGTACCATCCCAAGGGAAATTCGGTAGTGGAAAGGAAAAACCGGGACTTAAAGCAGTCTTTAACAGCTAGAGTATTAGGCTCGGGTGAGAGTTGGGTAAAACATTTGTGTGGAGTGCAACAAGCATTAAATAACATGCCAAGAAGTTCTCTAGGGGGTGTCACTCCTTATGAGGTCCTATTTGGGGCGAGAATGTGGGTACCTGATCTTGATTGTGAAGGCACAGTGGCAGATGAAAAACCTTTTGACATCCATAAATATTTGGCTGTTTTACAGGAGCTAAATGAATCCAGGGCACTACAAAGCAATGTCCAGGTGAAACGGACCGCCACTGGGGAAGTCAAGTCAATTACGGCAAGACCTGTCTGGGTCCCTAAAGTTGGGGATCTGGTCAGAGAGAAAATTGCGGACAAAAAAGAATTTGGGCCATCATACAGAAAGCCTGTACCTGTCCTGGCCGTTGAAGGAGCAAGAACTGTACTTCTACTGCCTCTTGCCGGAAAAAAGGAGAAAAGATTTGTCTCAATCGACTTAATCAAACCACACTATGTAGCCGGTACTGAATAGTAGGCCTCGTGGACTCCTGTAGCCGACGCCCTCCTCTCGCTACTATACAAGAAGTTCAAACAGAAAGACTCATCAGGTTTGAAGAGTCACCTGCACGGAATGATGGACTATGCAATAATGCCATGGAACTCGTTCCTCTCGAAAAAGAAATTATTAACCAGAATCAAAACCAAAATGAAAGACAAATTTCAACTCGACCAAACACAGATATCTACATCAACATGCCTCAACAAGAGCAAGCTACAGGGTCCACAAGACCTGTGGAAATACCGAAAATAGATAGAACTGCATCTGGCTATTTCATCGACTTTGATACATTTTCATTGGATCCAAGTGAACCTGAAACAATACCAGCCCAAAAACACGCAACCAGCAAATTAAAGACTTTCTGAACTTTCTTAGAAACACTTACCTGGTATCATCTTGGGTGGAACTCTGGGTAATCACCGGGATACTTTTCTTTCTTTTCTGGATAGGCTTAGTGACTGTCTTTAGTATGCTTATAAATGGAACTTATCTTCGAGAAAGCTCTGCAGCACAAAAAGTGAATGTGATTCTGAAACCGCATCTATCATCACATCGTGAAGAAGAGAACTATCATCAGTGAACATTTCAGCAGTTCCTATACCTGACGGTATAGTGTGGGACAAGGTTGATTACGATATATTTGGCCCGACCGAACTTTTAAAAATACCACACTTATTTAAAATTTCATTAAGTGATATCAATACCTCCAGGACATTTTCCCATGATTGGGATTATGAAACTGTGAATAACATGTTGTCTGATTTAGAAAAATCTGCTGCTTTTTCTAATAATGAAATGTTGGAAGACACAACAGACTTTGAAACAATGTATTGCTATCAACATTATAGTCATCATTTTCTGCATAAATCTGCTAATCCCAGAAATGTTTTCACATACCACCAATGGGAACATTGCCCAATACCGCCGAACAGCAGTTCAAAAACATTTGCCCAAAAGTTTCCATATTTTTCAGGGTTTAACACGTCAGACCCAGCCTCATATTATTATAAGGTTGCACCAACACCAGCACAGAAAAATATGTTGACAAACAACAAACAGATTTATTCTGCTTCCTTTATTGCCCAGTTGTCTGAACAAGGTTTCGACTTATGGAAAGACACCATAGACTTAAAATCTGTCTGGGGTACTAGAGACAGGCGGGTCCAGGGAACAGAGGCACTATTTAGAGCATGCCTTATTCCTCAGCAAATCATGTTTTTGAATGAAACGGTGCAACAAACGTCCTGTCTTGGACTAGCCAAGAACAAAGATTTGAATACACCTCGGATGCCCACACCATCACACACCGAGGGTAGCATAACATCACAAGAAGGGATTATGCTAGAAAAGATCATGCAATACAATAGATCAGACCCCGATTGGAAGGGATGGTTGATTTGGCCCACAGACACCAATAGCTGTCAGGAAAGATTCATGGGTAAAACCAAAGGGTTTAGTATCAACAGGCCAGATCCACGCTATGTACAGAGAGAACACCCAGGGGTAGTGACAGCATACAGTGTTGGGAAGTTATGCCTCGATTGGCTAAAGACCTCAACACTTACACATGTGAAACAACACTTATCCTTACTTACAGAGGATGTGGACCTACTGGATTTTTTATTAGGTCCTAGGAAGCCACGTCACAAACGTTTCTATTATGCTGTCTATAATGAGATTTGGAAAATATCACAACAAGAGGCCGCGGAGAGGTTACGCGAAATAGATCGTATAAACCTAGAGAAAGCTCTAGCGGTGGTTGACAATGGGTTAACTACACTAACCTCCAGGATATATTCAGTGGACAACATTGTATCTTCTGCTATTGATGTACTGGAACAGGATTTGTGCATATTACAGCACGGGCAATCACAATTGCGTTCTATTATGTTATTAAGCTGGACGCTGCAATCTTTGCACGTAGGTTATGTGCCTTGGCGTTTCATAAACAGCACGTCTCTGTTTTCCTCATATAATCTAACAGACAAACAGATAGAGATGGCACGAAGGGGAGCAAAGTATACAATGCTGCGTATTGAAAAACTGGACAGATTAGCCTTTAAAGTGGCAGAATCACCGTCCACAGAATGGTTAATCCATGGCCATATAACTCTTCCGGTCACTACTTTTCAATTCCAATATTGCCTTGAACAAGAGCAGGCAGGCAGATATGAAGAAATGGGTAGGGAATTCATCAAGGAATCTTGGGAATTACCGTACAGATTTCGATGCCGGAGTGGGGAAAAAGCGGTACAAACTGCGAGAATACTTTAAGTGGATCACTCATATGCCAGGATATAATGCTTCATAGGGCCTGTAACGGTTCGGTAGCGAACTTATCCTGTCACTTAAGGGGTGCCCCAGCCTCCGTGATCACTCCAGTGTTCAGGCTACTTTCGAATGGGAGTTACTTGATGCTGAACGATCAAGGTTTCTGTGGGATGCTTCCGGGCATCGCATATCTGGTAACCGTGAGCTCCAGGGTTACTTGCTGTATGCAAGTATTGTTTCCACCAACACATACAGTTAGGGAGGCGCCGTTATGGCCTTCGCTAAATGTTTCATTAATACGGTTTGATGCTTTGATCAGAATGAAAGCCATGCTTTTACAGAAGTCTGTGCCCTTAACCTCTGCTTGTGAGACTTTTGATCTCCAGATCGCAAGGTCCTCAGCAGAGATACAGGCGCTCATACGTACGAATTGCCCCTTCCATTTTGCAGAAATGGTAAATCGTATCTTTAACATGTCTGATACGACAGGCACTGTCCACCTATTTAAGACCATAGGTTCTGGACTATTAAGCACCTTTCAGACGGTCCTCAGAGTTATACCGAACTTTATACACTCCGTATTTGGAAGCATTTTTGGAGTACTGCCGCTGATCCTGTTTCTAATAGCAGGTATCCTGATCGTAATTTTTCTGCTACGCAATGGACGTCCCAGTCCCCAAGGAGATGGAAACAGTACTCCTGGAGCGAAAATACTGTGATCGCATGGTACAACATCTAGGCACACCTCGCCTAAGAGAACTAAGTGCATCTTGGTTCTTGTCATTTAGACCAGTCTGGATGGACTGCATCTTACCTGTCATCCGATGCCTGTTCTGCGGAGAAGAATGCGTGTTGGATCTCTGTCTGACACTCCCATCATGTGCGCAACCGGACGTTGATGCTTTACTGGACCCAATAACGACCCATGTTCTGCAGTGTCCCCAGCGTATTCCAATGTTGATGGCGGCATTCCTAGAGCCTCCACAGGTAGTCACGGCTCCTGTTGGTATGGACACCGGCTCCTCCTCTGACACCCAGGCCTTGGACGGCGCACAGGCTGCCCCAGCGTCGCCTGTGGACAGCACGGAAAATCATCTGTGCTCAATTGACATAATCTGCGAGGTGTTACAGGGACCGTCGTCTGCGGAAGCAGGCAATGATAATGTTGCGTCTACCAGCCAGGACACATAAACATTTGACTCATTTTGGCCCGTCATGTGCTGGGAGAAATTCGACTTTTAGAAAAACAAAATGAAATTTGGAACTCCATAACAAAATTGACATTCTTTTGTGCATACATGGCTTTCAAATGCTTGTAGTAGTTCGAACTATACCTACGGACACATTAGAGCTATGGCTTGAGTGACAAATTTCCTTTTAAAGATTTTTAGAACTTTCTAATTATTTTTAAGTGAAATCTAATTTTTTTATTACAACTATTAGAGTACCAAGTGTCTAGTCAACTTAGTAGTACGTTGCGAATTTAACTATGTCGTCCTTTCGGAAGAGGAGTGGGTGTTATATTCCATATAGGAACCATAATATAGGCCCAGGTAACTTCATAACCCTTCACCTATATTCTTCCCTAAATTGCACTTATAACGGTTTACAGGGACTGACCTTTTACCTAGATACGACATTGCATTCAGAACGCGGGTTTTCCCTAGTTCGAAATCTCATACATTATGCATGAGGATTCTCGGAAGCACAGCAGGACTACCATCTCCTGTACAATATTTATGTATAAAGTTCATGCCCGATGTCATCCTTAGTCCGACACAGTAATACAGCGAGGTAGGACCCTTGGGGAGACCTATGGGTATATATACATCACATCTTGCTAAGATAGACAGAGGAGATCAGGACTTCCCGGCCGACACACTGACCAGAGACGCTGAGGTTCCTGCATGCAGACACTCCAGCTCGCAGTGGTCTAACATCCCTCGCGGGGTGTCCAACTCGAGACCAAGACGGGGCCCCACAGTCTCTCACTTCAGGTAATGGGGTTGACTTTATCCTAGAGGGATTCTTGGCTTAACACCTACACACATGCTATGTACACTTGGGTACATCTAGTTAGGGAGACATCTTAGGAGTAAGAATCTTTTTATTATCGTGTATTTTATGTACGTGTATGTATTTATGATTACTGCAAGATGGTAGAGCTTTACCATCCATTTACTTTCATAGTGCTTCTAATCCTATATATCTGCTACTGTCTAATGGTTGTTGCAGTTCATCTATTTTACACCAGAATAACAACTGTTCAATAAATACTTATTGAAAATGCCCAGCCTGTTTATTCTGTGTACCTCTCTAAGACAGACTAAGTAAGCACGAGTGACTGAGCGAAAAGTAGTATATTGTTTCCACGGTCCTGAGGGATCAGGGTTGTCATGTTCGATGGTTGCCAAGAACTATTCTCTCCTTGGTTAGAGGAGAATTTAGTGGCACTGTGAGCTAGCTGGTACAAAAGGCCAACATACCCGGTGGGGGTGTTCGGAATCAGTCCAACACCAATCCTACAGTGTATGCTGTCCGAACGTGCAGATCCTGTGTAGGTTTTATAGGAACTACACAACCCCATAACCTCAATACTCCTTACCGCTCCACCATTTTGCATCCAGCTCTCCTCACATGCTGACTGCCCTGTACTTCTTAGCCTCTAGGCGCATGCCCCTGCACTGGGCAGAGGGACATACTGCTCGAACACTGGCACTCTCGCAAGGAGGCGGGGATAGCTCAATTTTGAAGCTGTAACACTGATCGCCCCCACTCCCTGCACTCACCTTTCAGCGTCGCCTCCTCTCCCCAGTGATCTGTGCTGAAAGTGGCGCCTTGCTGCCCAAGAAGATGGAGGCAGGTGGTGGTGCTACATCAGGCTTCCGCGGCCCCGGAGAGTCACTTCTGCTATCCCCTATGGGGCTCCCCGGTGATTCCTGGAGGTGCGGTGCTAGACACGGGTCAAGCGGCGGGAGCAGCAGCCGTACACACTCGCACACATACAACCAAGGCATAATGTGCACAATTCACGTCAGTTCCCTGGCAACCACTGCATGCCTGTGCAGGACAGTGGCGTGTGTTAGAAGAACAGAGTGCGGCCAGGGAGGCAGGTACAGGGTCTGCTGGGGACTGGGGCTGGCACATTTCGGGTTGGAGCGAGCCGCCAAAGCTGGGCACCCTTTACCTTCTTTGCTACCAGGGATGCACCCTTTTGGTGACTCTTCTTAGGGGTGGTGCCAGCGGGCTTGGCGCCCTTGTGGCTCATCTTCTTGAGGTTGGAGGGCTTGACAGGCACTAGTGATACAAGGGCCGCTGTAGAGCTGTTGCACCCTCGTAGCTCGCTGTGCGGCTACACAGCTGTTTGCCTTAGGCGTGCATTAGACATGGGATGTTTGTGGTAAGACCGACACTTCCATCAGGCCCCCTTGTGGTGGGAAGGCCCAACTCGTAGCCTGGAGAGTCTGCTCCCGCCCCAGCTCTGGTGCCTGAGTCTCTGGAGCAGAAGACACTCGGGCGAATGTACCCCATCGCTACCTGCGCGACGGCCACCGAAATAACAGGGATATGACTGCAGAGGAAGGCGAGGGTCTACTACTGCGACTATACTACTGCTACTGATGAGAATAATAAGAAGTGTCTTACAATGAAGTGCTGAGTAGGGGTGGGCGCAAACTCCGCCACGTGGCAGAATTGGAGTTTTTGGCCGAAGTTCGCGCTATCAGCAGATTGTGGAGTTGGCAAAACTCTGCAAACTCCGCTAGCGGAGCGGAGTTTACTGCCCACCCCTAATGTTAGCCAACTGATTGGGTGCATAATAACAATATCATTCTTGTTAAGTGCTGTACATGTGACAGACGATTCATTGCGTATACTGTATTGCAGGAGCTTGGAGTTTAAAAAAATATATAATTTTTTAAAAACAAGCAAAAGAAAGAGGATTCCAACTCCCATAATCCTGTATGGGCACCGGCGATAATAGCTTGCTAGCACCACAGTTCATAAAATGACTGGCCGACCATGCATTTGATTAGAAGTTATTATGATGGGGGGCTGCGATATGTTAATCGATTGAGTGGGGGTATTATAATATTACTGCTCATATGTAATGAAGTACATGTCATGGTTTATACTGCTCCAAGGGAGAATGGAGTCACAGAAACATACAATAGTAAGGGGGCTCCAACCCCCATAACCCCTATTGAGAGCTGGTGGAAATAGCCCGCCGGACCATGGTTCATAAGAAGGAATGGGCAACCTTGGCTATAACATGAGGAGGCGATATGCCCGTGCATGAGGAGTAACGCGTAAGAAAGGGCAGTACCGAAGAAATAGGAAGGAGACTGTGTTAACTTCTCTGTAACTGTTAAGGTACAGCCTCCAAGCCACATGATTGGTTATGCGTGCTGAGGGAGAACTACACTTCCCAGAGGTGGACGTGCGAATCCACAGCGCAACATAAGATACACATCCTCAAAGCTAGCTCCATGATTGGCGCCAAGGGAAAACTACAATTCCCAAAGGCACCGCGTCAAACTTCCATGTTGCTGAGAACAAGGAATTCAATGTACTATCAGAAATAGTAGGTGATTTGAAGGTGCGTTAATAAGGAACCTAGGTAGGCTATGTACCACTGACATACAGGCACCCCCTCCCCCTTGCTTGTTATTGGTTATGGGATAACATGTTCCTCCGCATGCCCCTCCACAGGACTGGGAGTAATTACCCGAACACAGTCCCAGACACAACTGTGTGGGAGCTCTAGAAGGAAGCAGGTACGCTCATGCAGTACATAATGCTGGTTAACAGGTCTAAAACGCGTATGGGGAAAATGATAAGATCCCCGATATAAGAATCAAGCCTCAGCACCCCCATGATTGCCATCACTAATTTGTGCCCATTTATATACACAGCTAATGAGGTGAATGAATTAAGAGGCCCGAGGACTGTGTAAGGAACCCTCCCACTCCCCTCCACCCACCTAAAGCCACAACCAGGGTGGAGTGTCAAGAACTCTCAAGCAATTGAAGGGGTACATGAAGAAAAAAAAGGTGTACATCTGGGCTTTAAAAAGTTGATTTAAAAAAAAAAATCTTTTTTATTAAAAAATTATTTTCACTGGCAAGAGAACCATATTCCCTTCTGCCCTCCTGTTTCACTCACAATGTCCTATACTGGTGTATACAGCCCTGAGAAAGACCTTCGTTTAAACACTCCTAGGCCCATTAAGAAGGTTGAAACACGTCGGCACACTTTGAGATGTGGTCAAGTGGCATCAAAAAGGAAAAGAAGATCGTGGGAAGGTCCGGGAGAATATTTATAACCCATAGACTGATAAAACCAAAAGCACTCAATGACCTAGACCACTGGGGCCACATGGTACCGATGACCAACAATATGAGGGAGAACAATATATCCCTAAGCGAGACTGATTTTAAATAACTTTCATTGTTTTTTGTTGGAGACTTCATCATATCTGTCTACTGATTGTTTATGTTGGACACTTATCTATGTGGATATAAATCGCATTGCATGTAACAAGTCGATGTATGTTTTGTTGAGTAATGTATGGTTTAAGTAATGTGGTGGTTGTGTTCTATAAATGTCGATATTGTAAAGTGTGCATTTTTACATTGTATGAAAAAGTATAAAAGGGGTCCAAAGCAAACAAGTTATTTTTGTCTCAAAATAATGTTTGTTTTGCAATGGCTATCACTGTCTGTCTAGTGGATATGTGCCAGCATTCACTAAGGGACATAGGGCCAGATGTAGGAAGCCAAATTGCGATCGCAAACGCTGAAATTCTGCGAATTTCAGTGTTTGCGATCGCAATTTGGCTGTGTGCAATGTAGGTAGGCAAATACCTACTTGCAAAATAAGGAATTGCAAAATTGCGATTCCTTATTTTACGACTGCATTTAAGGAATCGCAAAGTGCGATTCCTTAAATGCAATGCAGGAAGCCCAGAAAGTTTGCGATTTGGGCTTAAGGAATCGCAAATTACCACCAACTTCAAGTTGGTGGTAATTTGCAATTTCTTTGAAAAATTCACTTTTTTGCATTTTTCAAAGTGCCATGTGGCGCACATACATGCCATTAGGGCATGTATGTGCGCCACATGTGCACACATACATATTTCAGGGGTGCAACAGGGTGTCCTTTTGACACCCTTGCACCCTTGAAAATGCATTCGCAATTTGCGAGTACCTAATGGGCAGGGCTCGAGTCGGGGTACCACGCGGGTGGACGGCGTCCCCCCACTTATTTTTCCGGGTGGACGCCGTGCCCCCTGCCCAAAAGATGGAGCCGGTACCCGAGTCTGCACCTGCGCGCGCTCAGCACTCACCAAACCTCACCTCCTATTGTCGAGAGAGGGCGAACAGAGCTCTTTAAGTTGTTTCACGTTGATGGAGCCGTTCAGTATGACAGACGGGCGCCGTGGCCGTATATTAGAAAAGGTCAGTATGTATTCACGCATTTCAGACGGAGACCGGCAAATTTACTGTGGGCAATAAATACGCACCGAACAAGCGCAGCTTTAATTTCCCCGCTCCTTTGAGTGTCAATACGGTGACGAATTCCAACGTAAACATTCTGCTTTGCCCTTTGAACCTGCCCCCATCGCCTTGTAACCTTTGTTAATTAGAGGGCACTACATTTCGTGACGTCACTTCCGGTGACACCACCTAACTTGGAGCGTCCCCCCACTTCTTTTTTTAGGACTTGTGCCCTGCTAATGGGTACTCGCAAATTGCGAATGTCTTCCCATTCATTCCTATGGGCCTCTAGGCCCATAGGAATGAATGGGAAGGTATTCCTTAATTGCGATTCGCAATTTGCGAGTCGCAAATAAGGAATGTGTAGGAATCGCTAGAATTATTGAGATTCCTACCTACATAGCATTTTGCGAGTCCTTAATAGCGATTCCCTAAAAATCGCTATTAAGGACTCGCTAAACTGATTTTACCTACATCTGGCCCATAGTTACCTAGTGTATCAACACCAAATATATGGGTAGGGGAAGAGGAGCAGTGTGGAACAAATAAGGAAACTAGAGGCCTTCAGGGACCAGTGAGACACGTAATCCTCACACATTTTCAAGAGTGGAATATTCATCAATCAATGGTGTAGGGGGATTCGATTTACAGGACCTGGGCACATCATGGAGAAACCAAACGTCATTATATTTTAGGCACAGAGCACATGCACTTTAGCACTGATGAGAAGTAAAAAAGAGCACAGAGTCCTAAAGCCAGCAAAAACAAAGTTCAGCACACAGTCACAACAGGAGGTCAGAAGGCAAAAAGTCAAGGGAAACCACGTCAAGAGATGCCAGGTCTGACATGTACCTCAGAGTTGCAGAGTGTTCAGAGTTCAGTTTTCCTGTAACACCGTGTGTTATGGATCACTGTGTCTGTGCTGGGAGCTCATTGTGTAAATAGGGTATTTTTTTTCTTTTCCATCCTCCGTCTCCTCGGAGCATTTTTCACCTTTTACATTTGGTGAAGATTCATGAGCCCTAGGCACCACTTCTTTGTGAGTTTCACTTAACCCCTTGGGTGCTATTGGCTTGACCTCCCAGTCAAGAACATTCACTGCTGGGCGGCTGTGGATTCCTGCAACTTCTGGAACCTTCTCTTACAAAAATATGAGGAAAATTGGACTTTCACGCCAAAGTTTGAGGTTTACAAGGCCTTCTGAGTAACAAAACAACATGGGATCCACACTAGTCCTGGACTCTCGTGGGTGTCTAGTTTTCAGAAATGTCTGGGTTTGGTATGTTTCCCTGAGTGACAGCTGAGCCAGGCCCAAATTCTGCAACTAACCACGTTATAAAACAAGCATTGAAAATGCAATAGGTCTCGCTTTTAATTAAGTTAAAGCCATTTGCTTTGCTAATGGTATTGTATAGCAAAGCAAATGGCTTTAAGTTAATAAAAGGCGAGACCTATTGCATTTTTAATGCTTGTTTTTCCTTGCTTGCACCAAGCCACTGTTTGCACTTTGGCTCGGGAACCCCTCTCTCTAGTATCAGAGACCCCATATTTGGAAAAGACATGTTTTTGCTGTTTCCTATATTTTCTTCAGGATGAGAGTGAGTTTCGCCTCCTTGCAGTTTCTAGGAAACCTTTCCTTTCCTACGCACATCACGCGAGTTTCCCAAATGAAGGCATGGCAGTGTAGAATACAGGGCCTGGGTCCCCACTTCTCCCTGACCAGGCTGTTGGCAGATTCGGATCTATCAGGGACTGTGGTCTGAACTATGTAGGAGGGCCAGTCTTTAATTCCGGCCTTTGGTCACTGGTCCTGAACTTGGCTAGCATATGTCCAAGAACTTCATTTAATGGGACATCTAATGAGTGATGTCACAATAGCTTTAACAAGCCAAAAGTGGCAATAGGATCCGGTTTAAAAGGGACAACTTATGGTTAAAGTAAAAACCGATAGGCGCAAAAGTGGAAGAAGGTAACATTATCCGGAAGCTTACATCTCTCAAAAATACAGTAAGCGATTTTATTCCTCATGGCATGCTGGTGGTTACTTTTTTTTCCTCTTTTCACGGTAGTAGAATTTCACAATGGGATACTCAGTTCACTTCAGCTAGGACTTTTAAATCTTTAACAGTAGCTGGGGTGACGGTGGACGTTAAAAGTTTGCTGGAGGAAAGCGGTGCGTTCTACAGCTCAGGAATTTGAATCTCTGCTGGACCAACTCGCCCTCTCATCCTCCAAGGTCGATATACTGCGTGTACTATTAATACTTAGCAGTTATAGTGCAATATATTGGTTTATTATCGGCACCTTTTCCCCCAATAGAGCACGATCGACTCCACATTTCTCCACGAGGATATACGTATTTACAGTCTGACCTTTGCATTTTATAACACCTGCACCCTTCGGATGAAAGGCGGGTCGACGTTACACTCAGACAGACCCAGTAACTGCAATCCGGCAACACCTCGACCACTGTTATTGCAACTTGAGATAACCTGGACCATAAAATGTATGTAAGGTAAAGTGTAACAACGTTTTCACTTACTATTCCACAAGAGCCCAACGTGTTTTTCAGCATATACCACTGAGAGAAATTGGTATTTAAATAATTGTTAAAACATCTTCTGGACACGCCCACAAAACATTCATCAGAAGATTCGAGTCTTTACTGTAAATGAACTAAACTTAAACGGGAGGCCATGACGCGGTTTCGTGATGCATTTAAAAGTATAAACCAGGGAAGAAATATCAGGAAAATAGATATTAGCCTCTGTGGCATTTCATTGGAATTCTATCTTTCCTGCAACGCAAACATGATGTATGGGAGGTATTTGGAGTCAGATATTGGCATTTTACAAGACTCCTGTTACAGCTCCTGAGGGCGCGCGGAGACAGCAGAAAGCCAGCAACGGTGACCTCCTGAGGGCCTGCATACATTACATCTCAACAGGTCAAAGGTCACTCGGCCTGTCGGACACTGGGGAAAAAAGCTGCAGATGATTTGGGAGCTAGGAAGACGGGTGCTGGGAGGGGTCACGCAGGACACAATGATTTACCACCCTTCACCACTCTGCCATGGGGCAATTGTGCCCCTCTCGCTAATTTCATCTTCAAAGCAGCCTTCTAGCATTTTGCCATCTTCTCAAGTGATTTCCGTCCCATGTGTCCTTTCAGGGAAGGACCCCCATTATCTACGCTTCCCAGAGGCAGGCTGCTTCGCACGGTGTAGGAAGGGGGAGATTTCCTGCCATCTTCCTGCATAAAATAGGCTTTAATTACAACCTTGGGAAACATGAAAGAAATGCTGAACGGGCTGCCGGAGCCCCAGACTCAGCTCCCAGCAGACACGACCTCGCGGGAAATCAGAGCAGGGCTGTCGTGTCCCCCTCCCAGTCCCACTAACTCCCCAAGACACGCGCAAAGCGTAAGAGCTGATAGGGAGTAAAGCTCCCTTGATCTCGCTGGAGCCTTCTAGAGTTGGGGCGTTGTATAGAAAGGGTGTTGATATAGCGCTTCCATTCCTCGTGCTAGGCCCCAAGCACTTAAGCGGTTCTACCTCTCTACTTCAAACATCCGAGAACCCGCCACTAAAACCTAAAGTCAAATTCGCCATGCCACTTCACATACAGGAATGAGTTTTTTTCTTTCCTGTTCACATGATTGCAATGATTTTAGGTAATTGTGCAATAACATTTCTTAATCTAATCAGATTTGGAGAGAAGTTGTTTAACTCGGTTATTTCGCCACAGGTTCTATGATCAATGAATGCGCAGATTAAGGTGTGCATTTTTGAAAGGCTGTGCTGTCACGTGGCCATGTGGTGGCGAGGTTGTGACTCGTTGCTTTCGAACGCATCACGATGAGTTGGACGCGTGTGGACGGACGGTGAAGCGCTGCCAGTATACAAGGACATGTTTTGTAACCTTTCGGCTTCAGTTGTCTAGTATTTCAGACGTGGCTGCACATAGGCAGCTGAGAATGTAAAGAGATTTAAACTTCCACTCAGCGCTCTGAAGCGACATCCTTGCGGTGTAGGCGCTATATAGCAGGCCACAAATAAACAAAGTTTACCACCCATGCGTTTAAACACGAGTGGGTTTGTTACTGGCAATTTAGACGACGTCGCGAAATTTTCACTTTTAGTCTCCAGGGCTGCAAACAAGAAACAGTAACGTTGAGAAACTAATAGAATGCTTAGATGCTCACTTAAGTAATGTATTTATAAATAAAAATCAGGTTTGTGAAATAAAGTTGGATTGGGTGTTTCGGTGACATGCTGTCAGAAAATGATCTTCTGTTGTCATGCTCAGAGCACAGGTGGCGGGGGGGGGGGGGGGATTTCATACATTGCAGATCCTGGGGTCTGCCCAGCGCTGGGATGCTGCTCCAGAGCAAGGCATTCTGGGAAAGCGAGCATTTTGTTATCAAAGGTCAGTCATCATGTCACATGCCTAAATGTCTTCAGAGGCGGCGCTCGAAGCAAGGGAGATGCCCTTAGTTAGCTATGGAAAGTAACCCTGCTGCTGCTGCGTGCAGGGAGTGTCTTCTAAGCTGAGCACTTTGAGAAAACTCAGTGTTACCGAAAGCTAACGGACAGCGAGTCCAGGGCAGAATCGTGTAACCTGCCTCAATGTCTACGGATTTGGGCGCTGTGCAAGTTGTGGTGCAGGGCAGTGTATCTGGGCAGTATTCACGTCACTTGATTGTCTTCAGAGTTGTGCGCTCTAAGAGTTGAGTTGGAGGGCAGTGGTTTTGGGCAGTAATGATGTCATGCGTCTGAATGGCTTGAGTGTGACTCTCCAAGAGTTGAAGTGCAGGGAGGGCAGTGCTTCTGTGCAGTAATCTGATAGATTATAACAAGTACTGGGACTTGAATGTACTGTGCACTGTTCACTTGGTGATAATCACCGTCTGTATACACTTTATATTCACAATAAACAGTTGACGTTCTAAACCATATGTCTGTTTAATATTGTTTTTTACAATTACTTTTGAAAATCATAGATAAACACCTCAGTTCTCATCACACATTATGTGTTAATACATCAAAAAGCATATATTGTGACGCCCGCCCAATGCATTTCGGGACCTAAAAAGTCCCTTCCTCAGGGGCAAATCTGAAAATATAAAATAACAAAATTACATTCATTCAATAGCCATGGGGGCTCAAAATACTTGTCAGTGCTCTGTGTTATTTTAAGTAGGTCACATGCTGACCTGTAACCATTACCCATTTTCCTGATCGACCTGATCTTAATGGTGACAAACTCACACCCAGTGTGAATATATGTGCGTTATGTACCTTAGGATCATGACTGTGTCCTCTAGCGTCTGCCAATGACCTTATTCAGTTCTGTATAAAAACTACAAACAACCAATTCCGATGTTACAAGTTCACCCTTACACATACCACAAAAATCAGTAATCTCCAAGATACCAATCAAAAACCACTGATGTCTCTTACCTTCAACTTGACACTGTGCAGTAATCTGTCATATATCCAATTGTCTTTAAAATTAGACACTGAGGGCCCGATTCACAAAGGTAAAGTTAGACGAAAGTCTAACTTTACGACTTTCGGAATTCACAGTGCAGGCTGCCCGGGGTCCAGGAAGGAGACCCGCTAAGAGGGCGGCTGCCTTAGTGCCACACGATGGCACAGGAGGCAGCCTCCCAGTGTTTGGGACCCTCAGGGGTCCGGTGTGCCGCGTCACTTCCGGGGAGGGGGGTGAGGTACATATACCTCTCCCCACCCTCGGGGCGCCCTCTTTGCCCACTACCCTGACGCCGTTTGGCCGTGCTGCGTGACCGCTGCTGGACAGAGTGACCACGAGGTTAGTCTCGCTGCCCTGCCCCCCCCCCCCACCATATGGGCCATGCCCTTGAGGGATCCCGTCCCAAGCGAGTTTTCATCTCGGGCCCAGTTTTCCAGACACGAGCCTGCGGGCCGTGTGGATGCCCGGGGCTTGGGAGGGGGCAGGGGAGGTGGTCCCACCCGCAGTCGGGGCTCGCTCCTCCCGCACTTTAAGTCACGCACAGGCGAGCGGGGGGCTGTAGGGCAATTAGGCCTTTCCGCAGCAGCGGCCCTCTCCTCCCGCTTTTAAATCACGCAAAGGCGAGCGTGGGGCAGTAGGGCTCATAGGCCATCCGGGAGTTTGCCGGACTCCCCCCCCCCCCTGTAGGATTCATCGATCCGGGGGCCGATGGATTGGGGAAGGAGATGGGGTAGCTTCCCCGGGCATTAGCGGAAGGTTCGGCGGGGGTGCAGGCCCGAAGCGAGTAGCCGGGCCGACCTATGCGCGTTGGCCTGGCATCACGCGATAGGTTTGGAGGGCGGGCATTTATTTTATTTATTTATTTGAAAAGTTTTATAAAGCGCGAACAAGACCCAACCGGGTATCAGAGCGCTGTACAAAGAGGAAAGCTGACGTATACGTACAGAGACAATATAAATACACTTACAAAAAAGGGGAATATGAGAGGAACCGGAAGCAAAAAGTAAATGAGGGTGCTAGGGGAAGAGTAGGTAGCAGGTGAACAAACAGGTAACAGCCAACCTAGATGAGGCCAAGCAGTTTCATCATCTACTTACTTCAAAGACAAACGAAATAAGTTTAAACCCCCAGTAGAAATGATTGTCAAGCAGTTTCATCATCGACTTACTTCAAAGACAAACGAAATAAGTTTAAACCCCCAGTAGAAATGATTGTCAAGCAGTTTCATCATCTACTTACTTCAAAGACAAACGAAATAAGTTTAAACCCCCAGTAGAAATGATTGTCAAGCAGTTTCATCATCGACTTACTTCAAAGACAAACAAAATAAGTTTAAACCCCCAGTAGAAATGATTGTCAAGCACAAGTTTCAAACATAAAGTGAAGGTAAATTGTTAAGCAAACAATAACACACCCAAGGACACCCCATAAGGCAAAATGAGAGGAACATGAGGCATAAAATAAATGAGGACGCTAGGGGAAGAGTAGGTAGAGAATGAACAAACAATAAAAAGCCCACCCAGATGAGGCCGAACAGTTTCATCATCGCCTTACTTTAAAGACAGCTGAGATACGTTTTAAACCCCAAGTGAGAATGATTGTCAAGCACGAGTTACAAACAAAGAAAAAGTCAATTGTCAAGCATACATTTCAACACAACAAAGTAAAAATGCTTGTCGAGAATGCAAGGTAATTGACTAGCAAATGACATGGAGGCTATTGTTGATGCAGTTCTTCCAATAGTAGCCATTTGACCTGGGGGCATAGTTGTCGGGTGCCCCCACTATTGGCTGGGACGGGACCCCCCGCGGTCGCTTAGTACCGGGGTTGGCTGGGCTTGCAGGCACGAAATGTGCGGGCTAACAGGCGGGGTGCCCGCTCAACTGGGCCGATCCTGGCTACCCCCGCGCGTTGGGTAGCATCGGGGCTTAATGCCTCAAGACCGAGTGGGGTCACAACGGCGTGCACGTGTGCTCGGCCCGGCGCTAGGCCGTAGGGGAGGATCACCGAAAGGGCCGGGTGCATTCAGCACTCTTTCGTGCCGGTTACCCCTGCACACGGCGTTGAGCGCCCACGGGAGTCTAGCGAGGCCAGGTTAGCGCAAGTGCAATTTGGCGGCCTAGGGGTCGAAGGGTGGTGGGTCTACGCCTCCCGTGCTGGCCGTTCGAGTCCTGCGCGACGGCGCTCGAGCCTGGCCGAGGTACTGCTGGCCCGGACCCATCGGCTAGGCCCGTGTTTTAGGAAGGGGGGGGGTGGGGCCACAGGCCCGGTGGGCCACGTGCCGGAACCCTCCCCCCCACGGTTTTCACCGAGATGGGGGTGTGCACGCAGCGGGAGTTCAGGTGGGATCTGGCTCTCCGTTAGCGGGCGCATGTATTCAGCCGCCGGGCATTTAAAGTGGGGGCAGAGTTCACCGGGCCTCGCAGGTGCACTTACCTCATGTCCTCGCGGCCTCGCCTGCGCAGGCCGGTGGGGGGGGGGAGGTCGGGGGGGACAGCTGGCGGCGCCCTCAACTTCTTCTTGCAGACCGGGTTGGTCAGCGCTGACTTTCCCAGTGTGGAGGCAGGCTCCGCCCACAACGTCCACTGGGCGAAGTTGGATGTTCTTGGTAGGGAGGGGGGCCAGGGCAGCCGGCGTTTCTGCACTAGGCGCTGGTGTAGCTTGTCACTTGTTAAACTCAAAACTCAAAATATGGGCTTTCTGGCAAGAATGTTGCAGGTTGAGAGTTCCATCGCAGACATCTAATTGTGGCAGGGGTATACAGCGCAAACGTATCCGAAGTGTCGGAGTGCTCCACATTAGCGTCTTTCATACCGAATAGAACAGCTACCCCCCCCCCTTTGTTTGGTTTCCCCGAACTGGATGCAGTGGTGGCAGGGGGGCGGGCAGAGGTGGTCGACACTAAGAGGGAGGCTCAAGGAGGGCCTACGTCTGTGGAGGGTTTAATTTACATGTAGGGGGTTGTGCTAATACCTGTTGGTTTTCCCTCCCAGCTCTTGCACGGTGACCAAATATACGACGCCGGACGAACGCCTGCGCTAGGCCAAGGATCAGGTACTTGGTCAAGGGGTACACGGTGCACTCCAGACAGTGACACAGGGTACCTGGACACAGGAAGGCCTAGAAGGTGTTTAACGTTTTGTTTTCCGGAATTACAGGACTCACTGGAGCAAGAGGCAGGCACCGTACAAGGAGGGGATTTCAGGGAACAGGAGCAGGTATGGCCAGTGCGCACACTGGAAGGGGAGGCGTGCAGGCATACCTAGGAAGTATGTACGTGTTGAATTGTACGCAGGGGGCAGGCCACCTGGGTGATGTGACTCAGGTCCGAGCCCGGGGGCAACAGCTAACAATTTTCTTAATCTCCGCACGCAGAGCATCCAAGGAACGCGGAATAGGGCGCACTACAGCATAAGATCCACCACCTAATACAAATTATGTAAGTATAAGGGGGGACGGGGGCTGAGCAGCTGGCGAATTTGGGTATTTGAGGTCCAACCTAGACCATGGTGGAGTCCTGTGGGGTTTGTTCTCATTACAAAGTTTGTCTCCTCATATTGGGTTGACCGTGGGGCCTGCAGCGCAGCATGGAAGGCCAGGGCTCTCCCCCCCTATTTTCGCAGACGTCTCAGGTGGAGGACTCCCTGCCCGAAAACTCCCTGGATGCTCAGTGGGCGGCGTTTATCATGTTGGCCAAGACCAAGGGATTGGCAAGGGCCACGACTCTCTTGAAGGCAGTGGATCCGGAGGATTCGGGGATTGTCGGCGACGCCCCTATCCCAGAGCAAGAGCACAGTTCGGAGGCAGGTCCATCTAGGCCTAAGCGGATGCGCAAGCCTACAACCAAGGACTTCCCGGCAGATCCGCCACCCCCCAAGTCCAGGGCACCGCCTGCACCCAGGGATGCCGGTTCCCAGCTGAACTCTTCCCGGCCCGTGGGGCCGGCTACCCCTCCAGACAGTTTGGCGGCCTCAGGGAAATTCGCCACCCAGGATGACCTGGGTAAGATCTTGGACACGATGAGGGACTTTATGGCGGAGGTCAGAGCAGGTCGACCAGGGCCAAGTTCACCGCAGGTGGGGGGCAAGGCAGGTTTGGATGAAGGAGGGGCGCGAGCGGCTGCGGCTGCGTGGGGATGCCAGGGGTGCGATCAACAGACACAACAAGGGGTCCCTGCCATGGCTGCCCTGGGGATAGCGGGGGTGACCAAACAAGTTACTTCAAAGTCAGCGACTGCATCGGGGGGAAGCGAGTGCACTCACGACAATTAGCCAGCCCCCCTTGAAGATAGCGAGCACAGGGACAGTGGTGGGCACCCCGGCCGACGGGGGGGGGGCTGCTCCCTGCCGGCAGCGCTGCTAGTGCTAGTCCCCCTGTTACAAGAGACCTCCCAGCAGGAGCACAAACTATTCCGGCGCCCGCTATTGTACCTCCACCACAGTTGTGCACGCCCCACGTGCCCTTACAGTTGGTTACCGCAGCTCCACTGCTATCCGGCCGTTGCTCCCTGGCTTGGCAGGTGCCCCAGGCGGCCAAGGAAGCCATATGGAGGCGCGAACTGATAGACATTTTCTCTCTGCTGTTGCTAGGACAGGATGGCATAGATGCCAGGAAAGCGGGGGGCAAGGAGGAAGATAAAAAAGTAAAGTTTCAGGCCTGGCCTGAGAAGAGCATAGAAAATTGGCTGGAAGCTTTCTCCATTTTGTCTGCTGTCATCCTAGAAAAACAACCTGAGGTAGGGCAAGGGCTCTTGCAATATGGCAGGTTAATCCACAACGAGGCAATTAAGTGGGGAGGGAGTGGATGGCTGAACTATGACAGGGAGTTCAGGAAGAAGATGTCCGTGTGTCCGGAGATGGCGTGGGACCAGAAGGAGGTCCAGCTATGGTTAGACCACATGGGTTCTCGCGCACAGCAGAGCACAGGGACACTGGGCAAGGCACAGGCAGGGGGGACGGGCAAAGGCTCTTATCTGTGGGAGTCGCATGGATTCAAACAGACATTTCGGGGGTTTTCAGAAAAGGTGGCCAGAGGGGGGCTTTAGGAGGTCTACCCCAGGGACATGCCGCTTGTTCAACAAAGGTTCATGCTCGTGGGGCAAAACGTGCAAGTTCCTGCATGCATGCAACAGATGTGGGGGACCACACCCTGCAGCCTCTTGTCACTCTCAACAGGAGCGACAGCCCGCCGGTAGAGGCGGTCAGGCTAGTTGAGTTCAACGGCGCATCAAACCTTCATGTCTCAACCCCCCCTCCCAGTATCAGGACTTCCTTGTCACAGCGTCAGCATCTGGCAACACCAGCGATAACCCTACCCCCTCGGGACGTAGCCCCAGTTCCCATGCAGGCAGTCAAGGGCCCCTCGCCAGTCAGCCTGGTCAACCTCCTGCCTCTCCTTAGACAGTACCCTAACAAACAGGACGGCCTCTTGCTGCTGGAAGATTTTAGCGAGGGCTTCAAGATTCCCTATCTGGGCCCGCTGGGAAGTCAGGAGGCCGACAACCTTAAGTCAGCAAGGGAACATTGTAGGAAAGTGGCTCTGTATATACTGTACCCAAGTAAGGTTCAGGGTGTACAGAGTCCACAGTCCCCAGAGGGTTGACAGAGGCTAAAGTTAGATATAACCTTACTCTCCAAAGTGGTAGCTTGGTCGAGCAGTAAGGCAGTATCAGAGGACAGTGTAAAGCATTTGTTATACACACTCAGTCAGCAAATGAAGCCACACACTCAAGAACTGAACTCTAGGCCAATGGTTTGTATATAAAAAATTATATGCTTGTTTTATTTTAGAACCAACAATAGGATCAAAATATACTTTCTCAATATGAGATGCTTTGGTTATTCACCTTACAGATAGGCAGTAGACTTTTTTGATAGTGGTTATCACAGTTGGTGCAAGAGGCAACACAGGGTCAAATTCAATGCAACATTGAGCTCAATGGAAAATTATGCTTAATTACAATTGATTACTTTGCAGAGCACTTTTCTAACCACAGGACTGGATCCTGGATTCAGTCCTGGGACACTTCCTGTAAACAGGTAAGAAAAAGCGTTTTGGTTATTGTAGTGATTTTTGAAGAATATTACTATATTTCAAAAGCTGACACTTAGAAACTTTTCTGGGTAAAATTACCAATGTTATCCTATGAAAGGAAATACAGTGTGCAAGCAAAGTATGTTTACGTTACTTTTGTAATCCAGTGCTGGACTCCTAGGTTCAGCACTGGGACATTTACTTAAAACAGGTAAGTAATTACGTTTTTGTAGTTTGTACGATTTTTAAAGAATATTTGTAAAATACAGAAATCGACACTTAGAAGAAATTTCACAGAAAACCAGTCAATGGATCCCTATGAAAGAAAAGTGAGTTAGCGGTAAGTAACGTTGCGATTACTTTTTAGGGCCAGTGTTGGGCACTCGGGTCCAGCACTGAGGCCCCTTCTAATACTAGGTGAGTATTTTCGTTTTCGTGACTCGGTTGATTTTTGGTGAATATTCTAAAGTTTCAGAACTCCACACTTAGAAGAAATTTCGCAGAAAACCAGTCAATGGAACCCTATGGAAGAAAAGTGAGTTATCGGATTTCGGGTAAGTACTTGACTGGCAGGGTTAAGGTTCTGGGTAAGACTCAGGGGTCCCCCAGGATCAGGTAAGTACAGTTTTTACACCCTCAGCGGCACAGGGGCGGCCGGGTGCAGAGTGAGAAGGCCCAATGTTATCCTATGGCAGGCGGGGGGCCCCGGGTTGGTGGCTGCTGGCAAGCAGGCCACGCGACTGTGGGAGCTGGGCTCCTGGTCACTTGCTCAGGGCAAGTAGGGAAGTAGGTTAGGATAGAGGTTGCACTTCCAGGGGCACTCGGGCGGCTGGGTGCAGGGTGCTTTGAGCCGTCGGGCGCTCAATGTTAAACAATAGAGGTCGTGAAAGGTGAAGAAAGGCTGCAGGCTCGGGGACGGTGATTCTTCAGGGACGACCAACACTTCAGGAGGTAAGTTGGGGTCTTGGAGGATAGGTAGACACCCAGGAGTTGGGCACAGGGGCCGTGGGGCGCCGGGTGCAGGGGTGTCTTTTGAGGTCGGGAAATCTTACCCCCTGCTGGTCGCGGTTGGAGGGGTCCCTTGTCCTGAGGCTGCAGGCGTCGTCTGGGTCGTCGAGGAGGGTCCTTGGCCACTGGATTCCAGGTCAGAATCGCCGGGGGACGTCCTCGAGGTCTTTGGTCACTCAGGCACAGGCTGGACTCGGCGGGTGCAGAGTGTGCAGGTTTCGCGGCTCCGTGCCAGGGCCGGGTCTTTGGTAGGTTTTCTTTTGAGCAGTACCACTGCTCGTGGGAGTCCCTGGGTCGAAGGCTGTAGCACAGAAGTCAGGTCCTCCGGGGTTTGTGAGGTTGCTGAGGCCGGGATTCCGCAGGAGCAGGTTCAGAGGTCGACAGGCCGGTAGGGCTGGGGCCAAGTCAGTTGTTGTCGCCTCCTTTTTAGCAGCTGCACGGCTGGTCTTCTTGCTTCGTCTTCTCTTCTTGTTTTCGGATTTGGGAACTCTGGAAGGAAGGTTCAGGGAGCCCCTAAATACTAAATTTAGGGGTGGTTACAGGTAGGTAAGGGCAGGGACCAATGGGTCCCTTCCCTGGGGTGGGTACACCCCCTATTCTGTTCCTCTCCAGTGGGAGGGGGCAGGAGCCTGTCCCTGGTTGGCCAGGTCCCCCCATCCTCAAGATGGCGGGGACTCGAGTTTGTGCTTCACCTCGCCTCCCCCACCTTAGGGGTGGAGTTGGCAGAGGTGGGCACAACCCATTTCCTGCTTCTGGTTTTCCCGCCGGTTCTCCCGCCAGGAGTGGGGGTAGAACCAGTGGGGACCAGTTTGCTGGAAGCAGCAAATGGTCTGGGGAAACTCCAAAGGCGGCAGGCCTTTGAAGCTCCCCCTGCCCATCCTGGGGGAGGAGGCTTTGGCACCTCGTCCCGGGATGTGCATTGTTTCAGGCCCCTGAGAGCAGAGGCTCTCGACCCAGGGGTCCAGAAACATGTCTGGTGGTGGCAGCCTGGGCAGCCACTCAGTCCGGACACTGGAGGTCGGGTTGGTTTCAGGGGGCATCTCTAAGATGCCCTCTGGAGTGCGTTTTACATTAAATCCCACACTGGCATCAGTGGGGGTTTAATGTGCTGAGAAATTTGATACCAAACTTCTTAGTCTTCAGTGGGGCCATTATGGTGCTGTGGAGTTCGTAATGACAGACTCCCAGCACCATATACTCTTAATGGCAGCACTGCACTTACAATGCCCAAGAATGGACTTGGGCACTGTAGGGGCACAGGGCTCATGCCTCTATGCCCTCACCACTGGCATAGTGCACCCAGCTAGAGGGGTGGCTGACCTAGGCCAGGGCAGTGGCTTGTAGGCATGGCACACAGGGATGTGAGCCATGTCGACTCTTCACTTTTGTTCTGCACCAAGACACGCAGCCTGCAAAGGCAGTGTGTGTGTGTAAAGGTGCAGGGTCCCTAAGGGTGGCACAACAAGTGCTGCAGCCCTTAGGGGCCTTCCCTGGTCACAGTGCCCTGGGTACCCATGGTACCATTTACCAGGGGCTGACCTGTGGCCAGGGATGTCAATTGGATGTAGGTATCAATGCAATTTTAGGGAAGGAACACAGGCCCTGGGTACCTGGTTGGCAGGAGCCCAGGGCACACTCAGTCAAAGTACATCAGCCATTCAGCAAAAAGTGGGGGCCTACCATGTAAGAAAGATGGCACTTTCTCACACAACTCCCCCCCAAACGAAAGATGATGAGACTAACCTTGCCCTATGGAGTCTTCATTGTCTAAGTGGAAAAACCTGGAAAGGCCATCAGCATTGGCATGGGCAGTGCCAGGTCTGTGTTCCACTTCAAAGTCCATTCCCTGTAGGGAGATGGACCACCTCAACAGTTTTGGGTTTTCTCCTTTCATTTGCATTAGCCACCTGAGAGGTCTGTGGTCAGTTTGAACTAGGAAGTGAGTTCCAAACAGGTAGGGCCTCAGCTTCTTCAGGGACCAGACCACAGCAAAGGCCTCCCTCTCAATGGCACTCCAACGCTGCTCCCTGGGGAGAAGCCTTCTGCTTATAAAAGCAACAGGTTGGTCTTGGCCTTCATCATTGGTCTGGGATAGGACCGCTCCTATCCCTAGCTCAGAGGCATCAGTCTGCACAATGAACTGCTTGGCATAATCTGGTGCTTTTAGAATTGGTGCTGAGCACATTGCTTCTTTCAGAGTGTCAAAAGCCTTTTGGCAACAGACTGTCCAGTTTACTTTCTTTGGCATCTTCTTGGAGGTGAGTTCTGTGAGGGGAGTCACAATGGACCCATATCCCTTCACAAACCTCCTGTAGTACCCAGTCAAGCCAAGGAATGCCCTGACTTGGGTCTGAGTTGTTGGAGCTAACCAGTCCAGGATAGCCTGGATCTTGGGCTGTAAGGGTTGTACCTGGCCTCCACCAACCAGGTGGCCCAAGTACACCACAGTGCCCTGCCCTATCTGGCATTTGGATGCCTTGATAGTTAGGCCTGCAGTTTGCAGGGCCTTTAAAACCTTCCCAAGGTGGACCAGGTGATCCTGCCAGGTGGAACTGAAGACAGCAATATCATCAAGATAAGCTGCACTAAAGGACTCCAACCCAGCAAGGACTTGATTCACCAACCTCTGGAAGGTGGCAGGGGCATTCTTTAAACCAAAGGGCATAACAGTGAACTGAAAATGCCCATCAGGTGTGGAGAATGCTGTTTTCTGTTTGGCTCCTGGGGCCATGCCAATCTGCCAGTACCCTGCAGTTAAGTCAAAGGTACTCAGGTATTTGGCTGCACCCAATCTGTCTATCAGTTCATCAGCTCTTGGGATAGGGTGTGCATCTGTCTTGGTGACAGAGTTGAGACCCCTATAGTCCACACAAAACCTCATCTCTCTCTTTTCACCCTTTTGATGAGGTTTGGGGACCAGAACCACTGGGCTAGCCCAGGGGCTCTCAGAGGGCTCAATAACCCCTAGCTCCAGCATCTTGCTGACTTCAGCTCTGATGCTTTCCTTAACTTGGTCTGACTGACGATAGATCTTGTTTTTGACAGGTGCACTGTCACCAGTGTCCACATCATGGGTACACCAGTTTGTCAGACCAGGGGTCAAGGAAAAGAGCCCAGCATACTGCTGCAAGACTTGCTTGCAGTCAGTCTGCTGTTGGGCAGTGAGGGTGTCTGAAAAGACAACTCCATCTACTGACCCATCTTTTGGGCTGTGGGAGAGGAGATCAGGGAGAGGTTCACTCTCAGCTTCCTGTTCCTCATCTGTCACCATCAGCATGGTGATGTCAGCCCTGTCATTGTAGAGTTTTAGGCGGTTCACATGGATAACCCTTTTGGGTGTCCTGCTGGTGCCCAGGTCAACCAGGTAGGTGACCTCACTCTTTTTCTCTAGGATAGGGTAAGGGCCACTCCATCTGTCCTGGAGGGCCCTTGGTGCCACTGGCTCCAAAACCCATACCTGTTGCCCAGGTTGGAATTCAACCAGTGCAGCTTTTTGGTCATACCAGTGCTTCTGAAGCTCCTGGCTGGCCTCAAGGTTCTTGGATGCCTTTTCCATGTACTCAGCCATTCTGGACCTTAGGCCAAGCACATAGTCCACTATATCTTGTTTGGGTTCTTGGAGAGGTCTCTCCCAGCCCTCCTTTACAAGACAGAGTGGTCCCCTCACAGGATGGCCAAACAGAAGTTCAAAGGGTGAGAAACCTACCCCTTCTGTGGCACTTCTCTGTAAGCGAAAAGCAGGCATGGTAGTAGGACATCCCATCTCCTTTTGAGTTTTTCAGGGAGCCCCATGATCATGCCTTTCAATGTCTTGTTGAACCTCTCAACAAGGCCATTGGTTTGTGGATGGTAGGGTGTAGTAAACTTGTACTGCACCCCACACTCCTTCCACATGTGGGTCAGGTAAGCAGACATGAAGTTGGAACCTCTGTCTGAAACCACCTCCTTAGGAAACCCTACCCTGGTGAAGACACCAATGAGGGCTTTGGCTACTGCAGGAGCTGTAGTAGTCCTAAGGGGAATAGCCTCAGGATACCTAGTGGCATGATCCACTACCACCAGTATGAATTTGTTCCCTGAGGCTGTGGGAGGTTCCAGTGGACCCACTATGTCCACACCTACCCTTTCAAAGGGAACCCCCACCACAGGTAGTGGTATCAGGGGGCCTTTGGATGGCCACCTGTCTTGCCACTGGCTTGACAGGTAACACAGGAGCTGACAAACTCCTTCACCTTTTGGTGCATCTGGGGCCAGTAAAAGTGGCTAACTAGCCTTTCCCAAGTTTTGGTTTGGCCCAGATGTCCAGCTAGGGGGATGTCATGAGCCAAAGTTAGGAGGAACTCCCTGTACTTCTGGGGCACTACCACTCTCCTGGTGGTTCCAGGGTTGGGGTCTTTTGCCTCAGTGTACAGTAATCCCTCTTCCCAATAGACTCTGTGGGTACCACTGACATCTCCCTTGGCTTCTGAAACAGCTTGCTGCCTCAGGCTTTCAAGAGTGGGACAGTCTTGCTGTCCCTGGCACAGCTCTTCCCTAGAGGGTCCCCCTGGGCCCAAGAGTTCAACCTGGTAAGGGTCAAGCTCTAGGGGCTCAGTTCCCTCTGGGGCCTCCAGGTTCTCTCCCTGAGGAGAGGGGTCCTGCTCTTGTGACTGTGTAGAAGCTGGTCCGCCAGTCTTCTTTCCTTTTCTCTTGGTAGGCTGGGCCATCATTTCAGGCTCCAACACTATCTCTTCACCCTGCCTTTTGCTCTGTGCTCTTGTTTTTACACACACCAATTCAGGGATGCCCAGCATGGCTGCATGGGCCTTTAGCTCCACCTCTGCCCAGGCTGAGGTTTCCAGATCATTTCCTAGCAGACATGCAGCTGGTAACTTCGGAGAGACCACTACCTGCTTCAGGCCAGTAACCCCCCCAGCCTAATGTCACCATGGCCATGGGATGACTAGTGGTGACACTGTCAGCATTGGTGACTGGGTAAGTTTTCCCAATCAAGTATTGCTCAGGGGAAACCAGTGTGTCCCTCACCATAGTGACACTGGCACCTGTATCCCTCAGAGCCTCTACTCTAGTTCCATTCACCCAGGGGTATTGCAGATACTTCTTTAAGTTGGGTGGCCACACAGCTACAGTGGCAAATTCCACTTCCCCTAGGGAGACCAGACTTGCCTCAGTGTGTTCCCAGATTTGCTCAGGGTACACTTCTGATCCCATCTGTAAACTTGCTGCCCCAGGAGTAGCTGTACTGGGTGCCTTAGGGGCTTTGTTGTGGGGGCAAGTTTTGTCTACAGTGAGGTGTCCTGACTTCTTACAGTTATTACACCAGGCCTTCAAGGGATCAAAGTTCTTCCCCCTATAGGGTTGAGGCACATAGGGAGTAGTTTGGGACCCACCCCCTGAACAGGTTTTTGGGGCCCTTTGGAAGACTCAGACTTTTTATCTTGGGGATTCTCACCACCTTTCCCCTGGGGGGTTTGGTGACCACCTTCTTTTGGTCACCCCCAGTGGTTGTCCTTGTCACCCTAGTCTTGACCCAGTGGTCTGCCTTCTTTCCCAATTCTTGGGGAGAAATTAGACCTAGGTCTACCAAATGCTGATGCAACTTTTCATTTGTGCAATTACTTAGTATGTGTTCCTTCATAAACAAATTGTAAAGTCCAGAAAAATCATGCACATTATGTCCAGCTAACCAGCCATCCAGTGTCTTTACTGAGTAGTCCACGAAGTCAATCCAGGACTGGGTCTGGGTTTTGTGAGCCCCCTGAATCTAATTCTATACTCCTCAGTAGTGAGTCCAAATCCCTCAATCAGAGTACTCTTCATGAGGTCATAGGACCCTGCATCTGGCCCAGAGAGGGTCAGAAGCCTGTCTCTGCAGTTACCAGAGAACAGTTCCCACAGGAGTGCCCCCACAGAGGTTTCTTTACTCTTCTTATTTCACAAGCCCTCTCAAAGGCTGTGAACCATTTGGTGATGTCATCACCTTCCTCAAACTTAGGGACAATCCCTTTGGGGATTTTAGGTTCAGAAGTTTCCTCCCTATCCTTATTTTTAGTATTGCTGCCACCATTGATGGGTGCTAAACCCATCTCCTGTCTTTCCTTCTCTAGAGCCAGGAGTCTGGTCTCTAGGTCCAGTCGCTTGGCCAACCTTGCTAACAAGTTGTCCTCCTCACTGAGGCTATCCTCAGCGTCCTCTCTGGGACCAGGACCACCTAGGTGGCCCCTAGGTCCCCAGAGGTCTATTCTTGGAGTTAAGGGTGCAGGGACCCTATCTTCCCTAGGAAGTGATGGAGGTGGGTTACCATCCCCATCCTCCTCATTCCTTTCCTCCTCTGTTGGGTCATCACCATGCTCAGAGGGGTGGGCTTTAGCATACTCAGCCAGGAGCTCCTGGAGCCCTTGTTTGGTTGGATGCTGGCCCATTGGTATATCTTTAAGTTTGCATAAGGACCTTATCTCTTTGAAAGACAAATGAAGATAAGGGGTGAGGTCGAGCTCCTCAACCAGTTCCTGTATGTCATTATTATCTTCACTAATAGCTGGGTTCTTGTCTTGAGACATTTAAAAAAAAAAAATTCTAACCCCTCTAACCTTGGCTATAGTGACTTTTTATTTTCTAAGATGCTACAGGGACTTAAGCAAGGCCCTAACAAGACTTTTAGTAATTTGGTAAAAAAAATGCCAATTAAAAAAATCAGAATTCTAAAGGCAATTTAAGAGTTCTGTCGTGTGATCAGATGGTAACCAAGTAGTCCAACAAATGCAAGTTTGTATCCCACCGCTGATCCACCAATGTAGGAAAGTGGCTCTGTATATACTGTACCCAAGTAAGGTTCAGGGTGTACAGAGTCCACAGTCCCCAGAGGGTTGACAGAGGCTAAAGTTAGATATAACCTTACTCTCCAAAGTGGTAGCTTGGTCGAGCAGTAAGGCAGTATCAGAGGACAGTGTAAAGCATTTGTTGTACACACTCAGTCAGCAAATGAAGCCACACACTCAAGAACTGAACTCTAGGCCAATGGTTTGTATATAAAAAATTATATGCTTGTTTTATTTTAGAACCAACAATAGGATCAAAATATACTTTCTCAGTATGAGATGCTTTGGTTATTCACCTTACAGATAGGCAGTAGACTTTTTTGATAGTGGTTATCACAGTTGGTGCAAGAGGCAACACAGGGTCAAATTCAATGCAACATTGAGCTCAATGGAAAATTATGCTTAATTACAATTGATTACTTTGCAGAGCACTTTTCTAACCACAGGACTGGATCCTGGATTCAGTCCTGGGACACTTCCTGTAAACAGGTAAGAAAAAGCGTTTTGGTTATTGTAGTGATTTTTGAAGAATATTACTATATTTCAAAAGCTGACACTTAGAAACTTTTCTGGGTAAAATTACCAATGTTATCCTATGAAAGGAAATACAGTGTGCAAGCAAAGTATGTTTACGTTACTTTTGTAATCCAGTGCTGGACTCCTAGGTTCAGCACTGGGACATTTACTTAAAACAGGTAAGTAATTACGTTTTTGTAGTTTGTACGATTTTTAAAGAATATTTGTAAAATACAGAAATCGACACTTAGAAGAAATTTCACAGAAAACCAGTCAATGGATCCCTATGAAAGAAAAGTGAGTTAGCGGTAAGTAACGTTGCGATTACTTTTAGGGCCAGTGTTGGGCACTCGGGTCCAGCACTGAGGCCCCTTCTAATACTAGGTGAGTATTTTCGTTTTCGTGACTCGGTTGATTTTTGGTGAATATTCTAAAGTTTCAGAACTCCACACTTAGAAGAAATTTCGCAGAAAACCAGTCAATGGAACCCTATGGAAGAAAAGTGAGTTATCGGATTTCGGGTAAGTACTTGACTGGCAGGGTTAAGGTTCTGGGTAAGACTCAGGGGTCCCCCAGGATCAGGTAAGTACAGTTTTTACACCCTCAGCGGCACAGGGGCGGCCGGGTGCAGAGTGAGAAGGCCCAATGTTATCCTATGGCAGGCGGGGGGCCCCGGGTTGGTGGCTGCTGGCAAGCAGGCCACGCGACTGTGGGAGCTGGGCTCCTGGTCACTTGCTCAGGGCAAGTAGGGAAGTAGGTTAGGATAGAGGTTGCACTTCCAGGGGCACTCGGGCGGCTGGGTGCAGGGTGCTTTGAGCCGTCGGGCGCTCAATGTTAAACAATAGAGGTCGTGAAAGGTGAAGAAAGGCTGCAGGCTCGGGGACGGTGATTCTTCAGGGACGACCAACACTTCAGGAGGTAAGTTGGGGTCTTGGAGGATAGGTAGACACCCAGGAGTTGGGCACAGGGGGCCGTGGGGCGCCGGGTGCAGGGGTGTCTTTGAGGTCGGGAAATCTTACCCCCTGCTGGTCGCGGTTGGAGGGGTCCCTTGTCCTGAGGCTGCAGGCGTCGTCTGGGTCGTCGAGGAGGGTCCTTGGCCACTGGATTCCAGGTCAGAATCGCCGGGGGACGTCCTCGAGGTCTTTGGTCACTCAGGCACAGGCTGGACTCGGCGGGTGCAGAGTGTGCAGGTTTCGCGGCTCCGTGCCAGGGCCGGGTCTTTGGTAGGTTTTCTTTTGAGCAGTACCACTGCTCGTGGGAGTCCCTGGGTCGAAGGCTGTAGCACAGAAGTCAGGTCCTCCGGGGTTTGTGAGGTTGCTGAGGCCGGGATTCCGCAGGAGCAGGTTCAGAGGTCGACAGGCCGGTAGGGCTGGGGCCAAGTCAGTTGTTGTCGCCTCCTTTTTAGCAGCTGCACGGCTGGTCTTCTTGCTTCGTCTTCTCTTCTTGTTTTCGGATTTGGGAACTCTGGAAGGAAGGTTCAGGGAGCCCCTAAATACTAAATTTAGGGGTGGTTACAGGTAGGTAAGGGCAGGGACCAATGGGTCCCTTCCCTGGGGTGGGTACACCCCCTATTCTGTTCCTCTCCAGTGGGAGGGGGGCAGGAGCCTGTCCCTGGTTGGCCAGGTCCCCCCATCCTCAAGATGGCGGGGACTCGAGTTTGTGCTTCACCTCGCCTCCCCCACCTTAGGGGTGGAGTTGGCAGAGGTGGGCACAACCCATTTCCTGCTTCTGGTTTTCCCGCCGGTTCTCCCGCCAGGAGTGGGGGTAGAACCAGTGGGGACCAGTTTGCTGGAAGCAGCAAATGGTCTGGGGAAACTCCAAAGGCGGCAGGCCTTTGAAGCTCCCCCTGCCCATCCTGGGGGAGGAGGCTTTGGCACCTCGTCCCGGGATGTGCATTGTTTCAGGCCCCTGAGAGCAGAGGCTCTCGACCCAGGGGTCCAGAAACATGTCTGGTGGTGGCAGCCTGGGCAGCCACTCAGTCCGGACACTGGAGGTCGGGTTGGTTTCAGGGGGCATCTCTAAGATGCCCTCTGAGTGCGTTTACATTAAATCCCACACTGGCATCAGTGGGGGTTTAATGTGCTGAGAAATTTGATACCAAACTTCTTAGTCTTCAGTGGGGCCATTATGGTGCTGTGGAGTTCGTAATGACAGACTCCCAGCACCATATACTCTTAATGGCAGCACTGCACTTACAATGCCCAAGAATGGACTTGGGCACTGTAGGGGCACAGGGCTCATGCCTCTATGCCCTCACCACTGGCATAGTGCACCCAGCTAGAGGGGTGGCTGACCTAGGCCAGGGCAGTGGCTTGTAGGCATGGCACACAGGGATGTGAGCCATGTCGACTCTTCACTTTTGTTCTGCACCAAGACACGCAGCCTGCAAAGGCAGTGTGTGTGTGTAAAGGTGCAGGGTCCCTAAGGGTGGCACAACAAGTGCTGCAGCCCTTAGGGCCTTCCCTGGTCACAGTGCCCTGGGTACCCATGGTACCATTTACCAGGGGCTGACCTGTGGCCAGGGATGTCAATTGGATGTAGGTATCAATGCAATTTTAGGGAAGGAACACAGGCCCTGGGTACCTGGTTGGCAGGAGCCCAGGGCACACTCAGTCAAAGTACATCAGCCATTCAGCAAAAAGTGGGGGCCTACCATGTAAGAAAGATGGCACTTTCTCACACACATCCAGCAGTAGTCAGAGCCAAGGTGGAAAAGGAGAGGGTTCTAGGCAGGGTGGCGGGTCCCTTCCTGCGGCCCCCTCTGGACAACTTTGTTGTCTCTCCCCTGGGGGTGGTGCCCAAGAAGGAGCCAGGGTCATTCAGACTAATCCATCACTTGTCCTACCCGGAAGGAAAATCGGTCAACCATGGGCTGGAGGAGGGATCCTGCTCTGTAACGTATTGTACTCTGGACGTAGCATTGGACCTAGTCAGGAGGGCGGGCAAGGGGGCTTGGTTGGCGAAAGCAGACATCGAATCTGCTTTTCGCTTGCTACCAGTTCACCCGAGCAGCCAACACCTGCTGGGTTTCAGGCTGGAGGACAGGTACTTTTATGACAGATGCATGCCCATGGGTTGCGCGGTCTCCTGTGCCTATTTTGAGGCGTTCAGCACTTTTCTGCAGTGGGCCCTGCAAGCAAGCTACGGGGTGGCGGGCGTCACGCACTACCTCGACGACTTCCTTTTCATAGGGGGTGAGGGCACACAGGATTGCAGTGAGGCCCTGGAAAGCTTTGAAGAGTTGGCGCGTCATCTGGGTGTACCACTCGCGCCAGGGAAAACGGAGGGTCCGGCGCAGGTATTGACTTTCCTGGGGATCGAACCCGACACCATAATGGGAGAGTCCAGGCTGCCAGCGGACAAGGTCCAAGACTTGGCACAGCAGATTCAGTTAGTCTTAACGCAGAACAAGGCATCCCTTGGTTGCATCCAAAGCCTTCTGGGTAAACTCAACTTCGCAGCCAGAGTAATACCAGCTGGGAGGGTGTTTGCACGTAGGCTAGCCAGGGCAACAGCGAAGGTAAAGAAGAAGCACCACATGGTGAAGTTAAGCAAGGGAATGAAGGAAGACCTGTCCATGTGGGCTACGTTTCTGGCTACCTTCAACGGCTCAGTTATCTGGAGGGCACCTTGGGCGGGGAGCCCAGAACTGGCGCTATTTACAGACGCGGCAGGTAGAGAAGGTTTTGGGGTGATCCTAGACAGGGAGTGGTGTGCGCAGAAATGGCCCAATGCTTGGCACAAAAAGAATATCACGGCCCGCATTACAGTCCTGGAGTTGTTCCCCATAGTGATAGCGTTCCACCTATGGCCGGCAGTGCTGAGAGCGAGGAGGGTGGTGTTCTGGTCGGACAATATGGCTGTTGTTCAGGCCATCAATGCACAGTCAGCGACTTGTCCCCTGGTCTTGTGCCTGTTGAGGGAACTGGTGCGAGCTTGCCTGGTTAACAATGTGGAATGCAGAGCGCGACACAGCCAAGGGGTGCAGAACATAGCAGCTGACGCTCTCTCTCGTTTTCAGTGGCGCCGGTTCCGGGAGGCGTGGCCGAGAGCGAGAGAGGAGATGACACCTTTTCCACCACACCTCTGGTTCCTTCTGAAGTGGAAAGGCGACTGAGGGGGCTGGGCGAACTTTCCCTGGCGCCAAGGACCAGTAAGCGTTATAGAGCGTGTGTGGCAAAATTTTGTACAGTGGCAGGAGCCTGGGAAAAAGGGAAGGCGTCCCTAGAGAGCAGCGAGCAAAAGTTTGTTATATGGGCCAAAGACGAGGGGAAGAGCCACCCTTGGATAGCGGGTCATATGTCAGCAATAAGCCACCACGCAAAACTAAATGGGCAGGAGGATCCAACAAAATCTTTCTTAATCAGGGCAGCGCTTAAGGGCTGGGCCAGGTGCGAGCCACGTCCGCCAGACACTAGGTCCCCCATTAATTTTTAGACTCTGCAGGGGATGCTGGACTGGGTGCACAAGGCTACACATTCACCTTTTGAAGCGGCACTCTTTTCAGCCACTTTCAGCCTGGCCTTTTTTGGGGCACTCAGAGTAGGTGAGTTGGTGGCAAGGTCCAAGCAGGACAGGTCTGGGGTGGCATTGAGCAGGCAGGATGCGAGCCTGGCGGGAGACGCCCTCACAATAGTGTTAAGGAGGTCAAAAACGGACCAAGCAGGGGAGGGGAGGAGGATTGTACTGCACCAGCTGGAAACGGCCAGGTACTGCCCAGTGCGCCTGGTGTCTGCCTACCTGGCACTGCGCCCAGCAGATGAAGGTTACTTATTGATACATGCAGACAGTACCCCCCTCACTAAGTTCCAGGTACAGAGCATAATGCAGGCATGTTTGGCGTTGTCAGGCAACAAGGTACAGGGCAAACGATTCTGCAGCCACTCATTCCGCATAGGAGCAGCTAACACAGCGTTTAGGGCAGGCCTGCCAGCTGAACGCATCAAACAGGTGGGGCGCTGGGAGTCTCAGCGTTACAAGAGATACTTACGGTCTTGAAGGCCACTGATATGGGGCTATGGACTGAGGGAAGGTGATGATACTGACAATCTTTGGGACGGCCAGAACAGTTTGCGGCACTATATGCCGGTGGCTTGCTGTGAAGTGTAATAAGTGCTTTTGTTTATTAAGAGATGTGCAGTTAGGCAATAAAAACTCCTGGCAAGGACAACCTTAGGGACGTCTAGAACATTTTGCGGCACCAGATGCCGGTGGCTTGCAGTGAAGTGTAATATGTGCATTTTATTTATTGTAGATGTGCAGTGAGTCAATAAAAACTTTGCAAACTTTCATCACTTTAATTACCAGGAACTATGGTCTGGGTGATTTGCCATTCTGGCGTCTTGCGAGTATCATGGTGGGCCGAGAGCAGGACATGGAGGCACGGCCTCACGGCCACAGACATTATCTGGCTAGGATACCCAGGCATGCGCTGGACCTGCTTGCTGAAGAAGCTGCAGCAGAATCTGGGGGGGGGGGGATTCCTCCTCCTAATGTGTTGGTCATACACCTGGGTGGGAATGACCTGGAAGCTCTGGGGAGAAGGGCACTGCTTCAAGAAATGACGGTCACCATGTGTAAATTGAGCAACCAGCTGGGGACCTGTGAATTATGGTGGTCTGAGATAACGCCCCGGCGGGTGTGGCAGGGCACACGATCTAAGGAAGCCATGGAGGTCTCTCTCAGGAAGGTTAACAGTGCCATGAGGAAATTCACTGAGCAAAGGGGTTTTGGCTTCATCCGTCATGGGTTACTGCACTCTAAGGCCACAGGGTGTTTGGATGAAGATGGGGTCCACCTGTCCAGAGTGGGTATGGATCTGTTCCTACTTGATCTGGGGGAGGCATTGGAGACAGCAGGGTGTAAGTAATGGAGACTACCTTGGTGGGGAGCTCTGGGGTGACGGTGGCCACACCCAGAGCTGTGGCGGAGTTACAGGGCGATCCAGAGGCTGTAGGTACATACGGGTACCATCTACAGAAGCACAACAAGGGTGCAAAGGCCAAATATCCACAGGGAGGTCCTCGGTTGGCCCCGTTAGTCCTACGGGCGGTTGTGGACCTGAGCAACCGGGGGTTGCCTGGCAGGCTCCGCCCCCCTATGGGGCATGAGCAGGGGCGTGTGCTGTTGGTCCACTGGTGGGAGGGGTCTTGCCTCCCCCAAAATATGGCAAACACCGTTGGGTAAGGCCACGGTGTAATTTGGCTCATCAGGTGGCAGGCGGCGAGGGGCTGCCTGCCTGGGGATCGCCCGTAAGTTAACCCACCATGTTGGCATATTTGTAATGCTAATAAACCTGCAGCAGTTTTCTCCACAAAGAAGGTGTCTTGTCTGGTTATTTCTCTAGGAGATTGCTGCATGGGGGGATGGCGAGTGTTGCCGATATTGGCACTAAGAGCATTTACTACTCGTAAATGACCTTTGTGAATACTGAAAGTCGTAAAGTTCGACTTTTGGTATTCACAAAAGGCATTTCCGAGTACTAAATGCACTTTGTGAATAACAAAAGTCGTAAAGTTAGACTTTCGTCTAACTTTACCTTTGTAAATCAGGCCCTGAGAGTTGAGGTGCAGGGCAGTAGAAATGGGCAGTAATCATGTCACGCATCGAGACTACCTTAAACGTGACGCTCTGAGGATTGAGGTTCAAGGCAATGGTTTTGGGCTGTAATCTGTCACACATCTCAGAGTTGGGTGTTCTGAGAGTTGCGGTGCAGGGCAGTAGCTGTCGGCATTAACCACGTCACTCGCATGCCTGCTGGACTCCCAGATCCGCATGGCACTGGCACTGTCCACCGCTGCTCACGCCAATACTAACGTTTATTAGATGCCCGGGCTCTGCACTCTTACCTGCTGGATTGCTTGCCGCTGGTCCCAGGACAGGCTGCAAGGAGAGGTGGAGGGCGCCCCTTCCTCGTGGTCCTGTGAGATGCTGGGAACGGGGGGCAGTATCCATGGCTTACTCCCATTGGTCATCAGAGTATAGAAGAGACAGGCAGCCACCCCTAGAGCCACGAAGAAAGGCCGCCAGCAGAAGCGTCGATGACACCCCCAAACCTGCTGCCAGAACATGTCCTTTCCACAGACCTTTCCACATCGATAGAAACCAGCCTGTCCTGCTCACTGCCCTCAAAGCGGTACTCTGCCCGTTTCTGCCATTCTCAGAGTCAGACCCGTAGAGGCTGCCTGTGGAGTCTTTGGTCCCAAAATCCATTATTCCTTAAACAAACAACATCCATTGATGGTTGACGTGTGCAGGACATGTGCAGAAACGGAAGTCTCGTCCCCCCTGTGCTGACCTGTCCCCGTCAGAACTTTCTCGAACGCGGAGGCAGCACCCCGGCCTTCAGCAGCGCAGCATCCTGACTTGATTTAGTTACAGCACGAGAACGCAGCAAGCTAAATAAAGGAAATCAAAATACCAGTCTGGAGCTTGTCCAGACTTACTGACAACCCCTCCCTACTGGGGAGAGGATGTGGTCCGTCGGCTAGACTGCCGACTTTGGTGCTGGAAACCAGGGTTCGAGCCTCGGGGTCGCGTCCACATCCTGTGATTCTGGGCAAATCACTTAATCTCCCCGTGCCTGAATGTGTAATGTAAATACGGTGCTCGTGTAAAGCGCTCCAATACCTTCGAGTCGAGTTCGCGCTATATAAATATGCAAAAAAAAAAAAAAAGCATTGGGTTGTGAAAGCCAGCTGGTTTAAGGGACATTTCCTTTGCAAGGTTTGAAATGTTGTCTTGTGAGCTAAATTCTCTCCTCCGAGTTACAGGGCCTTCCAAGGCAGAGGCTGAGGCGGCTGGAATCTGCTTTTCATTTGCCTGGTCCAGATGCAACAAGCTTCTCCCGCCATCATGGAACGTTCAGGGAATCTAAGCCGGCAGGCGCGAAGGGAGGCGTGCGCTGGATCGCAGCGTTTAATGCGGGCTGTCAGAAAAGATTAAAATAACCCATGGCAGTAACATAACAAGCATTTGCAATGTAATCGGTCCGATTGCATTGCAAATGCTTAAGTTTAAAACTGAGCGCGGCGCCGCTTCACGGACACCGCGCTCGGTTTCTTTATATATTTCTTAACTTTAACACTGAGCGTGGTGTCCTTGAAGCGGGCCCTGCGCTCAGTTTCAAAGTTAACCAGCTGGAATGACAAAAAATGTCCTCACCCTGTAATTAGAGAGGATAGTAACACGCCGCCAGTAAACGATCCAATCCCGGTGGGCGGGGCCAAAAGGAGACAAGGCGGCAACAAGGAGGGACTAAGAAGCCTCCTTTTCAATCGTGAGCCTGCGTTTTGCATGCAGGATGACGCCAGCGAATGAGGAAGATGGGCGGGGCTTCAACTCCGCCTCCGAGAGCTTTGGAATCTGTATTGATTCCAAGAAGCTCTCGTATGACGAGAGCAGCGCATGCGCGTTGCTTTCGCCAGCCGAGACCTAAAAAGGGTTGATTTTGCTGGTGAAATGTGATGTTTCCAGGTAGCGTTTTAAGGTATTATGTGTCACAGCCACTATGCCCAGCCACACAAATCGGATACTGTTTGGGGACACAAAATAGTAGAACATTTTTTATCACCAATTGGATTTCTCAGCATTTTTGGCTTTCAAATGTAAGACACTGTTGAAGAAAGAAGTCACTTAGCAAATAACCCCCTGAATCACATTTCAGTATGGGTAACCCCCAAATTCAGAGGTGTACAGATAAGCACTGTTCCTAAACCCGTATCCTGTGCACATTTAAGAATCACACAGTTTCCTTTCTATCCACTTTTCATTCACTACTTCACCATAGGAATTGCTGTATGGCCGATACATAATTAAAATTCATTATAAGCTGCAGCTCAGTTGTTGACTCTGGGTATCTATTGCGTGTTTTTGGAAAATCCACAAACCCAACATATTCCCATGACCAGAAGGGTCCATAAGACATAACAGTACATTGCTTTTGTAAATCGTCCGTTGTGCCAAAAAACATTACAGATGAAAACATTGTAACCAATAACTATTTTCCCTACTTATTTTTCTATTTCAACGATTTGTTTCTTTGGGAAAACTTGGAGGGATCTGCACAAATGACCCTTTGTTGAATTTAGAATATTGTCTACTTGTCAGTAATGTATAGCTTTCTGGGATCATGGGACTTGGCCGTGCTCAGGGGGTTGGGCAGAGGACCGTTGGCCAAGCCTTGTGGTCAAACCCAAGCTGAAGGCCATGTGGGCGAGGGGTAGGCTGCCCGCAGTGGGGGTTGGCAGCAGGGTATGGCTTTTGGCCTCAGGTCTGCCGCTTTTGTGTTTCAAAGATTAATAGATAGTCTTTTTGGAAACATGGAGGGGGTAGCCGCATTTCAAGATGAGAAATTGATCAGTGCCAGCATCTCAGAAGACCATAATAATAGGTTATCGAAAGTTCTTAAGAAATTATAGGATAATGGATGACACGCCAGATTGAGAAATGTCAATTTCTGTGCATAGAGGTTGAGGATTTAGGTAATTGCCTCATTGCAGAAGCCATCAAACCTAAGGGCTCCCTCCTTAAACCCATCACGGATGCCCCAGTACCCAGAAACTGAGATCAGGTAGCTTCATTTTTGTGTGTATGTGAATATTCAAGTTTTGTTGAGGGATTCTCCGTACTTACCAATTCCATGACAAAATTAAGGAAGACAAATTCAAAATTTCTTTGTATAAAAGAGATGTCTGCTGATTTTGAGAAACTGAAAGGACAAGATTTTAGATACACCGATGTTGACTCCTTTTGCAGAAATTGCCGAATGCACTGTTACATTAGACGCCAGCAACTTTGCTGAATGCACTGAGATAGTAGACGCCATCAACATTGGTCTAGTGGCTCTACTCACTCAGAACATTACGGGTAAAACATATTCCATTGCTTTTGCCTCAGGGACACCATCTCCATCTGACCAAGGATATTCCTTTATTGAAAGGGAGGCCTATGGGTCTAAGTGGGCAGTGTGTCATGTCATGTCATGTCATGTCATGTTATGTTACGTTATTTTATGCAGATTTGTAGAGCACACTATCACCCGGGAGGGTAGAACACTGTAAAACCTTTTTGTAGGGTAGACATTTTGTGCTCAAGACAGATCATAAACAGCTAGTTTGCATACTTTCTGGAGACTACACTGGGAAGGCTTCGCCCAGGTTGATAAGAATTTTATAAAAAAGTTTTGAATTCTGTTTCACTCTACAGCATATTGCTGGAAGATTCAATTGTACAGCTGAATTTTTGACTCACTTGCCAATTGTTAATGATAGTTTAGAGCAGTGATACTCAAAGTATGGAGCAGGGGCGCATGCGGCCCTCCTGACCTTTACATGCGGCACCCTGGGCAACAGCAGCACCGGGCTGCAGTTTACTGGACTCAGCACTAGCATTAAAAAAAATAAAAATAAACAGCAAGCATTTATTTAAAGGTTCATTTCAGTTAAAGAAAGGAAGGAATAAGGGTGTACTGCACCCCAGGTTGTCCAGTTACACATTGTGCAATTCAGTTCAGCTACCAGATGTACATTCTACACTTCCCCTACACCCATTTCACTCCCCTCACCCCCCCTTCCACCACCCTGCTGGCATTAGTGCGGCCCTCGGTCACACCAAAGACCAAACTTTTTGGCCCCCGCGAAAATGTTTGCGAGTACCCATGGTTCAGAGGGTTCTTTTGTGGATGGCGATTGCATGGATGCTTCCATTTTTGCTGCCATTCATCTGGTACAAGAAACAATTCATGGAAGTGATTGGGTTGAGGGCATGCAGGCTGAAAAGATCTTAGGTGAAGTTACAAAATGCATTTTATCTGACTGGCCTACATTCTTTTTGCCTCAATTGCAGGTGTTTTTCAAATTGAAAAATGAGTCGGCTTGTGAAGGGAACATAATTTTAAGCAGAGCTAAAATTGTTCCTCCAGAAGGTATTAGATTGGAAATCATCAAGGTGGCCCTTGCAGGTCATTTAGGAGAGACATGTATCTAGACCTTGGTCAGAGAAATTAATTGGTGGCATTATATGAATGTTATGGTAAGCAATTTTGTTCAAAATTGAACTGATTGTACCAATTTAGATAAAAGTGTAAAAAGTTGCCGCCCGCTCTTAGATCAGCTTCTTGAAAGGCCCTGGCAAGATCGTGCCATGGATTCTTTGGGTCCATTAGATATCTTATCCACTTCCTGTAAATACATTTTTGTTTTGGTAGATTTACTTCTCCAAATGGGTGGTATGGAAGGTTGTTTTTTTTTTAATATTTCTTTTTATTAAACAAACATAAATACAATAATACATTACAGAGGAGTCAATCACTTAAGGGCATGAGGTATCCTGGGGGAGGAAAATCATTTTACATAATTACAGGAAATGAGGAATGTTACGGTGAGGGCGGGTCTGTAATGTCAATACAGCGAGGCGGTGAGCATATATCCCCTCGATATACATTCCAAGAGCCCCATACACGGGACCATTTTTTCGGGCAACCCCTGGCCAGGTACACTGTTTTTTCCCTATACATGCACCAGTCTAGATCCCTCTCCCAGGCCTCTATTGTGGGAGGTTGCTCTGCTCCCCATCGCTGCGCAATGTTCCTCTTTGCTATCATGAATCCCAGTGTGGACCATTGTGTCTGGGATGTGTTCAAGTCAGTAGGTTCCCAAATATTCAGGAGGCAGCGTCTCACCTCAGGGCGAAGCGAGATCGAGAGTACCGAGTTGATGACACCCTGAACCCTGCGCCAGAATGTGCTGATGGCTGGACACTCCCAAAGAATATGTATAAATGTTCCTGTGTGCCCACAGTTCCTCCTACACTCCCCACTTATCTCCCTTCCCATGTGTACTAGCTGAGGCCCAGTCATGTAAATCCTGTGTAGGATTTTAAGCTGGACTAATCTGAGGCGCGCTGATATGGCTACTACCCTGGGAGAGGATATCGCCTCCCGCCAATCCTCCTCATCCAATTCAATCCCGTCCCTTGTCCACTTCTCCCGCAGTGTTTGGAGCTGGTCCTCCCCATTGTTGATTAACTTCTTATATATGAGAGAAATGGTTTTCTCGGGTAGTGACCCGTCTAGTATTCTATCTTCCAATGGTGAAGCGTCAGGAGGGACGGAGTCTCGTGTCAGGTGCATACGTAGTGAGTGCACGATTTGTACATAGCGGAAGTGTTCAGTGTCTGCCAGCTTATATTCATTTTGGAGGTCTGCAAAGAGTTTGATCCCACTGGTTCCCAACATATCTTTGATGTGTGAGATTCCTATTAGGTCCCACCTGTCAAACCCTTTCGTCTTCCACAGACTACCTAACTTCTCTGAGTCCCACAGTGGAGTAGCTAGTGTCAATGTATTGCCCCACCCCAGTGAGGTAGTTGCGCTGTGCCAAACCTGAACGGTGTGGGCAGTGGGGCCAGTTAGGGCAAACCGTCCAGGCTTTGAGTATAGTGCTCTACCATACGGTATGGAAGGTTGTTAAAGAATCCACCACAGAGGTTGTCTTAACATTTTCTAAGGATGCTTTTACAGAGACGGGCTTCCTTTATCCAGAACTGCTGATAATGGAGCACAGTTTACTTCACATTTGATGATGGAATTAATGCAGGGCCATTGAGCTGTGCATAAAAGTACCCCTCTTTATTCAACGGATAATAATGGTGTTGCTGAGAGGGTTGATAAGATTCTTGTAGGCGTGCAAACGGCCTTTGAAAAGCATGTGTGTTCTAAACTTCCTACCGGAGAAAATTTAGGCATATCATCGCGCTCCCCACTCAACTACAGGTTTTTCACCCTTTGAAATGTTGAAATAATGTGTACCTCGCTCTGGTGAGTATCCTAACCGGCTACACATCTCAGATTGAATGACAGGGATCCCAATATGTGTGATGAAGCCAGGAGCAATGTTTTGTCCAAACCATTTAAGAGCACATTGTTGCATGAAAGAAAGGGATCAAGAGGAGAACCAATGCTAGAGGTGTTTGGGTCAAGATTGGAAATCTTAAATATGTCTTCAGAGGTTTGTCAAAGTAGCCGTTAGCAGGTGAAGTGATCTAAGTTGACAAATCATCACCCAAAGTGGAAGATGGAAATTGGTGGAATCAGAACAGACTGGTAAAGGTGAAGAACTAAATGAATACGGAGGCGGGTGATCGGGACAGTGCTGGAGAGCACTTCTCAGCAGTGCTTAATTTGTAAAATGTTAAGTGCCAGGGCTCTGACCTGGAGGCCACTGCAGCTTGCACCACCCATCGCCCTTGTCATCGCTGCCAAAACAACTACTAACCATCTCTCTCGCATGTAAATGCGGCAGTTCAAATTATTCCAGGTCCCCAAAGCTAAAGGAATGGCTGGGAAGGCGGGTATTAGCAATTTTAATATATATTGTATTCCTAAACAACTGTTGTTCTGCTCATCTCTAAATTAGATGAGCAGCGCCACCATGTGGTAGACTGTTCTATGTATGGTGTTGACAATTAGGTGCCGGTGCCGAACACCGGAAACCAATTAAGTGCCGGTGTTGAGCACTGGAAAGCACCGGCTCAAATTAAGCACTGCTTCTCAGGACAGAATCTTTGAACAGAGAATGATAAATGCACGGGTGTTTCTTCTGATTGCCTCTCAGAGACAATCTACACTTCAGAAAGAATTGTTTATGAGCTGCAAGGACTTGACTAGGATCTTATTACAGAAGAACTGAGTGACAGTGGAGTATATAGCAGTGCTTCTGCTCATCATGGCAATAGATTACAGAAGGAAGATGGTGTGCGTTAGCAGTTTTAGGACAACTGTGCACCCTAAGCATCTCAAAGGTTTTTGCTTAAAGATGATTGCTTACACATTTTTCTGCACGTTTTTGTATTTTGCATATTAAGGAGGGGACTGTGTGTCAGTTTAGCTAAATGTGTTTTGTTTTGTCTTGTTCTTGTTGTCTAACCTGGTCCTCAGTTGTGTGTTCCTCGTGCCCCTACTTACATGTACCCGTGTCTTGGGCCTTCTACTTGTCCTTGGAGGATCTTTACCCTACAATGCTGTTCACCATAGAATTGCCCACTGTTCTGCGTTTGTTGGCTTGAAGCTGCAGTGTACTACGGATCTCTGTGCCTGTTCTGGGGGTCGGGGAGGGGAAGGGGGGCGGGGGCGGGTAGTGCGGGACGGGTAGTGCGGGGCGGGGGCCTAGAGGGGGGAAGGGGGAAGGTCATTGTTTGGACAGACCTGTTTTTTTCATTCTGCATCTCCTGGAAGCATTATTTACCTTTCACAAGCTGTGGCCATTTTTCTTACTTTACCATTTCAAGATGGCGACAAAGCACACTTGTTTTAGAAAGAAGTGGATCTGCAGCTGGCGGGACCTCAGAAATATAATTTTTTTTAAAGGGAGTGAGGGAGAGGGTTGAGAGAGGTGTGGTGGAGAAAAAGTAAAGGCTGCAAAGCAGCAGCAACAGAGAAGATGGGGGGCAATGGAGAAACTGAGGGAAATAGGATCATTTTTTTTTAAAATCATGCGGGATGGGGAGGGGTGGGGGAGCAAATGTAGAGAGATTATAAAGTAAATGCAGCTGAGTGGGATGAAAGGAAGACACAGTAGAGCCTGGGGTTGAAGCGGGGAGGATTAACTAAAATAAATACAGACGCCGAGGGTAACGGAGTGCGGTGGGGTGGGGTGGGGTGGGAGTAGCAGGGGAAAGCTTAAGGGGGAACAACAGGCTGAGCGCGAGAAGCCGGTTATGTGAAGGGGAAACAGCACACAGCAGGGAGAGCTAGAAAACACATGCACTGCAATGGAGTGCTGAAAGAAAAAGGAAAAAGTAATCCCCTGAAGGTGAGATGTGGAAGGATACATGCCATCCAATCATAAGGATGGGGAAATGGCTTTGTTCCAAGAGTAAGACAAACACAAGAAGAGTAAGGCAAGCCACTGAATGTGATGCAAGCAAGGAAGGTTGACAATCAATGGTAAGCAATGTGGAGGCCCGAAGTCTACTGTAAGTATCGGTAAGGTCCACTACAGGTCTCGGAGAACACGCAGCTAAAAGACAACTGAAGGCAAGACCTAAAAAGGGAGCGAGGAGGAGTTGAATATCTGTAGGATGTGAACGGATGCAAGGAAACCCATCCAACGAGTGGGCATAGGCGAAGTCTCCACTAAGAAAGGCATTCTAGTTCCCTATACGCTGTTATTGTGAGGATGTATGTAAAAAAACAGGTTACTGAGAACCTTGAACCAGAGCTCATCCCCACTGACCATAAACTGTAGGATTTATGTTGTATGATGAATTGCTCTTCAGTTAATATCTTATCCTAAACTTTATTTTCAAAGCTACAGAAGTAACTGGTCAGCTGAATGTGGTGGGAAATGGCCATTCGATCTTAGGGGAGTCCAAGCAATAGTATTTACACCTACATTTAGATCCCAACGTTTGGAGGTGAAAGAAAGAGACATGACCAGTCAGAAGATGTGGAGGGCAGGATAAAAGAACTCCATTTGCACACTGCATTAAACTGAAGGCGGACGCAGAACCAGAGTACGCAGTGTGACACTGTCAACATCTCAGTGTGTTCTCTTGGTGCTGCACTTGCAGATCACTGAGCCAATACATCCCCTCCATGCTTGGTTCCCTTGTTGGTTGCACCCAAAACCAAGAACAGGGTAAACGGCGGGATGGTTATCACCAGGCGCCCATGTACAGGTGAGATGCTGGCCATGGCACGCGATGCACATGTTTATACTATCAGATTCCGTTGCATTGGGGGTGATGGCCATTAAAGGCGTTTAGCTCTGGTGTCTCTTGCAGTAGTACATAGGAGGGTAATGCATACCCTACTCAACAGTCTGGGCGGTGATGTGTTTTCAAGACAACATTCTGAACTTCAGCCCTTATAAGAGTCTGCATAAATAAGGACTTACATCTTGTTTATACGAGAATCTGACAAAAAGCTATGGGTAGTTCCGAATCTTTAAAACAAAATATATGTGTATCCTTGTCCGTATTCCAGTCTCTTACTCTTAAAGTTCCCACCCACTGTATTTATTTTTCACATTATTTTCTTCAAAAAATGTCTCGCGATCTTGCCCGTTAAATGATTTATTCAATTGAATAAAGTTCGAGGGACCTTAGATGGATTCCCTGATTGTGGCTTTCAAACAAGTATGTCTGCTCACATTAACACCTAACAAGGTAACTCTTTTTTCGTTCATTTTTACACCCACCATATTTATGGTGCCCCGGCAGGCAGACATGGCACCAGCGCAGGATACTCTGGATCTGCCGTCCTCTCGGCCTAGGTTTGGAGTGATTGCACCAGACTTGATGGAGGATCAGTCTATGGTGACTGATCCGCCGCCAGGTCTGCTGGAGGCTGGAGCAACCCTGGCGGGAGATGGCGAAAGAAATGATGGCAGACTTTCCTGGCTGGCTGTCCATAATTTGACCCGGAAGTGTTAAAAAGCCTAAAAGAAGTGCCTGCAGCAAAGTACGACTGTCATCGAGTTGAGGTCATTCTTGGGATGAGCTGAGATCTATTCAAAGAATGTCCCACAATAAAACCACTGTCATCTCTCAGGAAGCAACAGGAAAATGGTCTCATTCATGTGAGACGGGGACATCAGAAGGCCTTTGAAGGGTTGAGCAAGTTATTAGCATGGTGCATTATTAAAATGCTTTGATCCAAAAGCAGATATAATTACAAAAAGACAGAAGTGGCAACGGGATGGTGATGTTGAGACAAGGAAAACGAAAAAACAGACAGAAAGAATGTTTTGAGTCCATCAGTATGAAAATCGTAGACTCTTTCTTGAAGTGCCAAGATTTAGGAGATGCAAAACGTGAACACTGGGGGCCTACTTATGAGCGCTCTGCGGCACTTTTGCACCACATAAAGTGGTACACGTGTGACGCAGGCCTCTCAATCAGATTAATGAAGCCACCCTACAAGGCTTCGAACGGCCTCAAAAATCATGAGTAAGGCAAATCGCTGTGTCGCCTTACTCTGCACCCGGGAGGCGTTCCATGGGTGTTGCGGTGGATTTTGACGCTGCCCCAGATTTCACAAAGTGATGTAAACCCGAGGAAGTGCCAAATCCGCATTCCTCCCGAGGTGAGGCATAACGAGGAGAAATATGTTTATTTTTCCTCTTTCTATGTGGGCTGCATTTTCAAGCAAGAAAGAGGAAAACGCCTCTCAGTAATGTGCCCCTTCCTGCACTAAAACAATCCTGCATGCAATGGAGGCACCCTTGCACTGGTGCAAGGGTGCCTACGTTGGTGCTTATAAACCGGCGCCAGGAGAAGGAGAAAGGATAGGAATGCATTGTATAGCTTAAATATGGTGCATTCCTGCCCTTTCACTTTGGCGTAGGGCAGCGCCACAAGGTGACTTGCTACCCTGCGCCAAAATCCCATAAAGGAGGCCCTCATTTACAAAAAAATGAAACAGCGCGGCGCTGCGAGCCATTTGGTTGCGCCGAGCTGCGTCATTTTAAATGCACAGGGATGCGTCATATTAACAACATTATGACGCATCCGTGTGCTTCCCCCTGCACTGGTGCACAACTGGCTGCCATGCGCCAGCGCGGGCACCCTTGCATTATGTTGCAATGGTTCCTGCATTGTGGGGATGATTGTTTTTGTGCGGGAAAGGACACCTTCCTGCACAAAAACAATCATTAATGGCATTTTCCTCTTTCCATGCGTGCTGCAGAATGTACCACGCAGAGAAAGAGGAAAAATGAGGAGAAATAAAAGTATTTCTCCTCATTGCGCTTCTGACACATTCCCAACTTTACAAAACGTTGTAAATCTGGGAATGCGTCAGGTTCCATGGATGTTGCGTGGGAACACCAACAGCAACACCTATGGACCCACAGCAACACCTATGGACCCACAGCAACACCTATGGACCCACAGCAACACCTCTGGACCCACAGCAACACCTATGGACCCACAGCAACACCTATGGACCCACAGCAACACCTATGGAACACCCCTTTCACGCAGACACACCCACAGCAACACCTATGGAACACCCCTTTCACGCAGACACACCCACAGCAACACCCATGGAACACCCCTTTCACGCAGACACACCCACAGCAACACCCATGGAACACCCCTTTCACGCAGACACACCCACAGCAACACCTATGGAACACCCCTTTCACGCAGACACACCCACAGCAACACCTATGGACCCACAGCAACACCTATGGAACACCCCTTTCACACAGAGTAATGCGTGAAATGGGCCCATCTTTACAAAGCCATGAAAAGTCATGCAGGGTGACTTAACGTGGCCTTGTAAATATGGGCAAGCCAATTGCGCCACTGATGCGTCAAAAAAGTGATGCACCGACTGCGCAATGGGCCTGTAAATGAGGCACTGAGTCCTGAAGTTCCTTGTGGCCGAAGATTCCTGGAAAAGCACCCATGCTGTGTTAGTTGAGGACATTGGGGTACAATGTGTTCAGAGAAAATGCTCCAGTCACTTTGTGGTACCAGTTGAGAGATCTTACCCCGGGGGGGGGAGGGTGCGGTGCAGCAAGCTGTGGAGGAATAGATTAGTTTGAGAGAAGACCTAAGGACTAATATTTGGGCACTCACAACATGCACCAGTAAATCCAATGTATTTTACTATTTGGGTTAATGAGAGCAGCGGCGGCTGCCTCGGAACAGGGGTGGTGAACGGGGGTGAAATAAAAGAAAATAAACTTACCTGTGAACGTAGCTGCCGCCTCTCCTCCGTCCGCCTCTCTCGGCAGTGGAAGCAAGGAACAGAAGCACCCAGACTCTCCCAGCCAATCACGATGCTGCGTTACAGCAGCGTTGTGATTGGTCTGAGCGCCGTCGTTCGGTGCTCACAGAGGGGATGGGAGGCTGTGCATGTTCTCCACCCAGGCTGTGCATTACAGCCGATGGAGAACATACAAAGGGCGCATGACTGTTTGGCCGGCCAAACCATCATGCGCACTTAGAGAGTGCAAACCACTCCTCCCTCTGCTCTGGCCAGCCCAGCCCCGCCCCGTCCTAACCTGGCTCAGATAACGTCGTGTTATTATCATTTTATTTTTATTTTTTGGCACTGCAACGGAGCCGCCACTGAATGAGAGGCAGTTTACTGCAATCCATAAATTAATAGAAGTCATAAGAGAGAAAAGGAGTGAAAAACTCCTGAGAGAGGTAGGACATCGGGCTCACTTAAAGAAAGACATGAAGGTTGTAGAGGAGGCGTCTGATTTGTCTGTTCTTCAACACTGCCAGGCGTGGTGGTGGTAACGTTGGCCATAGAAGGCAGCCTGAAATTCAGAACAGAAAGTCTGAAGAGAGGGCTGAGGGCAGCAAGATATGAGAGAGTAGGAAGGGTTGGGTTATTGAAAATTAAGTCGTGTATGTGACATTGATGTAGGTGACGGCAGAGTGGAGGTCCCACTAGTAAACAAAGAAGAGGTTGTGCTGAGGATGGTGGAAGACACAGATGAGGCAGAAATGGTGCTTGTAAGACATGTATTGGTGAGGAAAGGGGTGGCAGCAGTATTAGAAGAAATTAAGCAGGAGAGAAGGATGGATTGGGGTGGAGTTGTAAAGCCAGTGTTCAGCTGTAAGATTAAGAGGTTGGCAGGAGTGTCAGTGTGTGTATGGCAGGAGTGGGAGTGTGTGTATGGCAGGAGTGGGAGTGTGTGTAAGATGGACTGGTACATGTGTGAAGGAGTTGTTGTTTTGTCTTGCGCCTCTGTTTAATGTTCTCTGTGGTCAGTCTTTGGGTTTTTTCCAGTAAGGAGAGAGGGTGGTGAAGTGTTTTGTAGGTTGTAACATATAATTTATGGTACTTAGGGGTTGTTATCATGGGGTGACACTTTGCGTAGGATGTTCCTGCATTAGTTGACACAAGGCACTGTTTTAACCCCTTGGCTGCTGAGCTTTTGCCCCAGAGAGCCCTTTTTGTTTTGCTATTTGGATACTTCACGCTTACGCCTTTATAACTTTTTTTTTGCACTTAAGGTATCAACATCAAAGGTACCCAGGGTTTGTGGATACCTCAGAAGGGGACCGAGAAAATAGCCAAAATATAGCTATTGTTTTTTTGGGGAGAAAAATGGAAACAAGTGCTGCCCAGGTGTTAAGGTCCTGTGTTTCGCTTGTACTCCCATTACATATCAGCTTAGTTCTTTCTGCCTCACCATTTTCAAATTTCACCAGCCGCCACTGGTAAATAAAAATCTACACTCAATGGGGTGATTTTTTTTATACAATATTTATGCCAGACAATGTTTTTGTACATGATATTCTGACATACAATCCCTGTAATGTCCAAATGACTGGTCCATGGCCTAGTGGACTCCAGGGATATTGTGCCCTGACACCGGGCACCGGACTTTGCCCCCAGCACTCCTGAAAAGTGATTTTCACATGCCAAGGATTTGGGTGGAACGTCATGCTTTAGGATGAGGGTTTTGGGTCGTCTTTGGGTCCAAGAAGGTTTGTGGCTTAAAAGCTCTTATACCACCATGTGCAACTGAGAGAGAAGCTAAATTTACCTTTGATTTCTACCCCTTTGAAATTATCTTTTACGAGACTGCTAAAAAAGGGCTACTATATTCATTGCTCGCACTTGGGTAAGAACTTGAGCTGACCCTGAAGACGGAAACTCGCGAATGTGCTCATCCACCTGTGAGTTAGTGTTTCGTACTCGCCGTCAAATCCTCCTAGGATTCCCTCAATCGCGTATCTTAATATTGAGCGCTGTCCCTGCTCTTTTGTCATTTAAAAGTGTTGGACTCAACCTGTCAATCAGGGCCAGACTAAGAGCAAAAAGCAGGACTGGCAAATTGTGTCAGAGCAGCCCCCTCACTGCATAGTCCGTCTCAGGCAGCCCCCTCACTGCATAGTCCATCTCAGGCAGGCCCCTCACTGCATAGTCCATCTCAGGCAGCCCCCTCACTGCATAGTCCGTCTCAGGCAGCCCCCTCACTGCATAGTCCGTCTCAGGCAGCTCCGTCTCAGGCATAGTCCGTCTCAGGCAGACCCCTCACTGCATAGTCCGTCTCAGGCAGCTCCGTCTCAGGCATAGTCCATCTCAGGCAGCCCCCTCACTGCATAGTCCGTCTCAGGCAGCCCCCTCACTGCATAGTCCATCTCAGGCAGCCCCCTCACTGCATAGTCCATCTCAGGCAGCCCCCTCACTGCATAGTCCGTCTCAGGCAGCCCCCTCACTGCATAGTCCGTCTCAGGCAGCCCCCTCAATGCATAGTCCGTCTCGGGCAGCTCCGTCTCAGGCATAGTCCGTCTCAGGCAGCCCCCTCACTGCATAGTCCGTCTCAGACAGCCCCCTCACTGCATAGTCCGTCTCAGGCAGCCCCGTCTCAGGCATAGTCCGTCTCAGGCAGCCCCCTCACTGCATAGTCCGTCTCAGGCAGCCCCCTCACTGCATAGTCCATCTCAGGCAGCCCCCTCACTGCATAGTCCATCTCAGGCAGCCCCCTCACTGCATAGTCCGTCTCAGGCAGCCCCCTCACTGCATAGTCCGTCTCAGGCAGCTCCGTCTCAGGCATAGTCCGTCTCAGGCAGCCCCCTCACTGCATAGTCCGTCTCAGGCAGCCCCCTCACTGCATAGTCCGTCTCAGGCAGCCCCCTCACTGCATAGTCCGTCTCAGGCAGCTCCGTCTCAGGCATAGTCCGTCTCAGGCAGCCCCCTCACTGCATAGTCCGTCTCAGGCAGCTCAGTCTCAGGCATAGTCCATCTCAGGCAGCCCCCTCACTGCATAGTCCGTCTCAGGCAGCCCCCTCACTGCATAGTCCATCTCAGGCAGCACCCTCACTGCATAGTCCGTCTCAGGCAGCCCCGTCTCAGGCATAGTCTGTCTCAGGCAGCCCCCTCACTGCATAGTCCGTCTCAGGCAGCCCCCTCACTGCATAGTCCGTCTCAGGCAGCCCCCTCACTGCATAGTCCGTCTCAGGCAGCTCCGTCTCAGGCATAGTCCGTCTCAGGCAGCTCCGTCTCAGGCATAGTCCGTCTCAGGCAGCCCCTCACTGCATAGTCCGTCTCAGGCAGCCCCCTCACTGCATAGTCCATCTCAGGCAGCCCCCTCACTGCATAATCCGTCTCAGGCAGCCCCCTCACTGCATAGTCCATCTCAGGCAGCCCCCTCACTGCATAGTCCGTCTCAGGCAGCCCCCTCACTGCATAGTCCGTCTCAGGCAGCTCCGTCTCAGGCATAGTCCGTCTCAGGCAGCCCCCTCACTGCATAGTCCGTCTCAGGCAGCTCCGACTCAGGCATAGTCCATCTCAGGCAGCCCCCTCACTGCATAGTCCGTCTCAGACAGCCCCCTCACTGCATAGTCCGTCTCAGGCAGCTCCGACTCAGGCATAGTCCATCTCAGGCAGCCCCCTCACTGCATAGTCCGTCTCAGGCAGCCCCCTCACTGCATAGTCCGATTTGCTCAGGCGCTCCGTCCATCATCCCCTTTGGTATCGCTTTGTTCGCCCTAAGTTGGCAGGGTATGCCCAGACGTGGGTCCCTTGCTCACTTTGCCACTGGATTCAAGCTAGCCTGGCTGATGACGGCTGAATGGCCAGAAACCGGTCCCAGGATGCTTGTTTCCGGTCCAGGGAAGACATGGCTTGGCAGTTCGGGCTGGACTGTTCCATGAGGCACAGGGTCAGACTGATTTGCATATGGCCATGTCTGAACTGGGGTGGTGGAGTGAGCTAAGGAATGATGATGGATTAAACCCAGATCAGTTGACTGGGGGTGAGTGTTTGATTTGCTCAGGCGCTCCGTCCATCATCCCCTTTGGTATCGCTTTGTTCGCCCTAAGTTGGCAGGGTATCCCCAGACGTGGGTCCCTTGCTCACTTTGCCACTGGATTCAAGCTAGCCTGGCTGATGACGGCTGAATGGCCAGAAACCGGTCCCAGGATGCTTGTTTCCGGTCCAGGGAAGACATGGCTTGGCAGTTCGGGCTGGACTGTTCCCATGAGGCACAGGGTCAGACTGATTTGCATATGGCCATGTCTGAACTGGGGTGGTGGAGTGAGCTAAAGAATGATGATGGATTAAACCCAGATCAGTTGACTGGGGGTGAGTGTTTGATTTGCTCAGGCGCTCCATCCATCATCCCCTTTGGTATCGCATAGTCCGTCTCAGGCAGCTCCATCTCAGGCATAGTCCGTCTCAGGCAGCTCCGTCTCAGGCATAGTCCGTCTCAGGCAGCTCCGTCTCAGGCATAGTCCGTCTCAGGCAGCTCCGTCTCAGGCATAGTCCTTCTCAGGCAGCCCCCTCACTGCATAGTCCGTCTCAGGCAGCCCCCTCACTGCATAGTCCGTCTCAGGCAGCCCCCTCACTGCATAGTCCATCTCAGGCAGTTCCGTCTCAGGCATAGTCCGTCTCAGGAAGCTCCGTCTCAGGCATAGTCCGTCTCAGGCAGCTCCGTCTCAGGCATAGTCCGTCTCAGCCAGCTCCGTCTCAGGCATGGTCCGTCTCAGGCAGCTCCGTCTCAGGCATAGTCCGTCTCAGGCAGCCCCCTCACTGCATAGTCCGTCTCAGGCATCTCCGTCTCAGGCATAGTCCGTCTCAGGTAGCCCCGTCTCAGGCATAGTCCGTCTCAGGCAGCCCCCTCACTGCATAGTCCGTCTCAGGCAGCCCCCTCACTGCATAGTCCGTCTCAGGCAGCCCCCTCACTGCATAGTCCATCTCAGGCAGCCCCCTCACTGCATAGTCCGTCTCAGGCAGCCCCCTCACTGCATAGTCCGTCTCAGGCAGCTCCATCTCAGGCATAGTCCGTCTCAGGCAGCTCCGTCTCAGGCATAGTCCGTCTCAGGCAGCTCCGTCTCAGGCATAGTCCGTCTCAGGCAGCTCCGTCTCAGGCATAGTCCGTCTCAGGCAGCCCCCTCACTGCATAGTCCATCTCAGGCATCTCCGTCTCAGTCATAGTCCGTCTCAGGCAGCCCCGTCTCAGGCATAGTCCGTCTCAGGCAGCCCCCTCACTGCATAGTCCGTCTCAGGCAGCCCCCTCACTGCATAGTCCGTCTCAGGCAGCCCCCTCACTGCATAGTCCGTCTCAGGCAGCCCCGTCTCAGGCATAGTCCGTCTCAGGCAGCCCCCTCACTGCATAATCCGTCTCAGGCAGCTCCGTCTCAGGCATAGTCCGTCTCAGGCAGCCCCCTCACTGCATAGTCCGTCTCAGGCAGCCCCCTCACTGCATAGTCCGTCTCAGGCAGCCCCCTCACTGCATAGTCCGTCTCAGGCAGCCCCGTCTCAGGCATAGTCCGTCTCAGGCAGCCCCCTCACCGCATAATCCGTCTCAGGCAGCTCCGTCTCAGGCATAGTCCGTCTCAGGCAGCCCCCTCACTGCATAGTCCGTCTCAGGCAGCCCCCTCACTGCATAGTCCATCTCAGGCAGCCCCCTCACTGCATAGTCCGTCTCAGGCAGCCCCGTCTCAGGCATAGTCCGTCTCAGGCAGCCCCCTCACTGCATAGTCTGTCTCAGGCAGCCCCCTCACTGCATAGTCCATCTCAGGCAGCCCCCTCACTGCATAGTCCATCTCAGGCAGCCCCCTCACTGCATAGTCCGTCTCAGGCAGCCCCCTCAATGCATAGTCCGTCTCAGGCAGCTCCGTCTCAGGCATAGTCCGTCTCAGGCAGCCCCCTCACTGCTTAGTCCGTCTCAGGCAGCTCCGTCTCAGGCATAGTCCATCTCAGGCAGCCCCCTCACTGCATAGTCCGTCTCAGGCAGCCCCTCACTGCATAGTCCGTCTCAGGCAGCCCCCTCACTGCATAGTCCATCTCAGGCAGCCCCCTCACTGCATAGTCCATCTCAGGCAGCCCCCTCACTGCATAGTCCGTCTCAGGCAGCCCCCTCACTGCATAGTCCGTCTCAGGCAGCTCCGTCTCAGGCATAGTCCGTCTCAGGCAGCCCCCTCACTGCATAGTCCGTCTCAGGCAGCCCCCTCACTGCATAGTCCGTCTCAGGCAGCCCCCTCACTGCATAGTCCGTCTCAGGCAGCTCCGTCTCAGGCATAGTCCGTCTCAGGCAGCCCCCTCACTGCATAGTCCGTCTCAGGCAGCTCCGTCTCAGGCATAGTCCATCTCAGGCAGCCCCCTCACTGCATAGTCCGTCTCAGGCAGCCCCCTCACTGCATAGTCCATCTCAGGCAGCCCCCTCACTGCATAGTCCATCTCAGGCAGCCCCCTCACTGCATAGTCCGTCTCAGGCAGCCCCCTCAATGCATAGTCCGTCTCAGGCAGCTCCGTCTCAGGCATAGTCCGTCTCAGGCAGCCCCCTCACTGCTTAGTCCGTCTCAGGCAGCTCCGTCTCAGGCATAGTCCATCTCAGGCAGCCCCCTCACTGCATAGTCCGTCTCAGGCAGCCCCCTCACTGCATAGTCCGTCTCAGGCAGCTCCGTCTCAGGCATAGTCCATCTCAGGCAGCCCCCTCACTGCATAGTCCATCTCAGGCAGCCCCCTCACTGCATAGTCCGTCTCAGGCAGCTCCGTCTCAGGCAGCCCCCTCACTGCATAGTCCGTCTCAGGCAGCCCCCTCACTGCATAGTCCATCTCAGGCAGCCCCCTCACTGCATAGTCCATCTCAGGCAGCCCCCTCACTGCATAGTCCGTCTCAGGCAGCCCCTCAATGCATAGTCCGTCTCAGGCAGCTCCGTCTCAGGCATAGTCCGTCTCAGGCAGCCCCCTCACTGCTTAGTCCGTCTCAGGCAGTTCCGTCTCAGGCATAGTCCATCTCAGGCAGCCCCCTCACTGCATAGTCCGTCTCAGGCAGCCCCCTCACTGCATAGTCCGTCTCAGGCAGCCCCCTCACTGCATAGTCCATGTCAGGCAGCCCCCTCACTGCATAGTCCATCTCAGGCAGCCCCCTCACTGCATAGTCCGTCTCAGGCAGCCCCCTCACTGCATAGTCCGTCTCAGGCAGCTCCGTCTCAGGCATAGTCCGTCTCAGGCAGCCCCCTCACTGCATAGTCCGTCTCAGGCAGCCCCCTCACTGCATAGTCCGTCTCAGGCAGCCCCCTCACTGCATAGTCCGTCTCAGGCAGCCCCGTCTCAGGCATAGTCCGTCTCAGGCAGCCCCCTCACTGCATAGTCCGTCTCAGGCAGCCCCCTCACTGCATAGTCCGTCTCAGGCAGCCCCCTCACTGCATAGTCCATCTCAGGCAGCTCCGTCTCAGGCATAGTCCGTCTCAGGCAGCTCCGTCTCAGGCATAGTCCGTCTCAGGCAGCCCCCTCACTGCATAGTCCGTCTCAGGCAGCCCCCTCACTGCATAGTCCGTCTCAGGCAGCCCCCTCACTGCATAGTCCGTCTCAGGCAGCCCCCTCACTGCATAGTCCATCTCAGGCAGCCCCCTCACTGCATAGTCCGTCTCAGGCAGCCCCCTCACTGCATAGTCCGTCTCAGTCAGCCCCCTCACTGCATAGTCCGTCTCAGGCAGCTCCGTCTCAGGCATAGTCCATCTCAGGCAGGCCCCTCACTGCATAGTTCATCTCAGGCAGCTCCGTCTCAGGCATAGTCCATCTCAGGCAGCCCCCTCACTGCATAGTCCGTCTCAGACAGCCCCCTCACTGCATAGTCCGTCTCAGGCAGCTCCGTCTCAGGCATAGTCCATCTCAGGCAGCCCCCTCACTGCATAGTCCGTCTCAGGCAGCCCCCTCACTGCATAGTCCATCTCAGGCAGCTCCGTCTCAGGCATAGTCCGTCTCAGGCAGCCCCCTCCCTGCATAGTCCGTCTCAGGCAGCCCCCTCACTGCATAGTCCATCTCAGGCAGCCCCCTCACTGCATAGTCCATCTCAGGCAGCCCCCTCACTGCATAGTCCATCTCAGGCAGCCCCCTCACTGCATAGTCCATCTCAGGCAGCCCCCTCACTGCATAGTCCGTCTCAGGCAGCCCCCTCACTGCATAGTCCGTCTCAGGCAGCTCCGTCTCAGGCATAGTCCGTCTCAGGCAGCCCCCTCACTGCATAGTCCGTCTCAGGCAGCTCCGTCTCAGGCATAGTCCGTCTCAGGCAGCCCCCTCACTGCATAGTCCGTCTCAGGCAGACCCCTCACTGCATAGTCCGTCTCAGGCAGCTCCGTCTCAGGCATAGTCCATCTCAGGCAGCCCCCTCACTGCATAGTCCATCTCAGGCAGCCCCCTCACTGCATAGTCCGTCTCAGGCAGCTCCGTCTCAGGCATAGTCCGTCTCAGGCAGCCCCCTCACTGCATAGTCCGTCTCAGGCAGCCCCTCACTGCATAGTCCGTCTCAGGCAGCCCCTCACTGCATAGTCCATCTCAGGCAGCCCCCTCACTGCATAGTCCATCTCAGGCAGCCCCCTCACTGCATAGTCCGTCTCAGGCAGCCCCTCAATGCATAGTACCGTCTCAGGCAGCTCCGTCTCAGGCATAGTCCGTCTCAGGCAGCCCCCTCACTGCTTAGTCCGTCTCAGGCAGCTCCGTCTCAGGCATAGTCCATCTCAGGCAGCCCCCTCACTGCATAGTCCATCTCAGGCAGCCCCCTCACTGCATAGTCCGTCTCAGGCAGCCCCCTCACTGCATAGTCCGTCTCAGGCAGCTCCGTCTCAGGCATAGTCCGTCTCAGGCAGCCCCCTCACTGCATAGTCCGTCTCAGGCAGCCCCCTCACTGCATAGTCCATCTCAGGCAGCTCCGTCTCAGGCATAGTCCGTCTCAGGCAGCCCCCTCACTGCATAGTCCGTCTCAGGCAGCTCCGTCTCAGGCATAGTCCATCTCAGGCAGCCCCCTCACTGCATAGTCCGTCTCAGGCAGCCCCCTCACTGCATAGTCCGTCTCAGGCAGCCCCCTCACTGCATAGTCCGTCTCAGGCAGCCCCGTCTCAGGCATAGTCCGTCTCAGGCAGCCCCCTCACTGCATAGTCCGTCTCAGGCAGCCCCCTCACTGCATAGTCCGTCTCAGGCAGCCCCCTCACTGCATAGTCCGTCTCAGGCAGCTCCGTCTCAGGCATAGTCCGTCTCAGGCAGCTCCGTCTCAGGCATAGTCCGTCTCAGGCAGCCCCCTCACTGCATAGTCCGTCTCAGGCAGCCCCCTCACTGCATAGTCCATCTCAGGCAGCCCCCTCACTGCATAGTCCGTCTCAGGCAGCCCCCTCACTGCATAGTCCATCTCAGGCAGCCCCCTCACTGCATAGTCCGTCTCAGGCAGCTCCCTCACTGCATAGTCCATCTCAGGCATTCCCCCTCACTGCATAGTCCGTCTCAGGCAGCTCCATCTCAGGCATAGTCCATCTCAGGCAGCCCCCTCACTGCATAGTCCATCTCAGGCAGCCCCCTCACTGCATAGTCCGTCTCAGGCAGCCCCGTCTCAGGCATAGTCCGTCTCAGGCAGCCCCCTCACTGCATAGTCCGTCTCAGGCAGCCCCCTCACTGCATAGTCCGTCTCAGGCAGCCCCCTCACTGCATAGTCCATCTCAGGCAGCCCCCTCACTGCATAGTCCGTCTCAGGCAGCCCCGTCTCAGGCATAGTCCGTCTCAGGCAGCCCCCTCACTGCATAGTCCGTCTCAGGCAGCCCCCTCACTGCATAGTCTGTCTCAGGCAGCCCCCTCACTGCATAGTCCATCTCAGGCAGCCCCGTCTCAGGCATAGTCCGTCTCAGACAGCCCCCTCACTGCATAGTCCGTCTCAGGCAGCTCCGTCTCAGGCATAGTCCGTCTCAGGCAGCCCCCTCACTGCATAGTCCGTCTCAGGCAGCTCCGTCTCAGGCATAGTCCGTCTCAGGCAGCCCCCTCACTGCATAGTCCGTCTCAGGCAGCTCCGTCTCAGGCATAGTCCGTCTCAGGCAGCCCCCTCACTGCATAGTCCGTCTCAGGCAGCTCCGTCTCAGGCATAGTCCGTCTCAGGCAGCCCCCTCACTGCATAGTCCATCTCAGGCAGCCCCCTCACTGCATAGTCCATCTCAGGCAGCTCCGTCTCAGGCATAGTCCGTCTCAGGCAGCCCCCTCACTGCATAGTCCGTCTCAGGCAGCCCCCTCACTGCATAGTCCATCTCAGGCAGCCCCCTCACTGCATAGTCCATCTCAGGCAGCCCCCTCACTGCATAGTCCATCTCAGGCAGCCCCCTCACTGCATAGTCCATCTCAGGCAGCCCCCTCACTGCATAGTCCGTCTCAGGCAGCCCCCTCACTGCATAGTCCGTCTCAGGCAGCTCCGTCTCAGGCATAGTCCGTCTCAGGCAGCCCCCTCACTGCATAGTCCGTCTCAGGCAGCTCCGTCTCAGGCATAGTCCATCTCAGGCAGCCCCCTCACTGCATAGTCCATCTCAGGCAGCTCCGTCTCAGGCATAGTCCGTCTCAGGCAGCCCCCTCACTGCATAGTCCGTCTCAGGCAGCCCCGTCTCAGGCATAGTCCGTCTCAGGCAGCCCCCTCACTGCATAGTCCGTCTCAGGCAGCCCCCTCACTGCATAGTCCGTCTCAGGCAGCCCCCTCACTGCATAGTCCATCTCAGGCAGCTCCGTCTCAGGCATAGTCCGTCTCAGGCAGCCCCCTCACTGCATAGTCCGTCTCAGGCAGCCCCCTCACTGCATAGTCCGTCTCAGGCAGCCCCCTCACTGCATAGTCCATCTCAGGCAGCCCCCTCACTGCATAGTCCGTCTCAGGCAGCCCCCTCACTGCATAGTCCGTCTCAGGCAGCCCCCTCACTGCATAGTCCGTCTCAGGCAGCTCCGTCTCAGGCATAGTCCGTCTCAGGCAGCCCCCTCACTGCATAGTCCGTCTCAGGCAGCTCCGTCTCAGGCATAGTCCGTCTCAGGCAGCCCCCTCACTGCATAGTCCGTCTCAGGCAGCCCCCTCACTGCATAGTCCATCTCAGGCAGCTCCGTCTCAGGCATAGTCCGTCTCAGGCAGCCCCCTCACTGCATAGTCCGTCTCAGGCAGCCCCCTCACTGCATAGTCCATCTCAGGCAGCCCCCTCACTGCATAGTCCATCTCAGGCAGCCCCCTCACTGCATAGTCCATCTCAGGCAGCCCCCTCACTGCATAGTCCATCTCAGGCAGCCCCCTCACTGCATAGTCCGTCTCAGGCAGCCCCCTCACTGCATAGTCCGTCTCAGGCAGCTCCGTCTCAGGCATAGTCCGTCTCAGGCAGCCCCCTCACTGCATAGTCCGTCTCAGGCAGCTCCGTCTCAGGCATAGTCCATCTCAGGCAGCCCCCTCACTGCATAGTCCGTCTCAGGCAGCCCCCTCACTGCATAGTCCATCTCAGGCAGCTCTGTCTCAGGCATAGTCCGTCTCAGGCAGCCCCCTCACTGCATAGTCCGTCTCAGGCAGCTCCGTCTCAGGCATAGTCCATCTCAGGCAGCCCCCTCACTGCATAGTCCATCTCAGGCAGCCCCCTCACTGCATAGTCCGTCTCAGGCAGCTCCGTCTCAGGCATAGTCCGTCTCAGGCAGCCCCCTCACCTCATAGTCCGTCTCAGGCAGCACCCTCACTGCATAGTCCATCTCAGGCAGCCCCCTCACTGCATAGTCCATCTCAGGCAGCCCCCTCACTGCATAGTCCGTCTCAGGCAGCCCCCTCAATGCATAGTCCGTCTCAGGCAGCTCCGTCTCAGGCATAGTCCGTCTCAGGCAGCCCCCTCACTGCTTAGTCCGTCTCAGGCAGCTCCGTCTCAGGCATAGTCCATCTCAGGCAGCCCCCTCACTGCATAGTCCGTCTCAGGCAGCCCCCTCACTGCATAGTCCATCTCATGCAGCCCCCTCACTGCATAGTCCATCTCAGGCAGCCCCCTCACTGCATAGTCCATCTCAGGCAGCTCCTTCTCAGGCATAGTCCGTCTCAGGCAGCCCCCTCACTGCATAGTCCGTCTCAGGCAGCTCCGTCTCAGGCATAGTCCGTCTCAGGCAGCCCCCTCACTGCATAGTCCGTCTCAGGCAGCCCCCTCACTGCATAGTCCGTCTCAGGCAGCCCCCTCACTGCATAGTCCGTCTCAGGCAGCTCCGTCTCAGGCATAGTCCGTCTCAGGCAGCCCCCTCACTGCATAGTCCGTCTCAGGCAGCTCCGTCTCAGGCATAGTCCATCTCAGGCAGCCCCCTCACTGCATAGTCCGTCTCAGGCAGCCCCCTCACTGCATAGTCCGTCTCAGGCAGCCCCCTCACTGCATAGTCCGTCTCAGGCAGCCCCGTCTCAGGCATAGTCCGTCTCAGGCAGCCCCCTCACTGCATAGTCCATCTCAGGCAGCCCCCTCACTGCATAGTCCGTCTCAGGCAGCCCCCTCACTGCATAGTCCGTCTCAGGCAGCTCCGTCTCAGGCATAGTCCATCTCAGGCAGCTCCGTCTCAGGCATAGTCCGTCTCAGGCAGCCCCCTCACTGCATAGTCCGTCTCAGGCAGCCCCCTCACTGCATAGTCCGTCTCAGGCAGCCCCCTCACTGCATAGTCCGTCTCAGGCAGCCCCCTCACTGCATAGTCCGTCTCAGGCAGCCCCCTCACTGCATAGTCCGTCTCAGGCAGCCCCCTCACTGCATAGTCCGTCTCAGGCAGCTCCGTCTCAGGCATAGTCCATCTCAGGCAGCCCCCTCACTGCATAGTCCGTCTCAGGCAGCACCGTCTCAGGCATAGTCCGTCTCAGGCAGCCCCCTCACTGCATAGTCCGTCTCAGGCAGCCCCCTCACTGCATAGTCCATCTCAGGCAGCCCCCTCACTGCATAGTCCATCTCAGGCAGCCCCCTCACTGCATAGTCCGTCTCAGGCAGCCCCCTCAATGCATAGTCCGTCTCAGGCAGCTCCGTCTCAGGCATAGTCCGTCTCAGGCAGCCCCCTCACTGCTTAGTCCGTCTCAGGCAGCTCCGTCTCAGGCATAGTCCATCTCAGGCAGCCCCCTCACTGCATAGTCCGTCTCAGGCAGCCCCCTCACTGCATAGTCCGTCTCAGGCAGCCCCCTCACTGCATAGTCCATCTCAGGCAGCCCCCTCACTGCATAGTCCATCTCAGGCAGCCCCCTCACTGCATAGTCCGTCTCAGGCAGCCCCCTCACTGCATAGTCCGTCTCAGGCAGCTCCGTCTCAGGCATAGTCCGTCTCAGGCAGCCCCCTCACTGCATAGTCCGTCTCAGGCAGCCCCCTCACTGCATAGTCCGTCTCAGGCAGCCCCCTCACTGCATAGTCCGTCTCAGGCAGCTCCGTCTCAGGCATAGTCCGTCTCAGGCAGCCCCCTCACTGCATAGTCCGTCTCAGGCAGCTCCGTCTCAGGCATAGTCCATCTCAGGCAGCCCCCTCACTGCATAGTCCGTCTCAGGCAGCCCCCTCACTGCATAGTCCGTCTCAGGCAGCCCCTCACTGCATAGTCCGTCTCAGGCAGCCCCGTCTCAGGCATAGTCCGTCTCAGGCAGCCCCCTCACTGCATAGTCCGTCTCAGGCAGCCCCCTCACTGCATAGTCCGTCTCAGGCAGCCCCTCACTGCATAGTCCATCTCAGGCAGCTCCGTCTCAGGCATAGTCCGTCTCAGGCAGCTCCGTCTCAGGCATAGTCCGTCTCAGGCAGCCCCCTCACTGCATAGTCCGTCTCAGGCAGCCCCCTCACTGCATAGTCCGTCTCAGGCAGCCCCTCACTGCATAGTCCGTCTCAGGCAGCCCCCTCACTGCATAGTCCGTCTCAGGCAGCCCCCTCACTGCATAGTCCGTCTCAGGCAGCCCCCTCACTGCATAGTCCGTCTCAGGCAGCCCCCTCACTGCATAGTCCGTCTCAGGCAGCCCCCTCACTGCATAGTCCGTCTCAGGCAGCTCCGTCTCAGGCATAGTCCGTCTCAGGCAGCCCCCTCACTGCATAGTCCGTCTCAGGCAGCTCCGTCTCAGGCATAGTCCATCTCAGGCAGCCCCCTCACTGCATAGTCCGTCTCAGACAGCCCCCTCACTGCATAGTCCGTCTCAGGCAGCCCCGTCTCAGGCATAGTCCGTCTCATGCAGCCCCCTCACTGCATAGTCCGTCTCAGGCAGCCCCCTCACTGCATAGTCCGATTTGCTCAGGCGCTCCGTCCATCATCCCCTTTGGTATCGCTTTGTTCGCCCTAAGTTGGCAGGGTATGGCCAGACGTGGGTCCCTTGCTCACTTTGCCACTGGATTCAAGCCAGCCTGGCTGATGACGGCTGAATGGCCAGAAACCGGTCCCAGGATGCTTGTTTCCGGTCCAGGGAAGACATGGCTTGGCAGTTCGGGCTGGACTGTTCCCATGAGGCACAGGGTCAGACTGATTTGCTTATGGCCATGTCTGAACTGGGGTGGTGGAGTGAGCTAAAGAATGATGATGGATTAAATCCAGATCAGTTGACTGGGGGTGAGTGTTTGATTTGCTCAGGCGCTCCGTCCATCATCCCCTTTGGTATCGCTTTGTTCGCCCTAAGTTGGCAGGGTATCCCCAGGCGTGGGTCCCTTGCTCACTTTGCCACTGGATTCAAGCTAGCCTGGCTGATGACGGCTGAATGGCCAGAAACCGGTCCCAGGATGCTTGTTTCCGGTCCAGGAAGACATGGCTTGGCAGTTCGGGCTGGACTGTTCCCATGAGGCACAGGGTCAGACTGATTTGCATATGGCCATGTCTGAACTGGGGTGGTGGAGTGAGCTAAAGAATGATGATGGATTAAACCCAGATCAGTTGACTGGGGGTGAGTGTTTGATTTGCTCAGGCGCTCCATCCATCATCCCCTTTGGTATCGCATAGTCCGTCTCATGCAGCTCCGTCTCAGGCATAGTCCGTCTCAGGCAGCTCCGTCTCAGGCATAGTCCGTCTCAGGCAGCTCCGTCTCAGGCATAGTCCGTCTCAGGCAGCTCCGTCTCAGGCATAGTCCGTCTCAGGCAGCCCCCTCACTGCATAGTCCGTCTCAGGCAGCCCCCTCACTGCATAGTCCGTCTCAGGCAGCCCCCTCACTGCATAGTCCATCTCAGGCAGCTCCGTCTCAGGCATAGTCCGTCTCAGGAAGCTCCGTCTCAGGCATAGTCCGTCTCAGGCAGCTCCGTCTCAGGCATAGTCCGTCTCAGCCAGCTCCGTCTCAGGCATAGTCCGTCTCAGGCAGCCCCCTCACTGCATAGTCCGTCTCAGGCATCTCCGTCTCAGGCATAGTCCGTCTCAGGCAGCCCCGTCTCAGGCATAGTCCGTCTCAGGCAGCCCCCTCACTGCATAGTCCGTCTCAGGCAGCCCCCTCACTGCATAGTCTGTCTCAGGCAGCCCCCTCACTGCATAGTCCATCTCAGGCAGCCCCCTCACTGCATAGTCCGTCTCAGGCAGCCCCCTCACTGCATAGTCCGTCTCAGGCAGCTCCATCTCAGGCATAGTCCGTCTCAGGCAGCTCCGTCTCAGGCATAGTCCGTCTCAGGCAGCTCCATCTCAGGCATAGTCCGTCTCAGGCAGCCCCCTCACTGCTTAGTCCGTCTCAGGCATCTCCGTCTCAGTCATAGTCCGTCTCAGGCAGCCCCCTCACTGCATAGTCCATCTCAGGCAGCCCCCTCACTGCATAGTCCGTCTCAGGCAGCTCCGTCTCTGGCATAGTCCGTCTCAGGCAGCCCCCTCACTGCATAGTCCGTCTCAGGCAGCCCCCTCACTGCATAGTCCATCTCAGGCAGCCCCCTCACTGCATAGTCCATCTCAGGCAGCCCCTCACTGCATAGTCCGTCTCAGGCAGCCCCCTCAATGCATAGTCCGTCTCAGGCAGCTCCGTCTCAGGCATAGTCCGTCTCAGGCAGCCCCCTCACTGCTTAGTCCGTCTCAGGCAGCTCCGTCTCAGGCATAGTCCATCTCAGGCAGCCCCCTCACTGCATAGTCCGTCTCAGGCAGCCCCTCACTGCATAGTCCGTCTCAGGCAGCCCCCTCACTGCATAGTCCATCTCAGGCAGCCCCCTCACTGCATAGTCCATCTCAGGCAGCCCCCTCACTGCATAGTCCGTCTCAGGCAGCCCCCTCACTGCATAGTCCGTCTCAGGCAGCTCCGTCTCAGGCATAGTCCGTCTCAGGCAGCCCCCTCACTGCATAGTCCATCTCAGGCAGCCCCCTCACTGCATAGTCCGTCTCAGGCAGCCCCCTCACTGCATAGTCCGTCTCAGGCAGCTCCGTCTCAGGCATAGTCCATCTCAGGCAGCCCCCTCACTGCATAGTCCGTCTCAGGCAGCTCCGTCTCAGGCATAGTCCATCTCAGGCAGCCCCCTCACTGCATAGTCCGTCTCAGGCAGCCCCCTCACTGCATAGTCCGTCTCAGGCAGCCCCTCACTGCATAGTCCGTCTCAGGCAGCCCCGTCTCAGGCATAGTCCGTCTCAGGCAGCCCCTCACTGCATAGTCCGTCTCAGGCAGCCCCCTCACTGGATAGTCCGTCTCAGGCAGCCCCCTCACTGCATAGTCCGTCTCAGGCAGCTCCGTGTCAGGCATAGTCCGTCTCAGGCAGCTCCGTCTCAGGCATAGTCCGTCTCAGGCAGCCCCCTCACTGCATAGTCCGTCTCAGGCAGCCCCCTCACTGCATAGTCCGTCTCAGGCAGCCCCCTCACTGCATAGTCCGTCTCAGGCAGCCCCCTCACTGCATAGTCCGTCTCAGGCAGCCCCCTCACTGCATAGTCCGTCTCAGGCAGCTCCGTCTCTGGCATAGTCCGTCTCAGGCAGGCCCCTCACTGCATAGTCCATCTCAGGCAGCTCCGTCTCAGGCATAGTCCATCTCAGGCAGCCCCCTCACTGCATAGTCCATCTCAGACAGCCCCCTCACTGCATAGTCCGTCTCAGGCAGCTCCGTCTCAGGCATAGTCCGTCTCAGGCAGCCCCCTCACTGCATAGTCCATCTCAGGCAGCCCCCTCACTGCATAGTCCATCTCAGGCAGCCCCCTCACTGCATAGTCCATCTCAGGCAGCCCCCTCACTGCATAGTCCATCTCAGGCAGCCCCCTCACTGCATAGTCCATCTCAGGCAGCCCCCTCACTGCATAGTCCATCTCAGGCAGCCCCCTCACGGCATAGTCCATCTCAGGCAGCCCCCTCACTGCATAGTCCATCTCAGGCAGCCCCCTCACTGCATAGTCCGTCTCAGGCAGCTCCGTCTCAGGCATAGTCCATCTCAGGCAGCCCCCTCACTGCATAGTCCGTCTCAGGCAGCCCCCTCACTGCATAGTCCATCTCAGGCAGCTCCGTCTCAGGCATAGTCCATCTCAGGCAGCCCCCTCACTGCATAGTCCATCTCAGGCAGCCCCCTCACTGCATAGTCCGTCTCAGGCAGCTCCGTCTCAGGCATAGTCCATCTCAGGCAGCCCCCTCACTGCATAGTCCGTCTCAGGCAGCCCCCTCACTGCATAGTCCATCTCAGGCAGCCCCCTCACTGCATAGTCCATCTCAGGCAGCCCCCTCACTGCATAGTCCGTCTCAGGCAGCCCCCTCACTGCATAGTCCATCTCAGGCAGCTCCGTCTCAGGCATAGTCCGTCTCAGGCAGCCCCCTCACTGCATAGTCCGTCTCAGGCAGCTCCGTCTCAGGCATAGTCCATCTCAGGCAGCCCCCTCACTGCATAGTCCGTCTCAGGCAGCCCCCTCACTGCATAGTCCGTCTCATGCAGCCCCCTCACTGCATAGTCCATCTCAGGCAGCCCCCTCACTGCATAGTCCATCTCAGGCAGCTCCTTCTCAGGCATAGTCCATCTCAGGCAGCCCCCTCACTGCATAGTCCGTCTCAGGCAGCTCCGCCTCAGGCATAGTCCGTCTCAGGCAGCCCCCTCACTGCATAGTCTGTCTCAGGCAGCCCCCTCACTGCATAGTCCGTCTCAGGCAGCCCCCTCACTGCATAGTCCGTCTCAGGCAGCTCCGTCTCAGGCATAGTCCGTCTCAGGCAGCCCCCTCACTGCATAGTCTGTCTCAGGCAGCTCCGTCTCAGGCATAGTCCATCTCAGGCAGCCCCCTCACTGCATAGTCCGTCTCAGGCAGCCCCCTCACTGCATAGTCCGTCTCAGGCAGCCCCCTCACTGCATAGTCCGTCTCAGGCAGCCCCGTCTCAGGCATAGTCCGTCTCAGGCAGCCCCCTCACTGCATAGTCCGTCTCAGGCAGCCCCCTCACTGCATAGTCCGTCTCAGGCAGCTCCGTCTCAGGCATAGTCCGTCTCAGGCAGCCCCCTCACTGCATAGTCCGTCTCAGGCAGCCCCCTCACTGCATAGTCCGTCTCAGGCAGCCCCCTCACTGCATAGTCCGTCTCAGGCAGCCCCCTCACTGCATAGTCCGTCTCAGGCAGCCCCCTCACTGCATAGTCCGTCTCAGGCAGCCCCCTCACTGCATAGTCCATCTCAGGCAGCTCCGTCTCAGGCATAGTCCATCTCAGGCAGCCCCCTCACTGCATAGTCCGTCTCAGACAGCCCCCTCACTGCATAGTCCATCTCAGGCAGCCCCGTCTCAGGCATAGTGCGTCTCAGGCAGCCCCCTCACTGCATAGTCCGTCTCAGGCAGCCCCCTCACTGCATAGTCCGTCTCAGGCATAGTCCGTCTCAGGCAGCCCCCTCACTGCATAGTCCGTCTCAGGCAGCCCCCTCACTGCATAGTCTGTCTCAGGCAGCCCCCTCACTGCATAGTCCATCTCAGGCAGCCCCGTCTCAGGCATAGTCCGTCTCAGACAGCCCCCTCACTGCATAGTCCGTCTCAGGCAGCTCCGTCTCAGGCATAGTCCGTCTCAGGCAGCCCCCTCACTGCATAGTCCGTCTCAGGCAGCCCCCTCACTGCATAGTCCATCTCATGCAGCCCCCTCACTGCATAGTCCGTCTCAGGCAGGCCCCTCACTGCATAGTCCGTCTCAGGCAGCTCCGTCTCAGGCATAGTCCGTCTCAGGCAGCCCCCTCACTGCATAGTCCGTCTCAGGCAGCTCCGTCTCAGGCATAGTCCGTCTCAGGCAGCCCCTCACTGCATAGTCCGTCTCAGGCAGCCCCCTCACTGCATAGTCCATCTCAGGCAGCTCCGTCTCAGGCATAGTCCGTCTCAGGCAGCCCCCTCACTGCATAGTCCGTCTCAGGCAGCCCCCTCACTGCATAGTCCATCTCAGGCAGCCCCCTCACTGCATAGTCCATCTCAGGCAGCCCTCTCACTGCATAGTCCATCTCAGGCAGCCCCCTCACTGCATAGTCCATCTCAGGCAGCCCCCTCACTGCATAGTCCGTCTCAGGCAGCCCCCTCACTGCATAGTCCGTCTCAGGCAGCTCCGTCTCAGGCATAGTCCGTCTCAGGCAGCCCCCTCACTGCATAGTCCGTCTCAGGCAGCTCCGTCTCAGGCATAGTCCATCTCAGGCAGCCCCCTCACTGCATAGTCCGTCTCAGGCAGCCACCTCACTGCATAGTCCGTCTCAGGCAGCTCCGTCTCAGGCATAGTCCATCTCAGGCAGCCCCCTCACTGCATAGTCCATCTCAGGCAGCCCCCTCACAGCATAGTCCGTCTCAGGCAGCTCCGTCTCAGGCATAGTCCGTCTCAGGCAGCCCCCTCACCTCATAGTCCGTCTCAGGCAGCACCCTCACTGCATAGTCCATCTCAGGCAGCCCCCTCACTGCATAGTCCATCTCAGGCAGCCCCCTCACTGCATAGTCCGTCTCAGGCAGCACTCTCAATGCATAGTCCGTCTCAGGCAGCTCCGTCTCAGGCATAGTCCGTCTCAGGCAGCCCCCTCACTGCTTAGTCCGTCTCAGGCAGCTCCGTCTCAGGCATAGTCCATCTCAGGCAGCCCCCTCACTGCATAGTCCGTCTCAGGCAGCCCCTCACTGCATAGTCCGTCTCATGCAGCCCCCTCACTGCATAGTCCATCTCAGGCAGCCCCTCACTGCATAGTCCATCTCAGGCAGCTCCTTCTCAGGCATAGTCCGTCTCAGGCAGCCCCCTCACTGCATAGTCCGTCTCAGGCAGCTCCGTCTCAGGCATAGTCCGTCTCAGGCAGCCCCCTCACTGCATAGTCCGTCTCAGGCAGCCCCCTCACTGCATAGTCCGTCTCAGGCAGCCCCCTCACTGCATAGTCCGTCTCAGGCAGCTCCGTCTCAGGCATAGTCCGTCTCAGGCAGCCCCCTCACTGCATAGTCCGTCTCAGGCAGCTCCGTCTCAGGCATAGTCCATCTCAGGCAGCCCCCTCACTGCATAGTCCGTCTCAGGCAGCCCCCTCACTGCATAGTCCGTCTCAGGCAGCCCCCTCACTGCATAGTCCGTCTCAGGCAGCCCCCTCACTGCATAGTCCGTCTCAGGCAGCCCCCTCACTGCATAGTCCGTCTCAGGCAGCCCCGTCTCACGGCATAGTCCGTCTCAGGCAGCTCCGTCTCAGGCATAGTCCGTCTCAGGCAGCCCCCTCACTGCATAGTCCGTCTCAGGCAGCCCCCTCACTGCATAGTCCGTCTCAGGCAGCCCCTCACTGCATAGTCCGTCTCAGGCAGCCCCCTCACTGCATAGTCCGTCTCAGCAGTCAGCTCCAGCCTCACTGCATAGTCCGTCTCAGGCAGCTCCGTCTCAGGCATAGTCCGTCTCAGGCAGCCCCCTCACTGCATAGTCCGTCTCAGGCAGCCCCTCACTGCATAGTCCGTCTCAGGCAGCCCCCTCACTGCATAGTCCGTCTCAGGCAGCCCCCTCACTGCATAGTCCGTCTCAGGCAGCCCCTCACTGCATAGTCCGTCTCAGGCAGCCCCTCACTGCATAGTCCGTCTCAGGCAGCCCCGTCTCACGGCATAGTCCGTCTCAGGCAGCCCCCTCACTGCATAGTCCGTCTCAGGCAGCCCCCTCACTGCATAGTCCGTCTCAGGCAGCCCCTCACTGCATAGTCCATCTCAGGCAGCCCCGTCTCAGGCATAGTCCGTCTCAGGCAGCCCCCTCACTGCATAGTCCGTCTCAGGCAGCCCGCCTCAGTGCATAGTCCGTCTCCAGGCAGCCCCCTCACTGCATAGTCCGTCTCAGGCAGCCCCCTCACTGCATAGTCCGTCTCAGGCAGCCCCCTCACTGCATAGTCCGTCTCAGGCAGCCCCCTCACTGCATAGTCCGTCTCAGGCAGCTCCGTCTCAGGCATAGTCCGTCTCAGGCAGCCCCCTCACTGCATAGTCCGTCTCAGGCAGCCCTCACTGCATAGTCCGTCTCAGGCAGTCCGCATAGTCCGTCTCAGGCAGCCCCCTCACTGCATAGTCCGTCTCAGGCAGCCCTCACTGCATAGTCCGTCTCAGGCAGCCCCGTCTCAGGCATAGTCCGTCTCAGGCAGCCCCCTCACTGCATAGTCCGTCTCAGGCAGCCCCTCACTGCATAGTCCGTCTCAGGCAGCCCCTCACTGCATAGTCCGTCTCAGGCAGCCCCTCACTGCATAGTCCATCTCAGGCAGCTCCCTCACGCATAGTCCGTCTCAGGCAGCCCCCTCACTGCATAGTCCGTCTCAGGCAGCTCCGTCTCAGGCATAGTCCGTCTCAGGCAGCCCCTCACTGCATAGTCCGTCTCAGGCAGCTCCGTCTCAGGCATAGTCCGTCTCAGGCAGCCCCCTCACTGCATAGTCCGTCTCAGGCAGCCCCCTCACTGCATAGTCCGTCTCAGGCAGCCCCCTCACTGCATAGTCCGTCTCAGGCAGCCCCGTCTCAGGCATAGTCCGTCTCAGGCAGCCCCCTCACTGCATAGTCCGTCTCAGGCAGCCCCCTCACTGCATAGTCCGTCTCAGGCAGCCCCTCACTGCATAGTCCGTCTCAGGCAGCCCCCTCACTGCATAGTCCGTCTCAGGCAGCCCCCTCACTGCATAGTCCGTCTCAGGCAGCCCCTCACTGCATAGTCCGTCTCAGGCAGCTCCGTCTCAGGCATAGTCCGTCTCAGGCAGCCCCCTCACTGCATAGTCCGTCTCAGGCAGCCCCCTCACTGCATAGTCCGTCTCAGGCAGCTCCGCCTCAGGCATAGTCCATCTCAGGCAGCCCCCTCACTGCATAGTCCGTCTCAGGCAGCCCCTCACTGCATAGTCCGTCTCAGGCAGCTCCGTCTCAGGCATAGTCCATCTCAGGCAGCCCCCTCACTGCATAGTCCGTCTCAGGCAGCCCCCTCACTGCATAGTCCGTCTCAGGCAGCCCTCACTGCATAGTCCATCCAGGCAGCCCCTCACTGCATAGTCCGTCTCAGGCAGCCCCCTCACTGCATAGTCCGTCTCAGGCAGCTCCGTCTCAGGCATAGTCCGTCTCAGGCAGCCCCCTCACTGCATAGTCCGTCTCAGGCAGCTCCGTCTCAGGCATAGTCCGTCTCAGGCAGCCCCTCACTGCATAGTCCGTCTCAGGCAGCCCCCTCACTGCATAGTCCATCTCAGGCAGCTCCGTCTCAGGCATAGTCCGTCTCAGGCAGCCCCCTCACTGCATAGTCCGTCTCAGGCAGCCCCCTCACTGCATAGTCCGTCTCAGGCAGCCCCCTCACTGCATAGTCCGTCTCAGGCAGCCCGCCTCACGGCATAGTCCGTCTCAGGCAGCCCCCTCACTGCATAGTCCGTCTCAGGCAGCCTCCGTCCTCAGACTGCATAGTCCGTCTCAGGCAGCCCCCTCACTGCATAGTCCGTCTCAGGCAGCTCCGTCTCAGGCATAGTCCATCTCAGGCAGCCCCTCACTGCATAGTCCGTCTCAGGCAGCCCCCTCACTGCATAGTCCGTCTCAGGCAGCCCCCTCACTGCATAGTCCATCTCAGGCAGCCCCTCACTGCATAGTCCATCTCAGGCAGCCCCTCACTGCATAGTCCGTCTCAGGCAGCCCCCTCACTGCATAGTCCGTCTCAGGCAGCTCCGTCTCAGGCATAGTCCGTCTCAGGCAGCCCCTCACTGCATAGTCCGTCTCAGGCAGCTCCGTCTCAGGCATAGTCCGTCTCAGGCAGCCCTCACGCATAGTCCGTCTCAGGCAGCCCCTCACTGCATAGTCCGTCTCAGGCAGCCCCCTCACTGCATAGTCCGTCTCAGGCAGCCCCCTCACTGCATAGTCCATCTCAGGCAGCCCCTCTCAGGCATAGTCCGTCTCAGGCAGCCCCCTCACTGCATAGTCCGTCTCAGGCAGCTCCGTCTCAGGCATAGTCCGTCTCAGGCAGCCCCCTCACTGCATAGTCCATCTCAGGCAGCCCCCTCACTGCATAGTCCGTCTCAGGCAGCCCCTCACTGCATAGTCCATCTCAGGCAGCCCCCTCACTGCATAGTCCGTCTCAGGCAGCCCCCTCACTGCATAGTCCGTCTCAGGCAGCTCCGTCTCAGGCATAGTCCGTCTCAGGCAGCCCCCTCACTGCATAGTCCGTCTCAGGCAGCTCCCTCACTGCATAGTCCATCTCAGGCAGCCCCCTCACTGCATAGTCCGTCTCAGGCAGCCCCTCACTGCATAGTCCGTCTCAGGCAGCCCCCTCACTGCATAGTCCATCTCAGGCAGCCCCTCTCACTGCATAGTCCGTCTCAGGCAGCCCCCTCACTGCATAGTCCGTCTCAGGCAGCCCCCTCACTGCATAGTCCGTCTCAGGCAGCCCCTCACTGCATAGTCCGTCTCAGGCAGCCCCCTCACTGCATAGTCCGTCTCAGGCAGCTCCGTCTCAGGCATAGTCCGTCTCAGGCAGCCCCCTCACTGCATAGTCCGTCTCAGGCAGCCCCCTCACTGCATAGTCCGTCTCAGGCAGCTCCGTCTCAGGCATAGTCCGTCTCAGGCAGCCCCCTCACTGCATAGTCCGTCTCAGGCAGCTCCGTCTCAGGCATAGTCCATCTCAGGCAGCCCCCTCACTGCATAGTCCGTCTCAGGCAGCCCCTCACTGCATAGTCCGTCTCAGGCAGCCCCTCACTGCATAGTCCGTCTCAGGCAGCCCCGTCTCAGGCATAGTCCGTCTCAGGCAGCCCCCTCACTGCATAGTCCGTCTCAGGCAGCCCCCTCACTGCATAGTCCGTCTCAGGCAGCCCCCTCACTGCATAGTCCGTCTCAGGCAGCCCCCTCACTGCATAGTCCGTCTCAGGTAGCCCCCTCACTGCATAGTCCGTCTCAGGCAGCCCCCTCACTGCATAGTCCGTCTCAGGCAGCCCCGTCTCAGGCATAGTCTGTCTCAGGCAGCCCCCTCACTGCATAGTCCGTCTCAGGCAGCCCCCTCACTGCATAGTCCGTCTCAGGCAGCCCCCTCACTGCATAGTCCGTCTCAGGCAGCCCCTCACTGCATAGTCCGTCTCCAGGCAGCCCCTCACTGCATAGTCCGTCTCAGGCAGCTCCGTCTCAGGCATAGTCCATCTCAGGCAGCCCCCTCACTGCATAGTCCGTCTCAGGCAGCCCCTCACTGCATAGTCCGTCTCAGGCAGCTCCGTCTCAGGCATAGTCCGTCTCAGGCAGCCCCTCACTGCATAGTCCGTCTCAGGCAGCCCCCTCACTGCATAGTCCGTCTCAGGCAGCCCCTCACTGCATAGTCCGTCTCAGGCAGCCCCGTCTCAGGCATAGTCCGTCTCAGGCAGCCCCCTCACTGCATAGTCCGTCTCAGGCAGCCCCCTCACTGCATAGTCCGTCTCATGCAGCCCCCTCACTGCATAGTCCGTCTCAGGCAGCCCCCTCACTGCATAGTCCGTCTCAGGCAGCTCCGTCTCAGGCATAGTCCATCTCAGGCAGCCCCCTCACTGCATAGTCCGTGTCAGGCAGCCCCCTCACTGCATAGTCCGTCTCAGGCAGCCCCCTCACTGCATAGTCCGTCTCAGGCAGCCCCTCACTGCATAGTCCGTCTCAGGCAGCTCCGTCTCAGGCATAGTCCATCTCAGGCAGCCCCCTCACTGCATAGTCTGTCTCAGGCAGCTCCGTCTCAGGCATAGTCTGTCTCAGGCAGCCCCCTCACTGCATAGTCCGTCTCAGGCAGCCCCCTCACTGCATAGTCCATCTCAGGCAGCTCCGTCTCAGGCATAGTCCGTCTCAGGCAGCCCCCTCACTGCATAGTCCGTCTCAGGCAGCCCCCTCACTGCATAGTCCATCTCAGGCAGCCCCTCACTGCATAGTCCATCTCAGGCAGCCCCCTCACTGCATAGTCCATCTCAGGCAGCCCCCTCACTGCATAGTCCATCTCAGGCAGCCCCCTCACTGCATAGTCCGTCTCAGGCAGCCCCCTCACTGCATAGTCCGTCTCAGGCAGCTCCGTCTCAGGCATAGTCCGTCTCAGGCAGCCCCCTCACTGCATAGTCCATCTCAGGCAGCTCCGTCTCAGGCATAGTCCATCTCAGGCAGCCCCCTCACTGCATAGTCCGTCTCAGGCAGCCCCCTCACTGCATAGTCCATCTCAGGCAGCCCCCTCAAAGCATAGTCCATCTCAGGCAGCTCCGTCTCAGGCATAGTCCGTCTCAGGCAGCCCCCTCACTGCTTAGTCCGTCTCAGGCAGCTCCGTCTCAGGCATAGTCCATCTCAGGCAGCCCCCTCACTGCATAGTCCGTCTCAGGCAGCCCACTCACTGCATAGTCCGTCTCAGGCAGCCCCCTCACTGCATAGTCCATCTCAGGCAGCCCCCTCACTGCATAGTCCGTCTCAGGCAGCCCCCTCACTGCATAGTCCGTCTCAGGCAGCTCCGTCTCAGGCATAGTCCGTCTCAGGCAGCCCCCTCACTGCATAGTCCGTCTCAGGCAGCCCCCTCACTGCATAGTCCGTCTCAGGCAGCCCCCTCACTGCATAGTCCGTCTCAGGCAGCCCCCTCACTGCATAGTCCATCTCAGGCAGCCCCCTCACTGCATAGTCCATCTCAGGCAGCCCCCTCACTGCATAGTCCATCTCAGGCAGCTCCTTCTCAGGCATAGTCCATCTCAGGCAGCCCCCTCACTGCATAGTCCGTCTCAGGCAGCTCCGTCTCAGGCATAGTCCGTCTCAGGCAGCCCCCTCACTGCATAGTCTGTCTCAGGCAGCCCCCTCACTGCATAGTCCATCTCAGGCAGCCCCCTCACTGCATAGTCCATCTCAGGCAGCCCCCTCACTGCATAGTCCATCTCAGGCAGCTCCTTCTCAGGCATAGTCCATCTCAGGCAGCCCCCTCACTGCATAGTCCGTCTCAGGCAGCTCCGTCTCAGGCATAGTCCGTCTCAGGCAGCCCCCTCACTGCATAGTCTGTCTCAGGCAGCCCCCTCACTGCATAGTCCGTCTCAGGCAGCCCCCTCACTGCATAGTCCGTCTCAGGCAGCTCCGTCTCAGGCATAGTCCGTCTCAGGCAGCCCCCTCACTGCATAGTCCGTCTCAGGCAGCTCCGTCTCAGGCATAGTCCATCTCAGGCAGCCCCCTCACTGCATAGTCCGTCTCAGGCAGCCCCCTCACTGCATAGTCCGTCTCAGGCAGCCCCCTCACTGCATAGTCCGTCTCCAGGCAGCCCCGTCTCAGGCATAGTCCGTCTCAGGCAGCCCCCTCACTGCATAGTCCGTCTCAGGCAGCCCCCTCACTGCATAGTCCGTCTCAGGCAGCCCCCTCACTGCATAGTCCGTCTCAGGCAGCTCCGTCTCAGGCATAGTCCGTCTCAGGCAGCTCCGTCTCAGGCATAGTCCGTCTCAGGCAGCCCCCTCACTGCATAGTCCGTCTCAGGCAGCCCCCTCACTGCATAGTCCGTCTCAGGCAGCCCCCTCACTGCATAGTCCGTCTCAGGCAGCCCCCTCACTGCATAGTCCGTCTCAGGCAGCCCCCTCACTGCATAGTCCGTCTCAGGCAGCCCCCTCACTGCATAGTCCATCTCAGGCAGCTCCGTCTCAGGCATAGTCCATCTCAGGCAGCCCCCTCACTGCATAGTCCGTCTCAGACAGCCCCTCACTGCATAGTCCGTCTCAGGCAGCCCCGTCTCAGGCATAGTCCGTCTCAGGCAGCCCCCTCACTGCATAGTCCGTCTCAGGCAGCCCCCTCACTGCATAGTCCGTCTCAGGCAGCCCCTCACTGCATAGTCCGTCTCAGGCAGCCCCGTCTCAGGCATAGTCCGTCTCAGGCAGCCCCCTCACTGCATAGTCCGTCTCAGGCAGCCCCCTCACTGCATAGTCTGTCTCAGGCAGCCCCCTCACTGCATAGTCCATCTCAGGCAGCCCCGTCTCAGGCATAGTCCGTCTCAGACAGCCCCCTCACTGCATAGTCCGTCTCAGGCAGCTCCGTCTCAGGCATAGTCCGTCTCAGGCAGCCCCCTCACTGCATAGTCCGTCTCAGGCAGCCCCCTCACTGCATAGTCCGTCTCATGCAGCCCCCTCACTGCATAGTCCGTCTCAGGCAGCCCCTCACTGCATAGTCCGTCTCAGGCAGCTCCGTCTCAGGCATAGTCCGTCTCAGGCAGCCCCCTCACTGCATAGTCCGTCTCAGGCAGCTCCGTCTCAGGCATAGTCCGTCTCAGGCAGCCCCCTCACTGCATAGTCCGTCTCAGGCAGCCCCTCACTGCATAGTCCATCTCAGGCAGCCCCCTCACTGCATAGTCCATCTCAGGCAGCCCCTCACTGCATAGTCCATCTCAGGCAGCCCCCTCACTGCATAGTCCGTCTCAGGCAGCCCCTCACTGCATAGTCCGTATCAGGCAGCTCCGTCACAGGCATAGTCCGTCTCAGGCAGCCCCTCACTGCATAGTCCGTCTCAGGCAGCTCCGTCTCAGGCATAGTCCGTCTCAGGCAGCCCCCTCACTGCATAGTCCGTCTCATCAGCTCTGTCTCAGGCATAGTCCGTCTCAGGCAGCCCCCTCACTGCATAGTCCGTCTCAGGCAGCCCCTCACTGCATAGTCCATCTCAGGCAGCCCCCTCACTGCATAGTCCATCTCAGGCAGCCCCCTCACTGCATAGTCCATCTCAGGCAGCCCCCTCACTGCATAGTCCGTCTCAGGCAGCCCCCTCACTGCATAGTCCGTATCAGGCAGCTCCGTCACAGGCATAGTCCGTCTCAGGCAGCCCCCTCACTGCATAGTCCGTCTCAGGCAGCTCCGTCTCAGGCATAGTCCATCTCAGGCAGCCCCCTCACTGCATAGTCCGTCTCAGGCAGCCCCCTCACTGCATAGTCCGTCTCAGGCAGCTCCGTCTCAGGCATAGTCCATCTCAGGCAGCCCCTCACTGCATAGTCCATCTCAGGCAGCCCCCTCACTGCATAGTCCGTCTCAGGCAGCTCCGTCTCAGGCATAGTCCGTCTCAGGCAGCCCCCTCACCTCATAGTCCGTCTCAGGCAGCACCCTCACTGCATAGTCCATCTCAGGCAGCCCCCTCACTGCATAGTCTATCTCAGGCAGCCCCCTCACTGCATAGTCCGTCTCAGGCAGCCCCCTCAATGCATAGTCCGTCTCAGGCAGCTCCGTCTCAGGCATAGTCCGTCTCAGGCAGCCCCCTCACTGCTTAGTCCGTCTCAGGCAGCTCCGTCTCAGGCATAGTCCATCTCAGGCAGACCCCTCACTGCATAGTCCGTCTCAGGCAGCCCCCTCACTGCATAGTCCGTCTCATGCAGCCCCCTCACTGCATAGTCCATCTCAGGCAGCCCCCTCACTGCATAGTCCATCTCAGGCAGCTCCTTCTCAGGCATAGTCCGTCTCAGGCAGCCCCCTCACTGCATAGTCCGTCTCAGGCAGCTCCGTCTCAGGCATAGTCCATCTCAGGCAGCTCCCTCACTGCATAGTCCGTCTCAGGCAGCCCCCTCACTGCATAGTCCGTCTCAGGCAGCCCCCTCACTGCATAGTCTGTCTCAGGCAGCTCCGTCTCAGGCATTGTCCGTCTCAGGCAGCCCCCTCACTGCATAGTCCGTCTCAGGCAGCTCCGTCTCAGGCATAGTCCATCTCAGGCAGCCCCCTCACTGCATAGTCCGTCTCAGGCAGCCCCCTCACTGCATAGTCCATCTCAGGCAGCCCCCTCACTGCATAGTCCGTCTCAGGCAGCCCCCTCACTGCATCGTCCGTCTCAGGCAGCCCCCTCACTGCATAGTCCGTCTCAGGCAGCCCCCTCACTGCATAGTCCGTCTCAGGCAGCTCCGTCTCAGGCATAGTCCATCTCAGGCAGCTCCGTCTCAGGCATAGTCCGTCTCAGGCAGCCCCCTCACTGCATAGTCCGTCTCAGGCAGCCCCCTCACTGCATAGTCCGTCTCAGGCAGCCCCCTCACTGCATAGTCCGTCTCAGGCAGCCCCCTCACTGCATAGTCCGTCTCAGGCAGCCCCCTCACTGCATAGTCCGTCTCAGGCAGCCCCCTCACTGCATAGTCCATCTCAGGCAGCTCCGTCTCAGGCATAGTCCATCTCAGGCAGCCCCCTCACTGCATAGTCCGTCTCAGACAGCCCCCTCACTGCATAGTCCGTCTCAGGCAGCCCCGTCTCAGGCATAGTCCGTCTCAGGCAGCCCCCTCACTGCATAGTCCGTCTCAGGCAGCCCCCTCACTGCATAGTCCGTCTCAGGCAGCCCCCTCACTGCATAGTCCGTCTCAGGCAGCCCCGTCTCAGGCATAGTCCGTCTCAGGCAGCCCCCTCACTGCATAGTCCATCTCAGGCAGCCCCCTCACTGCATAGTCCATCTCAGGCAGCCCCCTCACTGCATAGTCCATCTCAGGCAGCCCCGTCTCAGGCATAGTCCGTCTCAGACAGCCCCCTCACTGCATAGTCCGTCTCAGGCAGCTCCGTCTCAGGCATAGTCCGTCTCAGGCAGCCCCTCACTGCATAGTCCGTCTCAGGCAGCCCCCTCACTGCATAGTCCGTCTCATGCAGCCCCTCACTGCATAGTCCGTCTCAGGCAGCCCCCTCACTGCATAGTCCGTCTCAGGCAGCTCCGTCTCAGGCATAGTCCATCTCAGGCAGCCCCTCACTGCATAGTCCGTCTCAGGCAGCTCCGTCTCAGGCATAGTCCGTCTCAGGCAGCCCCCTCACTGCATAGTCCGTCTCAGGCAGCCCCCTCACTGCATAGTCCATCTCAGGCAGCTCCGTCTCAGGCATAGTCCGTCTCAGGCAGCCCCCTCACTGCATAGTCCGTCTCAGGCAGCCCCCTCACTGCATAGTCCATCTCAGGCAGCCCCCTCACTGCATAGTCCATCTCAGGCAGCCCCCTCACTGCATAGTCCATCTCAGGCAGCCCCCTCACTGCATAGTCCATCTCAGGCAGCCCCCTCACTGCATAGTCCGTCTCAGGCAGCCCCCTCACTGCATAGTCCGTCTCAGGCAGCTCCGTCTCAGGCATAGTCCGTCTCAGGCAGCCCCCTCACTGCATAGTCCGTCTCAGGCAGCTCCGTCTCAGGCATAGTCCATCTCAGGCAGCCCCCTCACTGCATAGTCCATCTCAGGCAGCCCCTCACTGCATAGTCCATCTCAGGCAGCTCCGTCTCAGGCAAAGTCCATCTCAGGCAGCCCCCTCACTGCATAGTCCATCTCAGGCAGCCCCTCACTGCATAGTCCGTCTCAGGCAGCTCCGTCTCAGGCATAGTCCGTCTCAGGCAGCCCCCTCACTGCATAGTCCGTCTCAGGCAGCCCCTCACTGCATAGTCCATCTCAGGCAGCCCCTCACTGCATAGTCCATCTCAGGCAGCCCCCTCACTGCATAGTCCATCTCAGGCAGCCCCTCAATGCATAGTCCATCTCAGGCAGCTCCGTTTCAGGCATAGTCCGTCTCAGGCAGCCCCCTCACTGCTTAGTCCGTCTCAGGCAGCTCCATCTCAGGCATAGTCCATCTCAGGCAGCCCCCTCACTGCATAGTCCGTCTCAGGCAGCCCCCTCACTGCATAGTCCGTCTCATGCAGCCCCCTCACTGCATAGTCCATCTCAGACAGCCCCCTCACTGCATAGTCCATCTCAGGCAGCTCCGTCTCAGGCATAGTCCGTCTCAGGCAGCCCCCTCACTGCATAGTCCGTCTCAGGCAGCTCCGTCTCAGGCATAGTCCGTCTCAGGCAGCCCCCTCACTGCATAGTCCGTCTCAGGCAGCCCCCTCACTGCATAGTCCGTCTCAGGCAGCCCCCTCACTGCATAGTCCATCTCAGGCAGCTCCGTCTCAGGCATAGTCCGTCTCAGGCAGCCCCCTCACTGCATATTCCGTCTCAGGCAGCTCCGTCTCAGGCATAGTCCATCTCAGGCAGCCCCCTCACTGCATAGTCCGTCTCAGGCAGCCCCCTCACTGCATAGTCCGTCTCAGGCAGCCCCCTCACTGCATAGTCCGTCTCAGGCAGCCCCGTCTCAGGCATAGTCCGTCTCAGGCAGCCCCTCATTGCATAGTCCATCTCAGGCAGCCCCTCACTGCATAGTCCGTCTCAGGCAGCCCCCTCACTGCATAGTCCGTCTCAGGCAGCTCCGTCTCAGGCATAGTCCGTCTCAGGCAGCTCCGTCTCAGGCATAGTCCGTCTCAGGCAGCCCCCTCACTGCATAGTCCGTCTCAGGCAGCCCCCTCACTGCATAGTCCGTCTCAGGCAGCCCCCTCACTGCATAGTCCGTCTCAGGCAGCCCCCTCACTGCATAGTCCGTCTCAGGCAGCCCCCTCACTGCATAGTCCGTCTCAGGCAGCTCCGTCTCAGGCATAGTCCGTCTCAGGCAGCCCCCTCACTGCATAGTCCGTCTCAGGCAGCTCCGTCTCAGGCATAGTCCATCTCAGGCAGCCCCCTCACTGCATAGTCCGTCTCAGACAGCCCCCTCACTGCATAGTCCGTCTCAGGCAGCCCCGTCTCAGGCATAGTCCGTCTCAGGCAGCCCCCTCACTGCATAGTCTGATTTGCTCAGGCGCTCCGTCCATCATCCCCTTTGGTATCGCTTTGTTCGCCCTAAGTTGGCAGGGTATGCCCAGACGTGGGTCCCTTGCTCACTTTGCCACTGGATTCAAGCTAGCCTGGCTGATGACGGCTGGATGGCCAGAAACCGGTCCCAGGATGCTTGTTTCCGGTCCAGGGAAGACATGGCTTGGCAGTTCGGGCTGGACTGTTCCCATGAGGCACAGGGTCAGACTGATTTGCATATGTCCATGTCTGAACTGGGGTGGTGGAGTGAGCTAAAGAATGATGATGGATTAAACCCAGATCAGTTGACTGGGGGTGAGTGTTAGATTTGCTCAGGCGCTCCGTCCATCATCCCCTTTGGTATCGCTTTGTTCGCCCTAAGTTGGCAGGGTATCCCCAGACGTGGGTCCCTTGCTCACTTTGCCACTGGATTCAAGCTAGCCTGGCTGATGACGGCTGAATGGCCAGAAACCGGTCCCAGGATGCTTGTTTCCGGTCCAGGAAGACATGGCTTGGCAGTTCGGGCTGGACTGTTCCCATGAGGCACAGGGTCAGACTGATTTGCATATGGCCATGTCTGAACTGGGGTGGTGGAGTGAGCTAAAGAATGATGATGGATTAAACCCAGATCAGTTGACTGGGGGTGAGTGTTTGATTTGCTCAGGTGCTCCATCCATCATCCCCTTTGGTATCGCATAGTACGTCTCAGGCAGCTCCGTCTCAGGCATAGTCCGTCTCAGGCAGCTCCGTCTCAGGCATAGTCCGTCTCAGGCAGCTCCGTCTCAGGCATAGTCCGTCTCAGGCAGCTCCGTCTCAGGCATAGTCCGTCTCAGGCAGCCCCCTCACTGCATAGTCCGTCTCAGGCATCTCCGTCTCAGTCATAGTCCGTCTCAGGCAGCCCCGTCTCAGGCATAGTCCGTCTCAGGCAGCCCCTCACTGCATAGTCCGTCTCAGGCAGCCCCCTCACTGCATAGTCTGTCTCAGGCAGCCCCTCACTGCATAGTCCGTCTCAGGCACTCCCGTCTCAGGCATAGTCCGTCTCAGGCAGCCCCCTCACTGCATAATCCGTCTCAGGCAGCTCCGTCTCAGGCATAGTCCGTCTCAGGCAGCCCCCTCACTGCATAGTCCATCTCAGGCAGCCCCCTCACTGCATAGTCCGTCTCAGGCAGCCCCCTCACTGCATAATCTGTCTCAGGCAGCTCCGTCTCAGGCATAGTCCGTCTCAGGCAGCCCCCTCACTGCATAGTCCGTCTCAGGCAGCCCCCTCACTGCATAGTCCGTCTCAGGCAGCCCCCTCACTGCATAGTCCGTCTCAGGCAGCCCCGTCTCAGGCATAGTCCGTCTCAGGCAGCCCCTCACTGCATAGTCCGTCTCAGGCAGCTCCGTCTCAGGCATAGTCCGTCTCAGGCAGCCCCCTCACTGCATAGTCCGTCTCAGGCAGCCCCCTCACGGCATAGTCCGTCTCAGGCAGCCCCGTCTCAGGCATAGTCCGTCTCAGGCAGCCCCCTCACGGCATAGTCTGTCTCAGGCTGCTCCGTCTCAGGCATAGTCTGTCTCAGGCAGCCCCTCACTGCATAGTCCGTCTCAGGCAGCCCCCTCACTGCATAGTCCGTCCCAGGCAGCCCCTCACTGCATAGTCCGTCTCAGGCAGCCCCGTCTCAGGCATAGTCCGTCTCAGGCAGCCCCCTCACTGCATAGTCCGCCTCAGGCAGCCCCCTCACTGTATAGTCCGTCTCAGGCAGCCCCCTCACTGCATAGTCCATCTCAGGCAGCCCCGTCTCAGGCATAGTCCGTCTCAGACAGCCCCCTCACTGCATAGTCCGTCTCAGGCAGCTCCGTCTCAGGCATAGTCCGTCTCAGGCAGCCCCCTCACTGCATAGTCCGACTCAGGCAGCCCCATCACTGCATAGTCCGTCTCATGCAGCCACCTCACTGCATAGTCCGTCTCAGGCAGCCCCCTCACTGCATAGTCCGTCTCAGGCAGCCCCGTCTCAGGCATAGTTCGTCTCAGGCAGCCCCCTCACTGCATAGTCCATCTCAGGCAGCCCCCTCACTGCATAGTCCATCTCAGGCAGCCCCGTCTCAGGCATAGTCCGTTTCAGGCAGCCCCTCACTGCATAGTCCGTCTCAGGCAGCTCCGTCTCAGGCATAGTCCGTCTCAGGCAGCCCCTCACTGCATAGTCCGTCTCAGGCAGCCCCCTCACTGCATAGTCCGTCTCAGGCAGCCCCCTCACTGCATAGTCCGTCTCAGGCAGCCCCGTCTCAGGCATAGTCCGTCTCAGGCAGCCCCCTCACTGCATAGTCCGTCTCAGGCAGCCCCTCACTGCATAGTCCATCTCAGGCAGCCCCCTCACTGCATAGTCCGTCTCAGGCAGCCCCGTCTCAGGCATAGTCCGTCTCAGGCAGCTCCGTCTCAGGCATAGTCCGTCTCAGGCAGCCCCTCACTGCATAGTCCGTCTCAGGCAGCCCCCTCACTGCATAGTCCGTCTCAGGCAGCCCCCTCACTGCATAGTCCGTCTCAGGCAGCCCCGTCTCAGGCATAGTCCGCCTCAGGCAGCCCCCTCACTGCATAGTCCATCTCAGGCAGCTCCGTCTCAGGCATAGTCCGTCTCAGGCAGCCCCCTCAATGCATAGTCCGTCTCAGGCAGCCCCCTCACTGCATAGTCCGTCTCAGGCAGCCCCGTCTCAGGCATAGTCCGTCTCAGGCAGCCCCTCACTGCATAGTCCGTCTCAGGCAGCTCCGTCTCAGCCATAGTCCGTCTCAGGCAGCCCCTCACTGCATAGTCCGTCCCAGGCAGCCCCTCACTGCATAGTCCGTCTCAGGCAGCCCCGTCTGAGGCATAGCCCATCTCAGGCAGCCCCCTCACTGCATAGTCCGTCTCAGGCAGCCCCTCACTGCATAGTCCATCTCAGGCAGCCCCGTCTCAGGCATAGTCTGTCTCAGGCAGCCCCTCACTGCATAGTCCGTCTCAGGCAGCTCCGTCTCAGGCATAGTCCGTCTCAGGCAGCCCCTCACTGCATAGTCCGTCTCAGGCAGCCCCCTCACTGCATAGTCCGTCTCATGCAGCCCCTCACTGCATAGTCTGTCTCAGGCAGCCCCCTCACTGCATAGTCCGTCTCAGGCAGCCCCTCACTGCATAGTCCGTCTCAGGCAGCCCCGTCTCAGGCATAGTCCGTCTCAGGCACCCCCTCACTGCATAGTCCGTCTCCAGGCAGCTCCGTCTCAGGCATAGTCCGTCTCAGGCAGCCCCCTCACTGCATAGTCCGTCTCAGGCAGCTCCCTCACTGCATAGTCCGTCTCAGGCAGCCCCCTCACTGCATAGTCCGTCTCAGGCAGCTCCGTCTCAGGCATAGTCCGTCCCAGGCAGCCCCTCACTGCTTAGTCCGTCTCAGGCAGCCCCTCACTGCATAGTCCGTCTCAGGCAGCCCCGTCTCAGGCATAGTCCGTCTCAGGCAGCCCCCTCACTGCATAGTCCGTCTCAGGCAGCTCCGTCTCAGGCATAGTCCGTCTCAGGCAGCCCCCTCACTGCATAGTCCATCTCAGGCAGCCCCCTCACTGCATAGTCCGTCTCAGGCAGCCCCACACTGCATAGTCCGTCTCAGGCAGGCCCGTCTCAGGCATAGTCCGTCTCAGGCAGCCCCCTCACTGCATAGTCCATCTCAGGCAGCCCCCTCACTGCATAGTCCATCTCAGGCAGCCCCGTCTCAGGCATAGTCTGTCTCAGGCAGCCCCCTCACTGCATAGTCCGTCTCAGGCAGCTCCGTCTCAGGCATAGTCCGTCTCAGGCAGCCCCCTCACTGCATAGTCCGTCTCAGGCAGACCCCTCACTGCATAGTCCGTCTCAGGCAGCCCCCTCACTGCATAGTCCGTCTCAGGCAGCCCCGTCTCAGGCATAGTCCGTCTCAGGCAGCCCCCTCACTGCATAGTCCGTCTCAGGCAGCTCCGTCTCAGGCATAGTCTGTCTCAGGCAGCCCCTCACTGCATAGTCCGTCTCAGGCAGCCCCTCACTGCATAGTCCGTCTCAGGCAGCCCCGTCTCAGGCATAGTCCGTCTCAGGCAGCGCCCTCACTGCATAGTCCGTCTCAGGCAGCTCCGTCTCAGGCATAGTCCGTCTCAGGCAGCCCCCTCACTGCATAGTCCGTCTCAGGCAGCCCCTCACTGCATAGTCCGTCTCAGGCAGCCCCCTCACTGCATAGTCCGTCTCAGGCAGCCCCGTCTCAGGCATAGTCCGTCTCAGGCAGCCCCCTCACTGCATAGTCCATCTCAGGCAGCCCCCTCACTGCATAGTCCGTCTCAGGCAGCCCCTCACTGCATAGTCCATCTCAGGCAGCCCCGTCTCAGGCATAGTCCGTCTCAGGCAGCCCCTCACTGCATAGTCCGTCTCAGGCAGCTCCGTCTCAGGCATAGTCCGTCTCAGGCAGCCCCCTCACTGCATAGTCCGTCTCAGGCAGCCCCCTCACTGCATAGTCCGCCTCAGGCAGCCCCCTCACTGCATAGTCTGTCTCAGGCAGCCCCCTCACTGCATAGTCCGTCTCAGGCAGCCCCCTCACTGCATAGTCCGTCTCAGGCAGCCCCCTCACTGCATAGTCCGTCTCAGGCAGCTCCGTCTCAGGCATAGTCCTACTCAGGCAGCCCCCTCACTGCATAGTCTGTCTCAGGCAGCCCCCTCACTGCATAGTCCGTCTCAGGCTGCCCCCTCACTGCATAGTCCATCTCAGGCAGCCCCGTCTCAGGCATAGTCCATCTCAGGCAGCCCCCTCACTGCATAGTCCGTCTCAGGCAGCTCCGTCTCAGGCATAGTCCGTCTCAGGCAGCCCCCTCACTGCTTAGTCCGTCTCAGGCCGCCCCTCACTGCATAGTCCGTCTCAGGCAGCCCCGTCTCAGGCATAGTCCGTCTCAGGCAGCCCCTCACTGCATAGTCCGTCTCAGGCAGCTCCGTCTCAGGCATAGTCCGTCTCAGGCAGCCCCCTCACTGCATAGTCCGTCTCAGGCAGCCCCCTCACTGCATAGTCCGTCTCAGGCAGCCCCCTCACTGCATAGTCCGTCTCAGGCAGCCCCGTCTCAGGCATAGTCCGTCTCAGGCAGCCCCCTCACTGCATAGTCCGTCTCAGGCAGCCCCGTCTCAGGCATAGTAAGGCTCAGGCAGCCCCCTCACTGCATAGTCCGTCTCAGGCAGCTCCGGCTCAGGCATAGTCCGTCTCAGGCAGCCCCCTCACTGCATAGTCCGTCTCAGGCAGCCCCCTCACTGCATAGTCCGTCTCAGGCAGCCCCCTCACTGCATAGTCCATCTCAGGCAGCCCCGTCTTAGGTATAGTCCGTCTCAGGCAGCCTCCTCACTGCATAGTCCGTCTCAGGCAGCTCCGTCTCAGGCATAGTCCGTCTCAGGCAGCCCCTCACTGCATAGTCCGTCTCAGGCAGCCCCCTCACTGCATAGTCCGTCTCAGGCAGCCCCGTCTCAGGCAGCCCCCTCACTGCATAGTCCGTCTCAGGCAGCTCTGTCTCAGGTATAGTCCGTCTCAGGCAGCCCCCTCACTGCATAGTCCGTCTCAGGCAGCCCCCTCACTGCATAGTCCGTCTCAGGCAGTCCCGTCTCAGGCATAGTCCGTCTCAGGCAGCCCCCTCACTGCATAGTCCGTCTCAGGCAGCTCCGTCTCAGGCATAGTCCATCTCAGGCAGCCCCCTCACTGCATAGTCCGTCTCAGGCAGCCCCTCACTGCATAGACCGTCTCAGGCAGCCCCCTCACTGCATAGTCCGTCTCAGGCAGCCCCGCCTCAGGCATAGTGTCTCAGGCAGCCCCCTCACTGCATAGTCCGTCTCAGGCAGCTCAATCTCAGGCATAGTCCGTCTCAGGCAGCCCCCTCACTGCATAGTCCGTCTCAGGCAGCCCCGTCTCAGGCATAGTCCGTCCCAGGCAGCCCCCTCACTGCATAGTCTGTCTCAGGCAGCTCCGTCTCAGGCATAGTCCATCTCAGGCAGCCCCCTCACTGCATAGTCTGTCTCAGGCAGCCCCCTCACTGCATAGTCCGTCCCAGGCAGCCCCCTCACTGCATAGTCCGTCTCAGGCAGCCCCCTCACTGCATAGTCCGTCTCAGGCAGCCCCGTCTCAGGCATAGTCCATCTCAGGCAGCCCCTCACTGCATAGTCCGTCTCAGGCAGCTCCGTCTCAGGCATAGTCCGTCTCAGGCAGCCCCTCAATGCATAGTCCGTCTCAGGCAGCCCCTCACTGCATAGTCCGTCTCAGGCAGCTATGTCTCAGGCATAGTCCGTCTCAGGCAGCCCCCTCACTGCATAGTCCGTCTCAGGCAGCTCCGTCTCAGGCATAGTCCGTCTCAGGCAGCCCCTCACTGCATAGTCCGTCTCAGGCAGCCCCGTCTCAGGCATAGTCCGTCTCAGGCAGCCCCCTCACTGCATAGTCCGTCTCAGGCAGCTCTGTCTCAGGCATAGTCCATCTCAGGCAGCCCCATCTCAGGCATAGTCCATCTCAGGCAGCCCCCTCACTGCATAGTCCATCTCAGGCAGCCCCGTCTCAGGCATAGTCCGTCTCAGGCAGCCCCCTCACTGCATAGTCCGTCTCAGGCAGCTCCGTCTCAGGCATAGTCCGTCTCAGGCAGCTCCGTCTCAGGCATAGTCCGTCTCCGGCAGCCCCCTCACTGCATAGTCCGTCTCAGGCAGCCCCTCACTGCATAGTCCATCTCAGGCAGCCCCCTCACTGCATAGTCCATCTCAGGCAGCCCCCTCACTGCATAGTCCGTCTCAGGCAGCCCCTCAATGCACAGTCCGTCTCAGGCAGCTCCGTCTCAGGCATAGTCCGTCTCAGGCAGCCCCCTCACTGCTTAGTCCGTCTCAGGCAGCTCCGTCTCAGGCATAGTCCATCTCAGGCAGCCCCCTCACTGCATAGTCCGTCTCAGGCAGCCCCCTCACTGCATAGTCCGTCTCATGCAGCCCCCTCACTGCATAGTCCATCTCAGGCAGCCCCCTCACTGCATAGTCCATCTCAGGCAGCTCCGTCTCAGGCATAGTCCGTCTCAGGCAGCCCCTCACTGCATAGTCCGTCTCCAGGCAGCTCCGTCTCAGGCATAGTCCGTCTCAGGCAGCCCCCTCACTGCATAGTCCGTCTCAGGCAGCTCCGTCTCAGGCATAGTCCGTCTCAGGCAGCCCCCTCACTGCATAGTCCGTCTCAGGCAGCCCCCTCACTGCATAGTCCGTCTCAGGCAGCTATGTCTCAGGCATAGTCCGTCTCAGGCAGCCCCCTCACTGCATAGTCCGTCTCAGGCAGCTCCGTCTCAGGCATAGTCCGTCTCAGGCAGCCCCCTCACTGCATAGTCCGTCTCAGGCAGCCCCAACTCAGGCATAGTCCGTCTCAGGCAGCCCCTCACTGCATAGTCCGTCTCAGGCAGCTCTGTCTCAGGCATAGTCCATCTCAGGCAGCCCCATCTCAGGCATAGTCCATCTCAGGCAGCCCCTCACTGCATAGTCCATCTCAGGCAGCCCCGTCTCAGGCATAGTCTGTCTCAGGCAGCCCTCACTGCATAGTCCGTCTCAGGCAGCTCCGTCTCAGGCATAGTCCGTCTCAGGCAGCTCCGTCTCAGGCATAGTCCGTCTCAGGCAGCCCCCTCACTGCATAGTCCGTCTCAGGCAGCCCCCTCACTGCATAGTCCATCTCAGGCAGCCCCCTCACTGCATAGTCCATCTCAGGCAGCCCCCTCACTGCATAGTCCGTCTCAGGCAGCCCCCTCAATGCACAGTCCGTCTCACACAGCTCCGTCTCAGGCATAGTCCGTCTCAGGCAGCCCCCTCACTGCTTAGTCCGTCTCAGGCAGCTCCGTCTCAGGCATAGTCCATCTCAGGCAGCCCCCTCACTGCATAGTCCGTCTCAGGCAGCCCCTCACTGCATAGTCCGTCTCATGCAGCCCCTCACTGCATAGTCCAACTCAGGCAGCCCCTCACTGCATAGTCCATCTCAGGCAGCTCCGTCTCAGGCATAGTCCGTCTCAGGCAGCCCCCTCACTGCATAGTCCGTCTCAGGCAGCTCCGTCTCAGGCATAGTCCGTCTCAGGCAGCCCCCTCACTGCATAGTCCGTCTCAGGCAGCCCCTCACTGCATAGTCCGTCTCAGGCAGCCCCTCACTGCATAGTCCGTCTCAGGCAGCTCCGTCTCAGGCATAGTCCGTCTCAGGCAGCCCCTCACTGCATAGTCCGTCTCAGGCAGCTCCGTCTCAGGCATAGTCCATCTCAGGCAGCCCCTCACTGCATAGTCCATCTCAGGCAGCCCCCTCACTGCATAGTCCGTCTCAGGCAGCCCCTCACTGCATAGTCCATCTCAGGCAGCCCCGTCTCAGGCATAGTCCATCTCAGGCAGCCCCCTCACTGCATAGTCTGTCTCAGGCAGCCCCTCACTGCATAGTCCGTCTCAGGCAGCCCCTCACTGCATAGTCCATCTCAGGCAGCTCCGTCTCAGGCATAGTCCGTCTCCAGGCAGCTCCGTCTCAGGCATAGTCCGTCTCAGGCAGCCCCCTCACTGCATAGTCCGTCTCAGGCAGCCCCTCACTGCATAGTCCATCTCAGGCAGCCCCCTCACTGCATAGTCCGTCTCAGGCAGCCCCTCACTGCATAGTCCGTCTCAGGCAGCCCCTCACTGCATAGTCCATCTCAGGCAGCCCCCTCACTGCATAGTCCGTCTCAGGCAGCCCCGTCTCAGGCATAGTCCGTCTCAGGCAGCCCCCTCACTGCATAGTCCATCTCAGGCAGCCCCGTCTCAGGCATAGTCCATCTCAGGCAGCCCCTCACTGCATAGTCCGACTCAGGCAGCTCCGTCTCAGGCATAGTCCATCTCAGGCAGCCCCTCACTGCATAGTCCATCTCAGGCAGCCCCCTCACTGCATAGTCCGTCTCCAGGCAGCCCCCTCACTGCATAGTCCATCTCAGGCAGCCCCGTCTCAGGCATAGTCCATCTCAGGCAGCCCCCTCACTGCATAGTCCGTCTCAGGCAGCCCCCTCACTGCATAGTCCGTCTCAGGCAGCCCCGTCTCAGGCATAGTCCGTCTCAGGCAGCCCCCTCATTGCATAGTCCATCTCAGGCAGCCCCGTCTCAGGCATAGTCCGTCTCAGGCAGCCCCCTCACTGCATAGTCCGTCTCAGGCAGCTCCGTCTCAGGCATAGTCCGTCTCAGGCAGCTCTGTCTCAGGCATAGTCCATCTCAGGCAGCCCCATCTCAGGCATAGTCCGTCTCAGGCAGCCCCCTCACTGCATACTCCATCTCAGGCAGCCCCGTCTCAGGCATAGTCCGTCTCAGGCAGCCCCCTAACTGCATAGTCCGTCTCAGGCAGCTCCGTCTCAGGCATAGTCCGTCTCAGGCAGCTCCGTCTCAGGCATAGTCCGTCTCCAGGCAGCCCCTCACTGCATAGTCCGTCTCAGGCAGCCCCCTCACTGCATAGTCCATCTCAGGCAGCCCCCTCACTGCATAGTCCATCTCAGGCAGCCCCCTCACTGCATAGTCCGTCTCAGGCAGCCCCTCAATGCATAGTCCGTCTCAGGCAGCTCCGTCTCAGGCATAGTCCGTCTCAGGCAGCCCCTCACTGCTTAGTCCGTCTCAGGCAGCTCCGTCTCAGGCATAGTCCATCTCAGGCAGCCCCCTCACTGCATAGTCCGTCTCAGGCAGCCCCTCACTGCATAGTCCGTCTCATGCAGCCCCCTCACTGCATAGTCCATCTCAGGCAGCCCCTCACTGCATAGTCCATCTCAGGCAGCTCCGTCTCAGGCATAGTCCGTCTCAGGCAGCCCCCTCACTGCATAGTCCGTCTCAGGCAGCTCCGTCTCAGGCATAGTCCGTCTCAGGCAGCCCCCTCACTGCATAGTCCGTCTCAGGCAGCCCCCTCACTGCATAGTCCGTCTCAGGCAGCCCCTCACTGCATAGTCCGTCTCAGGCAGCTCCGTCTCAGGCATAGTCCGTCTCAGGCAGCCCCTCACTGCATAGTCCGTCTCAGGCAGCTCCGTCTCAGGCATAGTCCATCTCAGGCAGCCCCCTCACTGCATAGTCCATCTCAGGCAGCCCCCTCACTGCATAGTCCGTCTCAGGCAGCCCCCTCACTGCATAGTCCATCTCAGGCAGCCCCGTCTCAGGCATAGTCCATCTCAGGCAGCCCCCTCACTGCATAGTCCGTCTCAGGCAGCCCCTCACTGCATAGTCCGTCTCAGGCAGCCCCCTCACTGCATAGTCCATCTCAGGCAGCTCCGTCTCAGGCATAGTCCGTCTCAGGCAGCTCCGTCTCAGGCATAGTCCGTCTCAGGCAGCCCCTCACTGCATAGTCCGTCTCAGGCAGCCCCCTCACTGCATAGTCCGCTCTCAGGCAGCCCCTCACTGCATAGTCCGTCTCAGGCAGCCCCCTCACTGCATAGTCCATCTCAGGCAGCCCCCTCACTGCATAGTCCATCTCAGGCAGCCCCCTCACTGCATAGTCCGTCTCAGGCAGCCCCTCACTGCATAGTCTGTCTCAGGCAGCTCCGTCTCAGGCATAGTCCGTCTCAGGCAGCCCCCTCACTGCATAGTCCGTCTCAGGCAGCTCCGTCTCAGGCATAGTCCATCTCAGGCAGCCCCCTCACTGCATAGTCCGTCTCAGACAGCCCCCTCACTGCATAGTCGTCTCAGGCAGCCCCGTCTCAGGCATAGTCCGTCTCAGGCAGCCCCCTCACTGCATAGTCCGATTTGCTCAGGCGCTCCGTCCATCATCCCCTTTGGTATCGCTTTGTTCGCCCTAAGTTGGCAGGGTATGCCCAGACGTGGGTCCCTTGCTCACTTTGCCACTGGATTCAAGCTAGCCTGGCTGATGACGGCTGAATGGCCAGAAACCGGTCCCAGGATGCTTGTTTCCGGTCCAGGGAAGACATGGCTTGGCAGTTCGGGCTGGACTGTTCCCATGAGGCACAGGGTCAGACTGATTTGCATATGGCCATGTCTGAACTGGGGTGGTGGAGTGAGCTAAAGAATGATGATGGATTAAACCCAGATCAGTTGACTGGGGGTGAGTGTTTGATTTGCTCAGGCGCTCCGTCCATCATCCCCTTTGGTATCGCTTTGTTCGCCCTAAGTTGGCAGGGTATCCCCAGACGTAGGTCCCTTGCTCACTTTGCCACTGGATTCAAGCTAGCCTGGCTGATGACGGCTGAATGGCCAGAAACCGGTCCCAGGATGCTTGTTTCCGGTCCAGGGAAGACATGGCTTGGCAGTTCGGGCTGGACTGTTCCCAAAGAGGGCCAGGGTCAGACTGATTTGCATATGGCCATGTCTGAACTGGGGTGGTGGAGTGAGCTAAAGAATGATGATGGATTAAACCCAGATCAGTTGACTGGGGGTGAGTGTTTGATTTGCTCAGGCGCTCCATCCATCATCCCCTTTGGTATCGCATAGTCCGTCTCAGGCAGCTCCGTCTCAGGCATAGTCCGTCTCAGGCAGCTCCGTCTCAGGCATAGTCCGTCTCAGGCAGCTCCGTCTCAGGCATAGTCCGTCTCAGGCAGCTCCGTCTCAGGCATAGTCCGTCTCAGGCAGCCCCCTCACTGCATAGTCCGTCTCAGGCAGCCCCTCACTGCATAGTCCGTCTCAGGCAGCCCCCTCACTGCATAGTCCATCTCAGGCAGCTCCGTCTCAGGCATAGTCCGTCTCAGGAAGCTCCGTCTCAGGCATAGTCCATCTCAAGCAGCTCCGTCTCAGGCATAGTCCGTCTCAGCCAGCTCCGTCTCAGGCATAGTCCGTCTCAGGCAGCTCCGTCTCAGGCATAGTCCGTCTCAGGCAGCCCCTCACTGCATAGTCCGTCTCAGGCATCTCCGTCTCAGGCATAGTCCGTCTCAGGCAGCCCCGTCTCAGGCATAGTCCGTCTCAGGCAGCCCACTCACTGCATAGTCCGTCTCAGGCAGCCCCTCACTGCATAGTCTGTCTCAGGCAGCCCCTCACTGCATAGTCCATCTCAGGCAGCCCCCTCACTGCATAGTCCGTCTCAGGCAGCCCCTCACTGCATAGTCCGTCTCAGGCAGCTCCATCTCAGGCATAGTCCGTCTCAGGCAGCTCCGTCTCAGGCATAGTCTGTCTCAGGCAGCTCCGTCTCAGGCATAGTCCGTCCCAGGCAGCTCCGTCTCAGGCATAGTCCGTCTCAGGCAGCCCCCTCACTGCATAGTCCGTCTCAGGCATCTCCGTCTCAGTCATAGTCCGTCTCAGGCAGCCCCGTCTCAGGCATAGTCCGTCTCAGGCAGCCCCCTCACTGCATAGTCCGTCTCAGGCAGCCCCCTCACTGCATAGTCCGTCTCAGGCAGCCCCTCACTGCATAGTCCGTCTCAGGCAGCCCCGTCTCAGGCATAGTCCGTCTCAGGCAGCCCCTCACTGCATAATCCGTCTCAGGCAGCTCCGTCTCAGGCATAGTCCGTCTCAGGCAGCCCCTCACTGCATAGTCCGTCTCAGGCAGCCCCCTCACTGCATAGTCCGTCTCAGGCAGCCCCGTCTCAGGCATAGTCCGTCTCAGGCAGCCCCCTCACTGCATAATCCGTCTCAGGCAGCTCCGTCTCAGGCATAGTCCGTCTAAGGCAGCCCCTCACTGCATAGTCCGTCTCAGGCAGCCCCTCACTGCATAGTCCGTCTCAGGCAGCCCCCTCACTGCATAGTCCGTCTCAGGCAGCCCCGTCTCAGGCATAGTCCGTCTCAGGCAGCCCCTCACTGCATAGTCCGTCTCAGGCAGCTCCGTCTCAGGCATAGTCCGTCTCAGGCAGCCCCCTCACTGCATAGTCCGTCTCAGGCAGCCCCTCACTGCATAGTCCGTCTCAGGCAGCCCCGTCTCAGGCATAGTCCGTCTCAGGCAGCCCCCTCACGGCATAGTCCGTCTCAGGCTGCTCCGTCTCAGGCATAGTCCGTCTCAGGCAGCCCCTCACTGCATAGTCCGTCTCAGGCAGCCCCTCACTGCATAGTCCATCTCAGGCAGCCCCCTCACTGCATAGTCCGTCTCAGGCAGCCCCGTCTCAGGCATAGTCCGTCTCAGGCAGCCCCCTCACTGCATAGTCCGTCTCAGGCAGCCCCTCACTGCATAGTCCATCTCAGGCAGCCCCCTCACTGCATAGTCCATCTCAGGCAGCCCCGTCTCAGGCATAGTCCGTCTCAGACAGCCCCTCACTGCATAGTCCGTCTCCAGGCAGCTCCGTCTCAGGCATAGTCCGTCTCAGGCAGCCCCTCACTGCATAGTCCGTCTCAGGCAGCCCCTCACTGCATAGTCCGTCTCATGCAGCCCCCTCACTGCATAGTCCGTCTCAGGCAGCCCCTCACTGCATAGTCCGTCTCAGGCAGCCCCTCACTGCATAGTCCGTCTCAGGCAGCCCCGTCTCAGGCATAGTCCGTCTCAGGCAGACCCCTCACTGCATAGTCCGTCTCAGGCAGCCCCTCACTGCATAGTCCATCTCAGGCAGCCCCGTCTCAGGCATAGTCCGTCTCAGGCAGCCCCTCACTGCATAGTCCGCTCCCAGGCAGCTCCGTCTCAGGCATAGTCCGTCTCAGGCAGCCCCCTCACTGCATAGTCCGTCTCAGGCAGCCCCCTCACTGCATAGTCCGTCTCAGGCAGCCCCGTCTCAGGCATAGTCCGTCTCAGGCAGCCCCTCACTGCATAGTCCATCTCAGGCAGCCCCCTCACTGCATAGTCCATCTCAGGCAGCCCCTCACTGCATAGTCCATCTCAGGCAGCCCCTCACTGCATAGTCCGTCTCAGGCAGCCCCGTCTCAGGCATAGTCTGTCTCAGGCAGCCCCTCACTGCATAGTCCGTCTCAGGCAGCTCCGTCTCAGGCATAGTCCGTCTCAGGCAGCCCCCTCACTGCATAGTCCGTCTCAGGCAGCCCCTCACTGCATAGTCCGTCTCAGGCAGCCCCCTCACTGCATAGTCCGTCTCAGGCAGCCCCGTCTCAGGCATAGTCCGTCTCAGGCAGCCCCTCACTGCATAGTCCATCTCAGGCAGCTCCGTCTCAGGCATAGTCCGTCTCAGGCAGCCCCCTCACTGCATAGTCCATCTCAGGCAGCCCCTCACTGCATAGTCCATCTCAGGCAGCCCCGCCTCAGGCATAGTCCGTCTCAGGCAGCCCCCTCACTGCATAGTCCGTCTCAGGCAGCTCCGTCTCAGGCATAGTCCGTCTCAGGCAGCCCCTCACTGCATAGTCCGTCTCAGGCAGCCCCCTCACTGCATAGTCCGTCTCAGGCAGCCCCCTCACTGCATAGTCCGTCTCAGGCAGCCCCGTCTGAGGCATAGCCCGTCTCAGGCAGCCCCCTCACTGCATAGTCCGTCTCAGGCAGCCCCTCACTGCATAGTCCATCTCAGGCAGCCCCTCACTGCATAGTCCGTCTCAGGCAGCCCCGTCTCAGGCATAGTCCGTCTCAGGCAGCCCCCTCACTGCATAGTCCGTCTCAGGCAGCTCCGTCTCAGGCATAGTCCGTCTCAGGCAGCCCCCTCACTGCATAGTCCGTCTCATGCAGCCCCTCACTGCATAGTCCATCTCAGGCAGCCCCCTCACTGCATAGTCCGTCTCAGGCAGCCCCCTCACTGCATAGTCTGTCTCAGGCAGCCCCGTCTCAGGCATAGTCCGTCTCAGGCAGCCCCCTCACTGCATAGTCCGCTCCCAGGCAGCTCCGTCTCAGGCATAGTCCGTCCCAGGCAGCCCCCTCACTGCATAGTCCGTCTCAGGCAGCCCCTCACTGCATAGTCCGTCTCAGGCAGCCCCGTCTCAGGCATAGTCCGTCTCAGGCAGCCCCCTCACTGCATAGTCCGTCCTCAGGCAGCTCCGTCTCAGGCATAGTCCGTCTCAGGCAGCCCCCTCACTGCTTAGTCCGTCTCAGGCAGCCCCTCACTGCATAGTCCGTCTCCCAGGCTGCTCCGTCTCAGGCATTGTCCGTCTCAGGCAGCCCCTCACTGCATAGTCCGTCTCAGGCAGCCCCTCACTGCATAGTCCATCTCAGGCAGCCCCTCACTGCATAGTCCGTCTCAGGCAGCCCCTCACTGCATAGTCCATCTCAGGCAGCCCCCTCACTGCATAGTCCATCTCAGGCAGCCCCGTCTCAGGCATAGTCCGTCTCAGACAGCCCCCTCACTGCATAGTCCATCTCAGGCAGCTCCGTCTCAGGCATAGTCCGTCTCAGGCAGCCCCCTCACTGCATAGTCCGTCTCAGGCAGCCCCCTCACTGCATAGTCCATCTCATGCAGCCCCCTCACTGCATAGTCCATCTCAGGCAGCCCCCTCACTGCATAGTCCGTCTCAGGCAGCCCCCTCACTGCATAGTCCGTCTCAGGCAGCCCCGTCTCAGGCATAGTCCGTCTCAGGCAGCCCCCTCACTGCATAGTCCGTCTCAGGCAGCCCCCTCACTGCATAGTCCGTCTCAGGCAGCCCCGTCTCAGGCATAGTCCATCTCAGGCAGCCCCCTCACTGCATAGTCCGTCTCAGGCAGCTCCGTCTCAGGCATAGTCCGTCTCAGGCAGCCCCCTCACTGCATAGTCCGTCTCAGGCAGCCCCCTCACTGCATAGTCCGTCTCAGGCAGCCCCGTCTCAGGCATAGTCCGTCTCAGGCAGCCCCCTCACTGCATAGTCCATCTCAGGCAGCCCCCTCACTGCATAGTCCATCTCAGGCAGCCCCCTCACTGCATAGTCCGTCTCAGGCAGCCCCGTCTCAGGCATAGTCCGTCTCAGGCAGCCCCCTCACTGCATAGTCCGTCTCAGGCAGCTCCGTCTCAGGCATAGTCCGTCTCAGGCAGCCCCCTCACTGCATAGTCCGTCTCAGGCAGCCCCCTCACTGCATAGTCCGTCTCAGGCAGCCCCTCACTGCATAGTCCGTCTCAGGCAGCCCCGTCTCAGGCATAGTCCGTCTCAGGCAGCCCCCTCACTGCATAGTCCATCTCAGGCAGCTCCGTCTCAGGCATAGTCCGTCTCAGGCAGCCCCTTCACTCCATAGTCCATCTCAGGCAGCCCCCTCACTGCATAGTCCATCTCAGGCAGCCCCGTCTCAGGCATAGTCCGTCTCAGGCAGCCCCTCACTGCATAGTCCGTCTCCAGGCAGCTCCGTCTCAGGCATAGTCCGTCTCAGGCAGCCCCTCACTGCATAGTCCGTCTCAGGCAGCCCCTCACTGCATAGTCCATCTCAGGCAGCCCCTCACTGCATAGTCCATCTCAGGCAGCCCCGTCTGAGGCATAGCCCGTCTCAGGCAGCCCCCTCACTGCATAGTCCGTCTCAGGCAGCCCCCTCACTGCATAGTCCATCTCAGGCAGCCCCCTCACTGCATAGTCCGTCTCAGGCAGCCCCGTCTCAGGCATAGTCCGTCTCAGGCAGCCCCCTCACTGCATAGTCCGTCTCAGGCAGCTCCGTCTCAGGCATAGTCCGTCTCAGGCAGCCCCCTCACTGCATAGTCCGTCTAAGGCAGCCCCCTCACTGCATAGTCCGTCTCATGCAGCCCCCTCACTGCATAGTCCGTCTCAGGCAGCCCCTCACTGCATAGTCCGTCTCAGGCAGCCCTGTCTCAGGCATAGTCCGTCTCAGGCAGCCCCCTCACTGCATAGTCCGTCTCAGGCAGCTCCGTCTCAGGCATAGTCCGTCTCAGGCAGCCCCTCACTGCATAGTCCGTCTCAGGCAGCCCCCTCACTGCATAGTCCGTCTCAGGCAGCCCCGTCTCAGGCATAGTCCGTCTCAGGCAGCCCCCTCACTGCATAGTCCGTCTCCAGGCAGCTCCGTCTCAGGCATAGTCCGTCTCAGGCAGCCCCCTCACTGCTTAGTCCGTCTCAGGCAGCCCCTCACTGCATAGTCCATCTCAGGCAGCTCCGTCTCAGGCATAGTCCGTCTCAGGCAGCCCCCTCACTTCATAGTCCGTCTCAGGCAGCCCCTCACTGCATAGTCCGTCTCAGGCAGCCCCTCACTGCATAGTCCGTCTCAGGCAGGCCCGTCTCAGGCATAGTCCGTCTCAGGCAGCCCCCTCACTGCATAGTCCGTCTCAGGCAGCCCCCTCACTGCATAGTCCATCTCAGGCAGCCCCGTCTCAGGCATAGTCCGTCTCAGGCAGCCCCCTCACTGCATAGTCCGTCTCAGGCAGCTCCGTCTCAGGCATAGTCCGTCTCAGGCAGCCCCCTCACTGCATAGTCCGTCTCAGGCAGACCCCTCACTGCATAGTCCGTCTCAGGCAGCCCCCTCACTGCATAGTCCGTCTCAGGCAGCCCCGTCTCAGGCATAGTCCGTCTCAGGCAGCCCCCTCACTGCATCGTCCATCTCAGGCAGCTCCGTCTCAGGCATAGTCTGTCTCAGGCAGCCCCCTCACTGCATAGTCTGTCTCAGGCAGCCCCTCACTGCATAGTCCGTCTCAGGCAGCCCCGTCTCAGGCATAGTCCGTGTCAGGCAGCCCCCTCACTGCATAGTCCGTCTCAGGCAGCTCCGTCTCAGGCATAGTCCGTCTCAGGCAGCCCCCTCACTGCATAGTCCGTCTCAGGCAGCCCCTCACTGCATAGTCCGTCTCAGGCAGCCCCCTCACTGCATAGTCCGTCTCAGGCAGCCCTGTCTCAGGCATAGTCCGTCTCAGGCAGCCCCTCACTGCATAGTCCATCTCAGGCAGCCCCCTCACTGCATAGTCCGTCTCAGGCAGCCCCTCACTGCATAGTCCGTCTCAGGCAGCCCCGTCTCAGGCATAGTCCGTCTCAGGCAGCCCCCTCACTGCATAGTCCGTCTCAGGCAGCTCCGTCTCAGGCATAGTCCGTCTCAGGCAGCCCCCTCACTGCATAGTCCATCTCAGGCAGCCCCCTCACTGCATAGTCCGTCTCAGGCAGCCCCCTCACTGCATAGTCCGTCTCAGGCAGCCCCGTCTCAGGCATAGTCCGTTTTAGGCAGCCCCTCACTGCATAGTCCGTCTCAGGCAGCTCCGTCTCAGGCATAGTCCATCTCAGGCAGCCCCCTCACTGCATAGTCTGTCTCCAGGCAGCCCCTCACTGCATAGTCCGTCTCAGGCAGCTCCGTCTCAGGCATAGTCCTACTCAGGCAGCCCCCTCACTGCATAGTCTGTCTCAGGCAGCCCCCTCACTGCATAGTCCGTCTCAGGCAGCCCCTCACTGCATAGTCCGTCTCAGGCAGCCCCGTCTCAGGCATAGTCCGTCTCAGGCAGCCCCTCACGGCATAGTCCGTCTCAGGCTGCTCCGTCTCAGGCATAGTCCGTCTCAGGCAGCCCCTCACTGCATAGTCCGTCTCAGGCAGCCCCTCACTGCATAGTCTGTCTCAGGCAGCCCCCTCACTGCATAGTCCGTCTCAGGCAGCCCCGTCTCAGGCATAGTCCGTCTCAGGCAGCCCCCTCACTGCATAGTCCGTCTCAGGCAGCCCCCTCACTGCATAGTCCGTCTCAGGCATCCCCGTCTCAGGCATAGTAAGGCTCAGGCAGCCCCCTCACTGCATAGTCCGTCTCAGGCAGCTCCGGCTCAGGCATAGTCCGTCTCAGGCAGCCCCCTCACTGCATAGTCCGTCTCAGGCAGCCCCCTCACTGCATAGTCCGTCTCAGGCAGCCCCTCACTGCATAGTCCATCTCAGGCAGCCCCGTCTCAGGCATAGTCTGTCTCAGGCAGCCCCCTCACTGCATAGTCCATCTCAGGCTGCTCCGTCTCAGGCATAGTCCGTCTCAGGCAGCCCCCTCACTGCATAGTCCGTCTCAGGCAGCCCCTCACTGCATAGTCCGTCTCAGGCAGCCCCTCACTGCATAGTCCGTCTCAGGCAGCCCCGTCTCAGGCATAGTAAGGCTCAGGCAGCGCCCTCACTGCATAGTCCGTCTCAGGCAGCCCCCTCACTGCATAGTCCATCTCAGGCAGCCCCCTCACTGCATAGTCCATCTCAGGCAGCCCCGTCTCAGGCATAGTCCGTCTCAGACAGCCCCCTCACTGCATAGTCCGTCTCAGGCAGCTCCGTCTCAGGCATAGTCCGTCTCAGGCAGCCCCCTCACTGCATAGTCCGTCTCAGGCAGCCCCCTCACTGCATAGTCCGTCTCATGCAGCCCCCTCACTGCATAGTCCGTCTCAGGCAGGCCCCTCACTGCATAGTCCGTCTCAGGCAGCCCCCTCACTGCATAGTCCGTCTCAGGCAGCCCCGTCTCAGGCATAGTCCGTCCTCAGGCAGCCCCTCACTGCATAGTCCATCTCAGGCAGCCCCCTCACTGCATAGTCCGTCTCAGGCAGCCCCGTCTCAGGCATAGTCCGTCTCAGGCAGCCCCTCACTGCATAGTCCGTCTCAGGCAGCTCCGTCTCAGGCATAGTCCGTCTCAGGCAGCCCCCTCACTGCATAGTCCGTCTCAGGCAGCCCCTCACTGCATAGTCCGTCTCAGGCAGCCCCGTCTCAGGCATAGTCCGTCTCAGGCAGCCCCTCACTGCATAGTCCGTCTCAGGCAGCCCCTCACTGCATAGTCCATCTCAGGCAGCCCCCTCACTGCATAGTCCGTCTCAGGCAGCCCCGTCTCAAGCATAGTCCGTCTCAGGCAGCCCCCTCACTGCATAGTCCATCTCAGGCAGCTCCGTCTCAGGCATAGTCCGTCTCAGGCAGCCCCTCACTGCATAGTCCATCTCAGGCAGCCCCCTCACTGCATAGTCCATCTCAGGCAGCCCCGTCTCAGGCATAGTCCGTCTCAGGCAGCCCCCTCACTGCATAGTCCGTCTCAGGCAGCTCCGTCTCAGGCATAGTCCGTCTCAGGCAGCCCCTCACTGCATAGTCCGTCTCAGGCAGCCCCCTCACTGCATAGTCCGTCTCAGGCATCCCCGTCTGAGGCATAGCCCGTCTCAGGCAGCCCCCTCACTGCATAGTCCGCTCTCAGGCAGCCCCCTCACTGCATAGTCCGTCTCAGGCAGCCCCCTCACTGCATAGTCCGTCTCAGGCAGCCCCGTCTCAGGCATAGTCCGTCTCAGGCAGCCCCTCACTGCATAGTCCGTCTCAGGCAGCTCCGTCTCAGGCATAGTCCGTCTCAGGCAGCCCCTCACTGCATAGTCCGTCTCAGGCAGCCCCCTCACTGCATAGTCCATCTCAGGCAGCTCCGTCTCAGGCATAGTCCGTCTTAGGCAGCCCCCTCACTGCATAGTCCATCTCAGGCAGCCCCCTCACTGCATAGTCCATCTCAGGCAGCCCCGCCTCAGGCATAGTCCGTCTCAGGCAGCCCCCTCACTGCATAGTCCGTCTCAGGCAGCTCCGTCTCAGGCATAGTCCGTCTCCAGGCAGCCCCTCACTGCATAGTCCGTCTCAGGCAGCCCCCTCACTGCATAGTCCGTCTCAGGCAGCCCCGTCTGAGGCATAGCCCATCTCAGGCAGCCCCCTCACTGCATAGTCCGTCTCAGGCAGCCCCCTCACTGCATAGTCCGTCTCAGGCAGCCCCCTCACTGCATAGTCCGTCTCAGGCAGCCCCGTCTCAGGCATAGTCCGTCTCAGGCAGCCCCTCACTGCATAGTCCGTCTCAGGCAGCTCCGTCTCAGGCATAGTCCGTCTCAGGCAGCCCCTCACTGCATAGTCCGTCTCAGGCAGCCCCCTCACTGCATAGTCCGTCTCATGCAGCCCCCTCACTGCATAGTCCGTCTCAGGCAGCCCCCTCACTGCATAGTCCGTCTCAGGCAGCCCCCTCACTGCATAGTCCATCTCAGGCAGCCCCGTCTCAGGCATAGTCCGTCTCAGGCAGCCCCCTCACTGCATAGTCCGTCTCAGGCAGCTCCGTCTCAGGCATAGTCCGTCTCAGGCAGCCCCTCACTGCATAGTCCGTCTCAGGCAGCCCCTCGCTGCATAGTCCGTCTCAGGCAGCCCCGTCTCAGGCATAGTCCGTCTCAGGCAGCCCCCTCACTGCATAGTCCGTCTCAGGCAGCTCCGTCTCAGGCATAGTCCGTCTCAGGCAGCCCCCTCACTGCTTAGTCCGTCTCAGGCAGCCCCCTCACTGCATAGTCCGTCTCAGGCAGCCTCATCTCAGGCATAGTCCGTCTCAGGCAGCCCCTCACTGCATAGTCCGTCTCAGGCAGCTCCGTCTCAGGCATAGTCCGTCTCAGGCAGCCCCCTCACTGCATAGTCCGTCTCAGGCAGGCCCGTCTCAGGCATAGTCCGTCTCAGGCAGCCTCCTCACTGCATAGTCCGTCTCAGGCAGCCCCTCACTGCATAGTCCATCTCAGGCAGCCCCGTCTCAGGCATAGTCCGTCTCAGGCAGCCCCTCACTGCATAGTCCGTCTCAGGCAGCTCCGTCTCAGGCATAGTCCGTCTCAGGCAGCCCCCTCACTGCATAGTCCGTCTCAGGCAGCCCCCTCGCTGCATAGTCCGTCTCAGGCAGCCCCGTCTCAGGCATAGTCCGTCTCAGGCAGCCCCCTCACTGCATAGTCCGTCTCAGGCAGCTCCGTCTCAGGCATAGTCCGTCTCAGGCAGCCCCCTCACTGCATAGTCCATCTCAGGCAGCCCCTCACTGCATAGTCCATCTCAGGCAGCCCCGTCTCAGGCATAGTCCGTCTCAGACAGCCCCCTCACTGCATAGTCCGTCTCAGGCAGCTCCGTCTCAGGCATAGTCCGTCTCAGGCAGCCCCTCACTGCATAGTCCGTCTCAGGCAGCCCCCTCACTGCATAGTCCGTCTCATGCAGCCCCCTCACTGCATAGTCCGTCTCAGGCAGCCCCCTCACTGCATAGTCCGTCTCAGGCAGCCCCCTCACTGCATAGTCCGTCTCAGGCAGCCCCGTCTCAGGCATAGTCCGTCTCAGGCAGACCCCTCACTGCATAGTCCGTCTCAGGCAGCCCCTCACTGCATAGTCCATCTCAGGCAGCCCCGTCTCAGGCATAGTCCGTCTCAGGCAGCCCCTCACTGCATAGTCCGTCTCAGGCAGCTCCGTCTCAGGCATAGTCCGTCTCAGGCAGCCCCCTCACTGCATAGTCCGTCTCAGGCAGCCCCCTCACTGCATAGTCCGTCTCAGGCAGCCCCGTCTCAGGCATAGTCCGTCTCAGGCAGCCCCTCACTGCATAGTCCATCTCAGGCAGCCCCCTCACTGCATAGTCCATCTCAGGCAGCCCCCTCACTGCATAGTCCATCTCAGGCAGCCCCTCACTGCATAGTCCGTCTCAGGCAGCCCCGTCTCAGGCATAGTCTGTCTCAGGCAGCCCCTCACTGCATAGTCCGTCTCAGGCAGCTCCGTCTCAGGCATAGTCCGTCTCAGGCAGCCCCCTCACTGCATAGTCCGTCTCAGGCAGCCCCTCACTGCATAGTCCGTCTCCAGGCAGCCCCCTCACTGCATAGTCCGTCTCAGGCAGCCCCGTCTCAGGCATAGTCCGTCTCAGGCAGCCCCCTCACTGCATAGTCCATCTCAGGCAGCTCCGTCTCAGGCATAGTCCGTCTCAGGCAGCCCCCTCACTGCATAGTCCATCTCAGGCAGCCCCCTCACTGCATAGTCCATCTCAGGCAGCTCCGTCTCAGGCATAGTCCGTCTCAGGCAGCCCCCTCACTGCATAGTCCGTCTCAGGCAGCTCCGTCTCAGGCATAGTCCGTCTCAGGCAGCCCCCTCACTGCATAGTCCGTCTCAGGCAGCCCCCTCACTGCATAGTCCGTCTCAGGCAGCCCCCTCACTGCATAGTCCGTCTCAGGCAGCCCCGTCTGAGGCATAGCCCGTCTCAGGCAGCCCCTCACTGCATAGTCCGTCTCAGGCAGCCCCTCACTGCATAGTCCATCTCAGGCAGCCCCCTCACTGCATAGTCCGTCTCAGGCAGCCCCGTCTCAGGCATAGTCCGTCTCAGGCAGCCCCTCACTGCATAGTCCGTCTCAGGCAGCTCCGTCTCAGGCATAGTCCGTCTCAGGCAGCCCCCTCACTGCATAGTCCGTCTCATGCAGCCCCCTCACTGCATAGTCCATCTCAGGCAGCCCCCTCACTGCATAGTCCGTCTCAGGCAGCCCCCTCACTGCATAGTCTGTCTCAGGCAGCCCCGTCTCAGGCATAGTCCGTCTCAGGCAGCCCCCTCACTGCATAGTCCGTCTCAGGCAGCTCCGTCTCAGGCATAGTCCGTCTCAGGCAGCCCCTCACTGCATAGTCCGTCTCAGGCAGCCCCTCACTGCATAGTCCGTCTCAGGCAGCCCCGTCTCAGGCATAGTCCGTCTCAGGCAGCCCCCTCACTGCATAGTCCGTCTCAGGCAGCTCCGTCTCAGGCATAGTCCGTCTCAGGCAGCCCCCTCACTGCTTAGTCCGTCTCAGGCAGCCCCCTCACTGCATAGTCCGTCTCAGGCTGCTCCGTCTCAGGCATTGTCCGTCTCAGGCAGCCCCCTCACTGCATAGTCCGTCTCAGGCAGCCCCCTCACTGCATAGTCCATCTCAGGCAGCCCCCTCACTGCATAGTCCGTCTCAGGCAGCCCCCTCACTGCATAGTCCATCTCAGGCAGCCCCCTCACTGCATAGTCCATCTCAGGCAGCCCCGTCTCAGGCATAGTCCGTCTCAGACAGCCCCCTCACTGCATAGTCCATCTCAGGCAGCTCCGTCTCAGGCATAGTCCGTCTCAGGCAGCCCCCTCACTGCATAGTCCGTCTCAGGCAGCCCCTCACTGCATAGTCCGTCTCATGCAGCCCCTCACTGCATAGTCCATCTCAGGCAGCCCCTCACTGCATAGTCCGTCTCAGGCAGCCCCTCACTGCATAGTCCGTCTCAGGCAGCCCCGTCTCAGGCATAGTCCGTCTCCAGGCAGCCCCTCACTGCATAGTCCGTCTCAGGCAGCCCCCTCACTGCATAGTCCGTCTCCAGGCAGCCCCGTCTCAGGCATAGTCCATCTCAGGCAGCCCCCTCACTGCATAGTCCGTCTCAGGCAGCTCCGTCTCAGGCATAGTCCGTCTCAGGCAGCCCCTCACTGCATAGTCCGTCTCAGGCAGCCCCCTCACTGCATAGTCCGTCTCAGGCAGCCCCGTCTCAGGCATAGTCCGTCTCAGGCAGCCCCTCACTGCATAGTCCATCTCAGGCAGCCCCCTCACTGCATAGTCCATCTCAGGCAGCCCCCTCACTGCATAGTCCGTCTCAGGCAGCCCCGTCTCAGGCATAGTCCGTCTCAGGCAGCCCCCTCACTGCATAGTCCGTCTCAGGCAGCTCCGTCTCAGGCATAGTCCGTCTCAGGCAGCCCCCTCACTGCATAGTCCGTCTCAGGCAGCCCCCTCACTGCATAGTCCGTCTCAGGCAGCCCCCTCACTGCATAGTCCGTCTCAGGCAGCCCCGTCTCAGGCATAGTCCGTCTCAGGCAGCCCCCTCACTGCATAGTCCATCTCAGGCAGCTCCGTCTCAGGCATAGTCCGTCTCAGGCAGCCCCTTCACTCCATAGTCCATCTCAGGCAGCCCCCTCACTGCATAGTCCATCTCAGGCAGCCCCGTCTCAGGCATAGTCCGTCTCAGGCAGCCCCTCACTGCATAGTCCGTCTCAGGCAGCTCCGTCTCAGGCATAGTCCGTCTCAGGCAGCCCCCTCACTGCATAGTCCGTCTCAGGCAGCCCCCTCACTGCATAGTCCGTCTCAGGCAGCCCCCTCACTGCATAGTCCATCTCAGGCAGCCCCGTCTGAGGCATAGCCCGTCTCAGGCAGCCCCCTCACTGCATAGTCCGTCTCAGGCAGCCCCCTCACTGCATAGTCCATCTCAGGCAGCCCCCTCACTGCATAGTCCGTCTCAGGCAGCCCCGTCTCAGGCATAGTCCGTCTCAGGCAGCCCCCTCACTGCATAGTCCGTCTCAGGCAGCTCCGTCTCAGGCATAGTCCGTCTCAGGCAGCCCCCTCACTGCATAGTCCGTCTAAGGCAGCCCCCTCACTGCATAGTCCGTCTCATGCAGCCCCCTCACTGCATAGTCCGTCTCAGGCAGCCCCCTCACTGCATAGTCCGTCTCAGGCAGCCCTGTCTCAGGCATAGTCCGTCTCAGGCAGCCCCCTCACTGCATAGTCCGTCTCAGGCAGCTCCGTCTCAGGCATAGTCCGTCTCAGGCAGCCCCCTCACTGCATAGTCCGTCTCAGGCAGCCCCCTCACTGCATAGTCCGTCTCAGGCAGCCCCGTCTCAGGCATAGTCCGTCTCAGGCAGCCCCCTCACTGCATAGTCCGTCTCAGGCAGCTCCGTCTCAGGCATAGTCCGTCTCAGGCAGCCCCCTCACTGCTTAGTCCGTCTCAGGCAGCCCCCTCACTGCATAGTCCATCTCAGGCAGCTCCGTCTCAGGCATAGTCCGTCTCAGGCAGCCCCTCACTTCATAGTCCGTCTCAGGCAGCCCCTCACTGCATAGTCCGTCTCAGGCAGCCCCCTCACTGCATAGTCCGTCTCAGGCAGGCCCGTCTCAGGCATAGTCCGTCTCAGGCAGCCCCCTCACTGCATAGTCCGTCTCAGGCAGCCCCTCACTGCATAGTCCATCTCAGGCAGCCCCGCCTCAGGCATAGTCCGTCTCAGGCAGCCCCCTCACTGCATAGTCCGTCTCAGGCAGCTCCGTCTCAGGCATAGTCCGTCTCAGGCAGCCCCTCACTGCATAGTCCGTCTCAGGCAGACCCCTCACTGCATAGTCCGTCTCAGGCAGCCCCCTCACTGCATAGTCCGTCTCAGGCAGCCCCGTCTCAGGCATAGTCCGTCTCAGGCAGCCCCCTCACTGCATCGTCCATCTCAGGCAGCTCCGTCTCAGGCATAGTCTGTCTCAGGCAGCCCCCTCACTGCATAGTCTGTCTCAGGCAGCCCCCTCACTGCATAGTCCGTCTCAGGCAGCCCCGTCTCAGGCATAGTCCGTGTCAGGCAGCCCCCTCACTGCATAGTCCGTCTCAGGCAGCTCCGTCTCAGGCATAGTCCGTCTCAGGCAGCCCCCTCACTGCATAGTCCGTCTCAGGCAGCCCCCTCACTGCATAGTCCGTCTCAGGCAGCCCCCTCACTGCATAGTCCGTCTCAGGCAGCCCTGTCTCAGGCATAGTCCGTCTCAGGCAGCCCCCTCACTGCATAGTCCATCTCAGGCAGCCCCCTCACTGCATAGTCCGTCTCAGGCAGCCCCTCACTGCATAGTCCGTCTCAGGCAGCCCCGTCTCAGGCATAGTCCGTCTCAGGCAGCCCCCTCACTGCATAGTCCGTCTCAGGCAGCTCCGTCTCAGGCATAGTCCGTCTCAGGCAGCCCCCTCACTGCATAGTCCATCTCAGGCAGCCCCTCACTGCATAGTCCGTCTCAGGCAGCCCCCTCACTGCATAGTCCGTCTCAGGCAGCCCCGTCTCAGGCATAGTCCGTTTTAGGCAGCCCCCTCACTGCATAGTCCGTCTCAGGCAGCTCCGTCTCAGGCATAGTCCATCTCAGGCAGCCCCCTCACTGCATAGTCTGTCTCAGGCAGCCCCCTCACTGCATAGTCCGTCTCAGGCAGCTCCGTCTCAGGCATAGTCCTACTCAGGCAGCCCCCTCACTGCATAGTCTGTCTCAGGCAGCCCCCTCACTGCATAGTCCGTCTCAGGCAGCCCCCTCACTGCATAGTCCGTCTCAGGCAGCCCCGTCTCAGGCATAGTCCGTCTCAGGCAGCCCCCTCACGGCATAGTCCGTCTCAGGCTGCTCCGTCTCAGGCATAGTCCGTCTCAGGCAGCCCCCTCACTGCATAGTCCGTCTCAGGCAGCCCCCTCACTGCATAGTCTGTCTCAGGCAGCCCCCTCACTGCATAGTCCGTCTCAGGCAGCCCCGTCTCAGGCATAGTCCGTCTCAGGCAGCCCCCTCACTGCATAGTCCGTCTCAGGCAGCCCCCTCACTGCATAGTCCGTCTCAGGCATCCCCGTCTCAGGCATAGTAAGGCTCAGGCAGCCCCCTCACTGCATAGTCCGTCTCAGGCAGCTCCGGCTCAGGCATAGTCCGTCTCAGGCAGCCCCCTCACTGCATAGTCCGTCTCAGGCAGCCCCCTCACTGCATAGTCCGTCTCAGGCAGCCCCCTCACTGCATAGTCCATCTCAGGCAGCCCCGTCTCAGGCATAGTCTGTCTCAGGCAGCCCCCTCACTGCATAGTCCATCTCAGGCTGCTCCGTCTCAGGCATAGTCCGTCTCAGGCAGCCCCCTCACTGCATAGTCCGTCTCAGGCAGCCCCCTCACTGCATAGTCCGTCTCAGGCAGCCCCCTCACTGCATAGTCCGTCTCAGGCAGCCCCGTCTCAGGCATAGTAAGGCTCAGGCAGCGCCCTCACTGCATAGTCCGTCTCAGGCAGCCCCCTCACTGCATAGTCCATCTCAGGCAGCCCCCTCACTGCATAGTCCATCTCAGGCAGCCCCGTCTCAGGCATAGTCCGTCTCAGACAGCCCCCTCACTGCATAGTCCGTCTCAGGCAGCTCCGTCTCAGGCATAGTCCGTCTCAGGCAGCCCCCTCACTGCATAGTCCGTCTCAGGCAGCCCCTCACTGCATAGTCCGTCTCATGCAGCCCCTCACTGCATAGTCCGTCTCAGGCAGCCCCTCACTGCATAGTCCGTCTCAGGCAGCCCCCTCACTGCATAGTCCGTCTCAGGCAGCCCCGTCTCAGGCATAGTCCGTCTCAGGCAGCCCCCTCACTGCATAGTCCATCTCAGGCAGCCCCTCACTGCATAGTCCGTCTCAGGCAGCCCCGTCTCAGGCATAGTCCGTCTCAGGCAGCCCCTCACTGCATAGTCCGTCTCAGGCAGCTCCGTCTCAGGCATAGTCCGTCTCAGGCAGCCCCTCACTGCATAGTCCGTCTCAGGCAGCCCCTCACTGCATAGTCCGTCTCAGGCAGCCCCGTCTCAGGCATAGTCCGTCTCAGGCAGCCCCCTCACTGCATAGTCCGTCTCAGGCAGCCCCCTCACTGCATAGTCCATCTCAGGCAGCCCCCTCACTGCATAGTCCGTCTCAGGCAGCCCCGTCTCAAGCATAGTCCGTCTCAGGCAGCCCCCTCACTGCATAGTCCATCTCAGGCAGCTCCGTCTCAGGCATAGTCCGTCTCAGGCAGCCCCTCACTGCATAGTCCATCTCAGGCAGCCCCCTCACTGCATAGTCCATCTCAGGCAGCCCCGTCTCAGGCATAGTCCGTCTCAGGCAGCCCCCTCACTGCATAGTCCGTCTCAGGCAGCTCCGTCTCAGGCATAGTCCGTCTCAGGCAGCCCCCTCACTGCATAGTCCGTCTCAGGCAGCCCCTCACTGCATAGTCCGTCTCAGGCATCCCCGTCTGAGGCATAGCCCGTCTCAGGCAGCCCCTCACTGCATAGTCCGTCTCAGGCAGCCCCTCACTGCATAGTCCGTCTCAGGCAGCCCCCTCACTGCATAGTCCGTCTCAGGCAGCCCCGTCTCAGGCATAGTCCGTCTCAGGCAGCCCCCTCACTGCATAGTCCGTCTCAGGCAGCTCCGTCTCAGGCATAGTCCGTCTCAGGCAGCCCCTCACTGCATAGTCCGTCTCAGGCAGCCCCCTCACTGCATAGTCCATCTCAGGCAGCTCCGTCTCAGGCATAGTCCGTCTTAGGCAGCCCCCTCACTGCATAGTCCATCTCAGGCAGCCCCTCACTGCATAGTCCATCTCAGGCAGCCCCGTCTCAGGCATAGTCCGTCTCAGGCAGCCCCCTCACTGCATAGTCCGTCTCAGGCAGCTCCGTCTCAGGCATAGTCCGTCTCAGGCAGCCCCCTCACTGCATAGTCCGTCTCAGGCAGCCCCCTCACTGCATAGTCCGTCTCAGGCAGCCCCGTCTGAGGCATAGCCCATCTCAGGCAGCCCCTCACTGCATAGTCCGTCTCAGGCAGCCCCCTCACTGCATAGTCCGTCTCAGGCAGCCCCTCACTGCATAGTCCGTCTCAGGCAGCCCCGTCTCAGGCATAGTCCGTCTCAGGCAGCCCCCTCACTGCATAGTCCGTCTCAGGCAGCTCCGTCTCAGGCATAGTCCGTCTCAGGCAGCCCCCTCACTGCATAGTCCGTCTCAGGCAGCCCCTCACTGCATAGTCCGTCTCATGCAGCCCCTCACTGCATAGTCCGTCTCAGGCAGCCCCCTCACTGCATAGTCCGTCTCAGGCAGCCCCTCACTGCATAGTCCATCTCAGGCAGCCCCGCCTCAGGCATAGTCCGTCTCAGGCAGCCCCCTCACTGCATAGTCCGTCTCAGGCAGCTCCGTCTCAGGCATAGTCCGTCTCAGGCAGCCCCCTCACTGCATAGTCCGTCTCAGGCAGCCCCCTCGCTGCATAGTCCGTCTCAGGCAGCCCCGTCTCAGGCATAGTCCGTCTCAGGCAGCCCCCTCACTGCATAGTCCGTCTCAGGCAGCTCCGTCTCAGGCATAGTCCGTCTCAGGCAGCCCCCTCACTGCTTAGTCCGTCTCAGGCAGCCCCCTCACTGCATAGTCCGTCTCAGGCAGCCTCATCTCAGGCATAGTCCGTCTCAGGCAGCCCCTCACTGCATAGTCCGTCTCAGGCAGCTCCGTCTCAGGCATAGTCCGTCTCAGGCAGCCCCTCACTGCATAGTCCGTCTCAGGCAGGCCCGTCTCAGGCATAGTCCGTCTCAGGCAGCCTCCTCACTGCATAGTCCGTCTCAGGCAGCCCCCTCACTGCATAGTCCATCTCAGGCAGCCCCGTCTCAGGCATAGTCCGTCTCAGGCAGCCCCCTCACTGCATAGTCCGTCTCAGGCAGCTCCGTCTCAGGCATAGTCCGTCTCAGGCAGCCCCCTCACTGCATAGTCCGTCTCAGGCAGCCCCTCGCTGCATAGTCCGTCTCAGGCAGCCCCGTCTCAGGCATAGTCCGTCTCAGGCAGCCCCCTCACTGCATAGTCTGTCTCAGGCAGCCCCTCACTGCATAGTCCGTCTCAGGCAGCCCCCTCACTGCATAGTCCGTCTCAGGCAGCCCCCTCACTGCATAGTCCATCTCAGGCATCCCCGTCTCAGGCATAGTAAGGCTCAGGCAGCCCCCTCACTGCATAGTCCGACTCAGGCAGCTCCGGCTCAGGCATAGTCCGTCTCAGGCAGCCCCCTCACTGCATAGTCCGTCTCAGGCAGCCCCTCACTGCATAGTCCGTCTCAGGCAGCCCCCTCACTGCATAGTCCATCTCAGGCAGCCCCGTCTCAGGCATAGTCTGTCTCAGGCAGCCCCCTCACTGCATAGTCCATCTCAGGCTGCTCCGTCTCAGGCATAGTCCGTCTCAGGCAGCCCCTCACTGCATAGTCCGTCTCAGGCAGCCCCCTCACTGCATAGTCCGTCTCAGGCAGCCCCCTCACTGCATAGTCCGTCTCAGGCAGCCCCGTCTCAGGCATAGTAAGGCTCAGGCAGCCCCCTCACTGCATAGTCCGTCTCAGGCAGCCCCCTCACTGCATAGTCCATCTCAGGCAGCCCCTCACTGCATAGTCCATCTCAGGCAGCCCCGTCTCAGGCATAGTCCGTCTCAGACAGCCCCCTCACTGCATAGTCCGTCTCAGGCAGCTCCGTCTCAGGCATAGTCCGTCTCAGGCAGCCCCTCACTGCATAGTCCGTCTCAGGCAGCCCCCTCACTGCATAGTCCGTCTCATGCAGCCCCCTCACTGCATAGTCCGTCTCAGGCAGCCCCTCACTGCATAGTCCGTCTCAGGCAGCCCCTCACTGCATAGTCCGTCTCAGGCAGCCCCGTCTCAGGCATAGTCCGTCTCAGGCAGCCCCTCACTGCATAGTCCATCTCAGGCAGCCCCCTCACTGCATAGTCCGTCTCAGGCAGCCCCGTCTCAGGCATAGTCCGTCTCAGGCAGCCCCTCACTGCATAGTCCGTCTCAGGCAGCTCCGTCTCAGGCATAGTCCGTCTCAGGCAGCCCCTCACTGCATAGTCCGTCTCAGGCAGCCCCCTCACTGCATAGTCCATCTCAGGCAGCCCCGTCTCAGGCATAGTCCGTCTCAGGCAGCCCCCTCACTGCATAGTCCGTCTCAGGCAGCCCCCTCACTGCATAGTCCATCTCAGGCAGCCCCCTCACTGCATAGTCCGTCTCAGGCAGCCCCGTCTCAAGCATAGTCCGTCTCAGGCAGCCCCCTCACTGCATAGTCCATCTCAGGCAGCTCCGTCTCAGGCATAGTCCGTCTCAGGCAGCCCCCTCACTGCATAGTCCATCTCAGGCAGCCCCTCACTGCATAGTCCATCTCAGGCAGCCCCGTCTCAGGCATAGTCCGTCTCAGGCAGCCCCCTCACTGCATAGTCCGTCTCAGGCAGCTCCGTCTCAGGCATAGTCCGTCTCAGGCAGCCCCCTCACTGCATAGTCCGTCTCAGGCAGCCCCCTCACTGCATAGTCCGTCTCAGGCATCCCCGTCTGAGGCATAGCCTGTCTCAGGCAGCCCCCTCACTGCATAGTCCGTCTCAGGCAGCCCCCTCACTGCATAGTCCGTCTCAGGCAGCCCCGTCTCAGGCATAGTCCGTCTCAGGCAGCCCCCTCACTGCATAGTCCGTCTCAGGCAGCTCCGTCTCAGGCATAGTCCGTCTCAGGCAGCCCCCTCACTGCATAGTCCGTCTCAGGCAGCCCCCTCACTGCATAGTCCATCTCAGGCAGCTCCGTCTCAGGCATAGTCCGTCTCAGGCAGCCCCCTCACTGCATAGTCCATCTCAGGCAGCCCCCTCACTGCATAGTCCATCTCAGGCAGCCCCGTCTCAGGCATAGTCCATCTCAGGCAGCCCCCTCACTGCATAGTCCGTCTCAGGCAGCTCCGTCTCAGGCATAGTCCGTCTCAGGCAGCCCCCTCACTGCATAGTCCATCTCAGGCAGCCCCCTCACTGCATAGTCCGTCTCAGGCAGCCCCGTCTGAGGCATAGCCCATCTCAGGCAGCCCCCTCACTGCATAGTCCGTCTCAGGCAGCCCCCTCACTGCATAGTCCGTCTCAGGCAGCCCCCTCACTGCATAGTCCGTCTCAGGCAGCCCCGTCTCAGGCATAGTCCGTCTCAGGCAGCCCACTCACTGCATAGTCCGTCTCAGGCAGCTCCGTCTCAGGCATAGTCCGTCTCAGGCAGCCCCCTCACTGCATAGTCCGTCTCAGGCAGCCCCCTCACTGCATAGTCCGTCTCATGCAGCCCCCTCACTGCATAGTCCGTCTCAGGCAGCCCCCTCACTGCATAGTCCGTCTCAGGCAGCCCCTCACTGCATAGTCCGTCTCAGGCAGCCCCGTCTCAGGCATAGTCCGTCTCAGGCAGCCCCTCACTGCATAGTCCGTCTCAGGCAGCTCCGTCTCAGGCATACTCCGTCTCAGGCAGCCCCTCACTGCATAGTCCGTCTCAGGCAGCCCCTCGCTGCATAGTCCATCTCAGGCAGCCCCGTCTCAGGCATAGTCCGTCTCAGGCAGCCCCTCACTGCATAGTCCGTCTCAGGCAGCTCCGTCTCAGGCATAGTCCGTCTCAGGCAGCCCCCTCACTGCTTAGTCTGTCTCAGGCAGCCCCCTCACTGCATAGTCCGTCTCAGGCAGCCCCATCTCAGGCATAGTCCGTCTCAGGCAGCCCCCTCACTGCATAGTCCGTCTCAGGCAGCTCCGTCTCAGGCATAGTCCGTCTCAGGCAGCCCCCTCACTGCATAGTCCGTCTCAGGCAGGCCCGTCTCAGGCATAGTCCGTCTCAGGCAGCCTCCTCACTGCATAGTCCGTCTCAGGCAGCCCCCTCACTGCATAGTCCATCTCAGGCAGCCCCGTCTCAGGCATAGTCCGTCTCAGGCAGCCCCCTCACTGCATAGTCCGTCTCAGGCAGCTCCGTCTCAGGCATAGTCCGTCTCAGGCATCCCCCTCACTGCATAGTCCGTCTCAGGCAGACCCCTCACTGCATAGTCCGTCTCAGGCAGCCCCCTCACTGCATAGTCCGTCTCAGGCAGCCCCGTCTCAAGCATAGTCCGTCTCAGGCAGCCCCCTCACTGCATAGTCCGTCTCAGGCAGCTCCGTCTCAGGCATAGTCCGTCTCAGGCAGCCCCTCACTGCATAGTCTGTCTCAGGCAGCCCCCTCACTGCATAGTCCGTCTCCAGGCAGCCCCGTCTCAGGCATAGTACGTCTCAGGCAGCCCCCTCACTGCATAGTCCGTCTCAGGCAGCTCCGTCTCAGGCATAGTCCGTCTCAGGCAGCCCCCTCACTGCATAGTCCATCTCAGGCAGCCCCTCACTGCATAGTCCGTCTCAGGCAGCCCCCTCACTGCATAGTCCGTCTCAGGCAGCCCCGTCTCAGGCATAGTCCGTCTCAGGCAGCCCCTCACTGCATAGTCCATCTCAGGCAGCCCCTCACTGCATAGTCCGTCTCAGGCAGCCCCTCACTGCATAGTCCGTCTCAGACAGCCCCGTCTCAGGCATAGTCCGTCTCAGGCAGCCCCCTCACTGCATAGTCCGTCTCAGGCAGCTCCGTCTCAGGCATAGTCCGTCTCAGGCAGCCCCCTCACTGCATAGTCCGTCTCAGGCAGCCCCCTCACTGCATAGTCTGTCTCAGGCAGCCCCTCACTGCATAGTCCATCTCAGGCAGCCCCTCACTGCATAGTCCGTCTCAGGCAGCCCCGTCTCAGGCATAGTCCGTTTCAGGCAGCCCCCTCACTGCATAGTCCGTCTCAGGCAGCTCCGTCTCAGGCAGCTCCGTCTCAGGCATAGTCCATCTCAGGCAGCCCCCTCACTGCATAGTCTGTCTCAGGCAGCCCCTCACTGCATAGTCCGTCTCAGGCAGCCCCTCACTGCATAGTCCATCTCAGGCAGCCCCGTCTCAGGCATAGTCTGTCTCAGGCAGCCCCTCACTGCATAGTCCGTCTCAGGCAGCTCCGACTCAGGCATAGTCCGTCTCAGGCAGCCCCCTCACTGCATAGTCCGTCTCAGGCAGTCCCGTCTCAGGCATAGTCCGTCTCAGGCAGCCCCCTCACTGCATAGTCCATCTCAGGCAGCTCCGTCTCAGGCATAGTCCATCTCAGGCAGCCCCTCACTGCATAGTCCGTCTCAGGCAGCCCCTCACTGCATAGTCCGTCTCAGGCAGCCCCTCACTGCATAGTCCGTCTCAGGCAGCCCCCTCACTGCATAGTCCGTCTCAGGCAGCCCCGTCTCAGGCATAGTCCGTCTCAGGCAGCCCCCTCACTGCATAGTCCGTCTCAGGCAGCTCCGTCTCAGGCATAGTCCGTCTCAGGCAGCCCCTCACTGCATAGTCTGTCTCAGGCAGCCCCCTCACTGCATAGTCCATCTCAGGCAGCCCCGTCTCAGGCATAGTCCGTCTCAGGCAGCCCCCTCACTGCATTGTCCGTCTCAGGCAGCTCCGTCTCAGGCATAGTCCGTCTCAGGCAGCCCCCTCACTGCATAGTCTGTCTCAGGCAGCCCCCTCACTCATAGTCCGTCTCAGGCAGCCCCCTCACTGCATAGTCCGTCTCAGGCAGCCCCCTCACTGCATAGTCCGTCTCAGGCAGCCCCGTCTCAGGCATAGTCGGTCTCAGGCAGCCCCCTCACTGCATAGTCCGTCTCAGGCAGCTCCGTCTCAGGCATAGTCCGTCTCAGGCAGCCCCCTCACTGCATAGTCCGTCTCAGGCAGCCCCCTCACTGCATAGTCCGTCTCAGGCAGCCCCGTCTCAGGCATAGTCCGTCTCAGGCAGCCCCCTCACTGCATAGTCCGTCTCAGGCAGCTCCGTATCAGGCATAGTCCTTCTCAGGCAGCCCCCTCACTGCATAGTCCGTCTCAGGCAGCCCCGTCTCAGCCAGCCCCCTCACTGCATAGTCCGTCTCAGGCAGCCCCGTCTCAGGCATAGTCCGTCTCAGGCAGCCCCCTCACTGCATAGTCCGTCTCAGGCAGCCCCCTCACTGCATAGTCCATCTCAGGCAGCCCCGTCTCAGGCATAGTCCGTCTCAGGCAGCCCCCTCACTGCATAGTCCATCTCAGGCAGCTCCGTCTCAGGCATAGTCCGTCTCAGGCAGCCCCGTCTCAGGCATAGTCCGTCTCAGGCAGCCCCTCACTGCATAGTCCGTCTCAGGCAGCTCCGTCTCAGGCATAGTCCGTCTCAGGCAGCCCCTCACTGCATAGTCCGTCTCAGGCAGCCCCCTCACTGCATAGTCCGTCTCAGGCAGCCCCGTCTCAGGCATAGTCCGTCTCAGGCAGCCCCCTCACTGCATAGTCCGTCTCAGGCAGCTCCGTCTCAGGCATAGTCCTTCTCAGGCAGCCCCCTCACTGCATAGTCCGTCTCAGGCAGCCCCGTCTCAGCCAGCCCCCTCACTGCATAGTCCGTCTCAGGCAGCCCCGTCTCAGGCATAGTCCGTCTCAGGCAGCCCCCTCACTGCATAGTCCGTCTCAGGCAGCTCTGTCTCAGGCATAGTCCGTCTCAGGCAGCCCCGTCTCAGGCATAGTCCGTCTCAGGCAGCCCCCTCATTGCATAGTCCATCTCAGGCAGCCCCGTCTCAGGCATAGTCCGTCTCAGGCAGCCCCCTCACTGCATAGTCCGTCTCAGGCAGCTCCGTCTCAGGCATAGTCCGTCTCAGGCAGCTCCGTCTCAGGCATAGTCCGTCTCAGGCAGCCCCCTCACTGCATAGTCCGTCTCAGGCAGCTCCGTCTCAGGCATAGTCCGTCTCCAGGCAGCTCCGTCTCAGGCATAGTCCGTCTCAGGCAGCCCGCTCACTGCATAGTCCGTCTCAGGCAGCCCCTCACTGCATAGTCCGTCTCAGGCAGCTCCGTCTCAGGCATAGTCCGTCTCAGGCAGCCCCGTCTCAGGCATAGTCCGTCTCAGGCAGCCCCGTCTCAGGCATAGTCCGTCTCAGGCAGCTCTGTCTCAGGCATAGTCCGTCACATGGAAAGCCCCGTTAGGCTGCGCTGAGGCTTGTATTTTCACTGCACTTCGCTGCTGGAATTACTGTGACCCGTCCAAGCCTTTAGAAGGCATATTTATGAGCGCATTGCGGAACCGGAGCATCATTTTTGTAATGCTCCGGCGGCGCAAACCTTGAAATTATATCTGAGGCCATGTAAAGCCACTTTGAGTGGCCTCATAGATATGGAGTAAGGCAAGGCAGTGCAAATAGCTGCCTTGCCTTACTCTGTGCTTGGGAGGCGTTCCATGGGCATTGCGGTGGGTGTTCACACGCAACGCCCATGGATTTTGAAACTTTCCCAGATTTACAAAACCATGTAAACCTGGGGATGAGCCAAAACCTTACGCCTCCCAAGGTGAAGCGTAACGAGGAGAAATAACTTTATTTCTATTCGTTTATGCAGCACACAGAAAGAGGAAAAAGCCTCCCAGGATTGTTTTTGTGCAGGAAGGTGCCCCTTGCTCAGTGGCGGCCAGCTCAGATCAGGGGTAGTGGGCCGGGGGAGACTGGGATGTAAAAAAAAATATATATAATAAAACCACTTACCTTATCGCCGGGTCCCGCATCTCTCCTCCATCGGACTCGGCTGAACCAAGAAGCACTGCCAGGCTCTCCTGACCAATTATGATTGGTCTGAGCCCCGTTGGCTTGACTCTCAGACTGGAGTTGGGGGCCTGGGCATGTTCTCCACCCTTGCTGTTATGCAGCCTGCATGAAGAACATGCAAAGTGCGCATGACGGTTTGGCCGGCCCGAGAGGGGCGGTCAAAGCGTCATTGCGCACTAAGGAGTGGGCAAACCACTCCTCCCCTGCCCTACTCTGAGAGCAGAGCAGCCACGCACGCCCGCCACCTGCAAAGCAGATGTAAACAATAAAATGATAATAACATAACGTTATTATCATTTTATTATTCCATAGTTACACTGCTTAAAAGCAATGGGGCAACGCTCCTCCGCCTAAGCGGAGGAGCCACCACTGCCCTTCCTGCACAAAAACAATCTTGCTTACAACACAGGCAACCATGCACCATGGTGCAAGGGTACCTGCGTTGGCGGTAGGCTGCCAAACGGCACCAGCGCAGAGGGAAAGGACAGGAATGTATCGCATTGGATCAATATGATGCATTCCTGTCCTTTCACTTTGACAGAGGGCAGCACGGCAAGGTGACTTGCTACGCTGCCCTATGCCCAAACTGCAGAAACGAGGGCCTTAGTCAGAGCGACCCGGATAGGTGAAAATTGTCTCCCTTAGGTGAAAATCGAACCCGTGGCCCAGAGTGTCTGCACACGATGCTAGAACACTGCCACATAACTTCTATAGCATGATTCATCAACATTAGCGATAACGCTTGCATGAAATCAAACCCCGGAAACACCGGGCCTCGTTTATGGGTATTTGGCTTGGGCAGCGCAGCAACTCACCGTGCTGCGCTGCCGTACATCAAAGTGAAAGGGCAGGAATGCACCTTATTTATCTGATAGGATGCATTCCTGTCCTTTCCACCTGCGCTGGCGCTGTTTCACAAGCCTAGCGCCAACGCAGGCACACTTGAACCATGGTCCAATAAGAGATGCCAACTCAACTTAGAACTAAAGCTCTTTTAGAAGGCCTGGAGAAAGAACAACTCTTCAAAGGACAGGAAACAAAATTCTCACATTATTGTACATCCCCACATTATTCTCTCAAAGCTCTCCTGGGCACCTACTAAAGATGAGGAGTAGTAACCGAGCGACCAAATTGAAAGGTTCCTGAAGAAGTTATACTATATTCATGCTATGATACACCGGAGAATCAATATCCTTAACAGCTCACCTCTCAGTGAAAGACGTCCAATGTCAGGAGTAGGGTTTTAGCACAGACATCCTTCTGGATCCGTGTTTAGCAATAATTAACTGTCTTGACAATCCACTACTTTATAAACCCAACCCCTCAACCTCCAGCTCAATAGCCGGCGGGGGATGTAGAGCGTTGGTGACAGAAGAGAATATCTCAGAGAAGAAGGGTCTATTTGGAACACCCTCTCTAGACATATCATCATCTGTTGAAAAAGAGAGGACAAGAGGACCAGGGTCATGAAGGTGGAGTCACTATCACTGTAACTTTCTCTCTCCGGATTCCTTTACATAACTTCGCAACTAGAGAGAATAGGGGAAATCCATATGGAAAGCCTTGAGGCCATTGGGAAGAAAAAGCATCCACTCCCGAGCCACGGCAGCCTGATACCTGGAATGAAATTGGGGAACTAAGAGTTTCTCCTGGTTTACCAACAGATTTACAACTATGTACTTCTTTTCTGCATAGATACGAGAACAGGAAAGGATCTAGATACCATTTCTGTTTAAAAAGGTAGAATTCTGCTCAACATGTCCGCTTCCACACTGCCTATCCCTGACTCTGAATGGCATTCAGAGATATCAGAGATTTCTCTCGCTATAGAAATACTTAGGGCCTGATGTAGAGCTCGGGAGACGGGTTACTCCATCACAACGGTGACGGATATCCCATCTGCAAATATCAATCCCATAGAATATGATGGGATTTATATTCCGGCGGACGGGATATCTGTCACTGTTGTGACGGCGTAACCTGTCCGCCGAGATCTAAATCACGGCCTTAGTCTGATACTTCAACCAAAGCTTGAAAACGTGTCCCCTCTTGCCTGCTAGTGTAGCATTTTGCTGTCACATTGTCCGTTCGAGCAGACCAAGGTCCCTGTCTCACTCGTCTTCCAGAGTCACACCACAACCTATTCCACTTACATCTGTTGTAAGTATCCGGCTGTGCCAGCCTTCCAGTCCCTCATCCACACGTGTCTCCTCACCAGGACTGAGGGACCTAGATCTTTAGTCTCATCACAAGCAATGTCTGTAGAATCATTTACACTAATGGCTCCGAACGATCGTTGCCTTCCTCCATTGCTCTATCCAGAAATTCAAACTCCTTGACTGAAGATTGCGCTGTGTCAGCTCCGTACGTTCCAGTCATTAGTGCTAAACTGTTTCTAGCATATTCTATTTTCAATGAACACTTTTTACGGTTATCCACCCGATCAACTAGTGTACAATCCTCCAGACTGACTGAAGTGAGACCAGTGAATGCGACCAGCAAAAACCCATTTTAATGTCTCGGGGCAGCCTCCTCCAATAAGTACATCGTCTGCAAGCACCAGGGAACTGGTAGACGATTCAAATCACGCCACTCATACACAATAAGGGATTTTATCTTGTGCAGGGGCGCACAGGACCTGAAGGTCTATCACACTGTTAAAACACCAGTTTTCCAGAATCATCCCTGATAGTCTCAGGAAATCTCAAGTTCTCTGGGATCCGATGCAAAATGTGACCCACTTCCTTACGGTGGACAGTCAAAATATTGATTTTTAAATATCGAAGCACAGTTATATCGAGTTTTAAATATCGTAGCGACAAAATATCGAAGTCAAGAATATCTACAACCAGAATATCGAAGTTAAGGTAAGAAATATCGATGTTGCAAATTTCGATGTTAGTAATATCGATAGTTAAATTATCGATGTTAATAATATCGATATTTATATGAGTGTTATGTATTTTAGTATGTATTTAATTTGTATGTGTTCTATATTTCTTGTTAAGTATTGTATGGTTTTTTTAAATATATGTATACATTTTTTAGAAATTAGTAATTTTTTTAAAAGTAAATTTTGCGTTTTAGTACCGTAGCGGGTTGTGGGTTTATAGGGGAATAGGGTGGGAAGTAATTTAATTATAGTAAATTAAATAATAATTTTTAGGAATTATTAATTTATTTTAATTAAATTTTGTGTTTTATTTCTGTAGCGGGTTGTGGGTTTATAGGGGAATAGGGTGGGAAGTAATTTAATTATAGTAAAGTAATTATTAATTTTTAATTATTGTTATTAATAATTGATTTATTGTTAATTAATTATTAATTGGTAATTAATTATTATTAATTGATAATTATTTTATTTGTATTAATTTATTATTGGAGTGGGTTGTGTGTTTTTAGGGGAATAGGGTGGTAAGTAAATTATTTGTAATTAAGTAATTAATTAAGAAAAATTGAGTATTGATAATTAATTTTTTTGTTAATTAATTCATAATTGGTTATTAATTTTTATTACATATTATTTATTGTTATTGACATTTTTTTAAATTTAATTATTAATTGCAAATTAATTTTTATTAATTGATTAATTGAAAATTAATTTAATTGTGTGAAATTTTATGTGGAGTGTGTTGTTTGTTTATTGGGGAATAGGGTGGGAAGTATTTAATATTATTAAAGTAATTATTATTTTTGATATATTTGTAGTTTTTTTTCCCTTCTAAATTTATTAATAAATCATTATTTAATTACAATATTTATTTCATTTATATGTATGTTATTTTTAACATCTATGTTGTCCAACGCTTTCCCTACTGTTGCACTCACTGGAGTGGGAATAGTAATTTTTACCCCTACGCTATCCAACGCTTTCGCTACTGTTGCACTCTCTGGAGTGGGAATAGTAATTTTTACCCCTACGCTATCCACCGCTTTCCCTACTGTTGCACTCTTTGGAGTGGGAATAGTAATTTTTACCCCTACGCTATCCAACGCTTTCCCTACTGTTGCACTCTCTGGAGTGGGAATAGTAATTTTTACCCGTACGCTATCCAACGCTTTCCCTACTGTTGCACTCTCTGGAGTGGGAATAGTAATTTTTACCCCTCCGCTATCCAGCGCTTTCCCTACTGTTGCACTCACTGGAGTGGGAATAGTAATTTTTACCCCTCCGCTATCCAGCGCTTTCCCTACTGTTGCACTCTCTGGAGTGGAAATAGTAATTTTTACCCCTCCGGTATCCAACGCTTTCCCTACTGTTGCACTCTCTGGAGTGGGATAGTAATTTTTACTCCTACGCTATCCAACGCTTTCCTTACTGTTGCACTCTCTGGAGTGGGAATAGTAATTTTTACCCCTACGCTATCCAACCCTTTCCCTACTGTTGCACTCACTGGAGTGGGAATAGTAATTTTTACCCCTACGCTATCCAGCGCTTTCCCTACTGTTGCACTCTCTGGAGTGGGAATAGTAATTTTTACCCCTACGCTATCCAACGCTTTCCCTACTGTTGCACTCTCTGGAGTGGGAATAGTAATTTTTACCCCTACGCTATCCAGCGCTTTCCCTACTGTTGCACTCACTGGAGTGGGAATAGTAATTTTTACCCCTCCGCTATCCAACGCTTTCCCTACTGTTGCACTCTCTGGAGTGGGAATAGTAATTTTTACCCCTCCGCTATCCAGCGCTTAACCTACTGTTGCACTCTCTGGAGTGGGAATAGTAATTTTTACCCCTCCACTATCCATCGCTTAACCTACTGTTGCACTCTCTGGAGTGGGAATAGTAATTTTTACCCCTCCGCTATCCAACGCTTTCCCTACTGTTGCACTCTCTGGAGTGGGAATAGTAATTTTTACCCCTACGCTATCCAGCGCTTTCCCTACTGTTGCACTTACTGGAGTGGGAATAGTAATTTTTACCCCTACGCTATCCAGCGCTTTCCCTACTGTTGCACTCACTGGAGTGGGAATAGTAATTTTTACCCCTCCGCTATCCAGCGCTTTCCCTACTGTTGCACTCTCTGGAGTGGGAATAGTAATTTTTACCCCTCCACTATCCAGCGCTTTCCCTACTGTTGCACTCACTGGAGTGGGAATAGTAATTTTTACCCCTCCGCTATCCAGCGCTTTCCCTACTGTTGCACTCTCTGGAGTGGGAATAGTAATTTTTACCCCTCCGGTATCCAGCGCTTTCCCTACTGTTGCACTCTCTGGAGTGGGAATAGTAATTTTTACCCCTGCGCTATCCAACGCTTTCCCTACTGTTGCACTCTCTGGAGTGGGAATAGTAATTTTTACCCCTGCGCTATCCAACGCTTTCCCTATTGTTGCACTCTCTGGAGTGGGCTCCCATTGGCCAGCGGTGCCTCCACTGCCGTGGGAACTCGGTGCCAGGCACAGGCAGCGCCCGGTGCCCGGTTCGATCCCCGGCTCCAGCGGCAGCTCATCTCAGCACCATGTGACTCTGGGCAATAGCTCACTTAATTTCCACGACGGCCCCCAGCGCCTTGAGACCCTTAAGGGTGAGTAGTTCGCGCTTTACAAATACGGATTTACATTTTACATTTACATTTACTCTCTGGAGTGGGAATAGTAATTTTTACCCCTATGCTATCCAACGCTTTCTCTACTGTTGCACTATGTGGAGTAAGTATATATATTAATTTATATGTATATGTTTAATTTATTTTAACATTTAATGTATTAGTTATTATTTTTAAATATCTTTTAATATTTTTAACTATATTTCTTTTAATTATATGTATTATTTACTTAATTTTACATTATTATTAAAACATTTAAAAAACCGATATTTTTAACTTTGATATTTTTGACAACTATATATTTTTTCAATATTTTTGTACTTACCTTTATGTAGATTGGACTTCGATATTTTTGACGTCTATATTTCTGTGTCGATATTTTTGCAGGTCGATTTTCTGTCCGTCGATATTCTGTCATACATTCCTTCCTTACAAAGCATGCACTTGTCATGGTTGGGAGAGGCGGCTTCTCTGGATTAGAGGTTGAATCTGTGTCAGCGGTCTCATCTTTCTTGTGATGATGAAGGTGTTTAGTCCTCCTTACCGCTAACACCTTTGCTACTCCTTGTGCCACCCACAGCTGCACATCAGAGGCAGTCGAAGTCAGATCTTGCCGGAGGAGTAGAATGTCGAGATTCACTTCTTCTCCAATGACTTCCCCCCTCATCCTAGGAGTCAACAGGAGATACGTTATCTCCTTTTCTCAACTCCTTTCTTCTCCACGGCTCTAGACCAAATGAACACGGACCATTCTGGATGAGGGTCAAACGGCGGCTCTGATACTGCTTGACCTCAGTGCCGCGTTTGACACGGTCTCCCATCAGATCCTCCTGCACCGTTTAGAGGAAGCAGGGGTAGTCGGCTTGGCACTGGAATGGTTTCGGTCTTTTCTGTCCGACAGATCTTTCCAGGTCTCCGCCCCCCCCTTTCTCTCTCATGCCCATTCCATCAAACAGGGGATTCCCCAGGGCTCGGCGTTGAGCCCCACTTTGTTTAATCTCTATGTCCAACCCCTGGCAGGTGTGGCGCGGGACCATGGCTTGACCATGGTCTCTTATGCTGATGATACGCAGCTGGTGGTAGCCCTCTCCGATGACCAGCCTCGGGACGCTATACAGTTCCGGAACGATCTAGAGGCGGTTGCACGCTGGATGACCACAAACTGCCTTCAGCTCAACGCCAACAAATCTGAGGTGCTATTGGTGGGGAATGATAAGGGGCTGTGGAGTACACAGTGGTGGCCGGCATCCTTGGGCCACGCCCCAACACCTAAGCTGTTGGTTAAGAATCTAGGGATCTGGCTCGACTCCACTCTTGGATTCCAGGATCACACTAAGAAGGTCGCCGGCACCTGCTTCGGTCTCCTACGGGGGCTGAGGCCTATTCTGGGGTTTTTCGACCCAGCTACACGTCAATTGATAGTCCAGGCGACTATTCTATCAAGACTTGATTATGCCAACGTTCTACTGTTAGGTGCCAACAAGGCCGAAGTAAACCGTCTCCAACGAGTCCAGAACGCAGCCGCTCGAGCTTTACTCAGACTCCCTAGAAAATGTTCTATGTCAGGCGCTCTACGCCGCCTCCACTGGCTCCCTATCTCCAAGAGGATCGAATTCAAGACATTATGGGGTCGATTCCGATTCGGGCCGGAAAAAGCACCGACCGACTCGGAGCCGGAAAAATTACCGACCGACACGTACCAGTGGCGCCCGACACGCCAAGTACGATGCAAGCCGCGATAAATCCGACCGACACGTTAGGAAACCAAGCCGACCGACCGAGCCGCTCGGAAAATAGCAATCCGGCCGGAAAAACACGCGAATCCAACCGACCGACACGCATCCGGAACAAATCCGACCGAATCGTACCCGCCAACTCCAAACCGCAAAGTACGATGCAAGGCACGAAAAACACGACCGAGTCGGACGGAGGACAAGCCGTACGACCGACACGCATACAAAACCGAGCCGAAGCAACACAATACACCGTGACCGACGCGTACGCAGCATACAAAACTGCACAAACACAGCGTGAACGAAACGGAAAACACCGTACGAGACCAATGCAGGGTCCGACTCGGTCACAAGAACGTTTCCAACATACACAAACAGCACAAAGGAAAAATCAACCAAAAAAAGGCCAAACAAGCAATTACCAAGCCAATAAATACTGGGGGGGGTGGGGACAGAGAACAAAGACACACCCACAACTCCACCTATATAAAGGACACAAATCACTACCATGAGCCTTTGCAAATGCCATTCCACTGCCAGCACCCAAGAGAAAGCAACCACACACCCACAGCTCATCCCTCACACAAGCCACACACCATCAGCACACCAACAAATACCTACCTCACATACACCCAGCACAACACACACCCACACACCCTCACCTGCACACCAACACACACATCACCCACCATCACCACCCATCACCATGCCCCCCAAGAAGAATCCCAAGTTCCTAGATAGCGAATTGGAAGTCATGGTAGACGAGATCCTCAGGGTGGAGCCACAGCTGTTTGGCACTCTGGTCCAACAGACCCCCATGTCGCAGAAAACCAAGATGTGGGAGAGGATCATCAACAGGGTGAACGTCCAATCACCATGTCGGCGCACAAAGACGGACATCCAGAACAGGTGGTATGACGTGCGCAGGAGGGTACGGGACCTGCTGAAGATAGACTACATCAACAGCCAACACACCGGCAGTGGCCCTCCTGCCAAGCCAATATACCTCAGGCCCTGGGAGGAGAAGGTGCGGGCCATCCTTCCGCCAGTGAGCGTATATGGACTAGAGAACATCCCAGAGCCTGGTGAGTACACAACAAATGTACACAATAAACTGCCACAAAACACACACATCACTGTCAAGGGGAGAGTCAAACCATGCACTCATAGCAATTACACAGCAACTAGAACAGAATCATCCCAAAATGTGTATGTCAGTCAGATAAACACAACACATGCCATCAAAAAAGTCACATCCAACTGTGCCAACACATGTACAAACACAACCACAACTACAGCTAGGCAGTGGCACAAATAGAACTAACACACACATCCACACATGTAGCCACCACAACAACACCAACACACAGTGAAGACCACTCAAAGGAAGGAATTCTGTGTATGCTGGCCAAGTCAATGTAGCCAATAGCATCATGGGAGTCGCAGTCACACATATTGCCCCCCACAACTGTCCCATCAACACCACCCTGAACCATGCTCACATCACAGGGAGTGGAGAAGGACTCACAAGATGGCTGACACTGGCTACTGCTGTGGGGAGCACAAGGCCCTGCTGGCAACTGTGCACCAACAAACAGCAGGACACCACTGACTGACATCCTGAGAGACAACTTACACTCCCTGCAATGCAAGCACGTTCCATGGTGGGATATCTGGCTGGCTGGGTGGGAAGGGGGACTTGCAGCACTGACTATAGTCACCAGCACCTCCCCTCACCCCCCCAACACAAACTCCACAGTACCCACCTGGTAGAATGCAATGCCCTCCATCCTAACACAAGATCCCACAAAGCACCACCACCCTGGGTTATGTTGTGTGAAGCACAGGGACACTCTTGGGACTCTTAGCCAAACAACTGCCAGGACAACACTCCCAGCCATCCTGTCAGCACAGCCAGCCCACCCCACAGGGAAGCAGAGTCAAAAGGAAGGAAGCATGGGCATGCTGGGAAGGGGGTGGAGGCAATAGCATGATGGGAGTCGTAGTCACAGACATTGGTCACCCCCACAACTGTCCCATCAACACCACCCTGAACCATGCTCACATCACAGGGAGTGGAGAAGGACTCACAAGATGGCTGACACTGGCTACTGCTGTGGGGAGCACAAGGCCCTGCTGGCAACTGTGCACCAACAAACAGCAGGACACCACTGACTGACATCCTGAGAGACAACTTCCACTCCCTGCAATGCAAACACGTTCCATGGTG